>OY987245.1:1194726-1782653 GCA_963920765.1 Ulota crispa
AACCTTGCCCAAGTTGTCTCTCATGCCCCAGTTTTGATAAATTATTGCATAACCTCTTCCTCAAATGTCAAAATGAAGAAAAGTTAGATCCTCATGTAAGTTTTTGAATTCTCCGTCTTCCATAAAAGTATCAACAAATCTTACAAACTAGTATTACTATAGGTACATGCCCAAAATCCAAATTGTCCTTCAAAGGGACAATGGTCCTTTAGAGGTTAAAGATAAAAGTGTTTGATTAGATAAGTTATTTTGATAATTGAGTTTAATCATTGCATACACGGTCCCTTTTGTTATAAGGCAATTCAATATAGTGATCAAGAGCCACTGTTTTGAATTATTTGAGTGTAAAAAACTAAATTTAACTTTTCTTGAAATTCAATCTTTTTTGTGTAACCTGTTTTTTTTGTTGTTGTCAATTTGTTGACTTTGACATCAATGGAGGAGGCTTTGCAACAAGAGAAGTTATGATGACAAAGTTTGAGCAAGCTTAGGTGCCTTGCTCAGAAAGCATGAGCAAACGTAAGAAGAACAAATCGTTTCATGGAGTATTCTACTTATTTATTCTTGACCCTTAAAGGACGCATTGTGCCGCTGCGACCAGTAGAATGTGAGGTTTTTTTTTGTATTTGGAATAGATTCACACCTTTATTGTATTTGAGATCAACAAAGAAGTTGGAGAATAAACAAAAGCCGTTCTAATGAGCTACTTGAGATCCCAAATTAATACTTCATACTAGTAACAAATACCAATTATACGGCAGTGTATATACTATGTCCTATTGTCCTTTAAGGGTTAATGAGGTCTTTTACTACTATAGGTTGAGAGCAAATTCGGCATAAAATAATTCCTCAAAATTTTGCCCAATTATTTCATAGATTATTCTTCAAAAAAGCCCAATGTCAAAAAAATCAAAAAATTGAAATGCCAAATATTATGAAAGACATTAAGCTTAACTAACAATGGAAGTTTAAGGTTGATTCCAAGAGGGCTCAACCCACTACAAATTTTATACCAATGACTAATTTTAGAATGTGGAAGATGCTTAGAAAAAGGCTTAATTCTACAAGAAATTTGGTTGAATGCCAAATAATAACATTTTTTTCTGAAAGTGCCCAATAACGCCGAATTTGTTTTTTCTCAAAAAATAATTGATTTGACACAGACATGTTGAATCTGCTCTCAACCTACAGTATATGAACAGAAATAAAGGTGTATGCATTTCTAAGAACTCAGTCAACTTTCATTTTGTGAATTATTCAGTTTTCTAGGAAAATGAGGAATTATTTGTAATTACTGTGAGATTGAATGTATGAGGTCCAAGTTTTGGAAGGGCTGATCTTCGGGAAGAATAGAGTAGAACAATTTCTTTTAGTAGAGGTCATATTTGGTTTAGATTTTAGATTTTCAAGATGTTCATTTTTTTTTGTCTCTTATTATAATTTAATAGTCACGTTCCTACAATTTTCATTTAGAATGTTATCAAATTCCCTTGTAGGATCGTAATGAGGAATTTGATGTTCTAAAAGTATATGTTGTTCACCTTAAGGTTGCCAAATTACAAAATGCATTTGTTGTCTTTTTCATTCTTTCACATTTGAACCCATACTTTAAATTTTTATATGATTTATTTTGGCAAAAAAATGTTCTCGATACCAAAAGATTTGATCTCGATGCCTATGGTCATGTAAAACAAGTTTAAAATATCCTTTGAATCTTAAATCTTGAAGATAGAAAAGAATTGGATGATCGCAAGGAAAAGTTCCCACAATTGTAATTATCATTTTTGAGATTATTTTTATCCAAGGTTCTCTATCGTTATGTAATGATTTTTTAAACATATTTGCCCAGTATTCAAAACAATGTTAGAAGCCGTTGTTGTTACAACCAAAAAAAGGAATTGCCCAATTTAAAAGCTTTTGCTAGGTCCTGTATTACAAAATGAATTACATTCGTAAAATAAACACAGTTAGCTTGTTTCAATGCAATTGCAGAGAAAGTAGACTATATTTATAGGGAATTGATATGTGCACACCGGGGTTGATATTTGCACACTCCTCCTGAGAGATAAATTATAAATTTTTGCCATCAAAAATTTTGAATTTGAGAATTTTGAATTCAGATTTTGATGGCAGAAATCTATAATTTACCTCCCGGGGGTGTGCAAATACCAACCCCGGTGTGCACATATCGATTCCCTATTTATACGCCTATTCTTGTCATCTTGTGTTGTACTCTCTATAATTCTTATGTCTTTCCTTCACTTCATTCTTTTGAGGACTTATGAGAAACTGGGGTAATAATGAAAGTCAGAGTGAGAAAGGAATTATAAGTCTTGCATTTGTGCTCACATTCGCATTTGCTGTGATGAGCATTTGATAGTATCAAATTTTATGGATTGTTTCTTATTGGGTTTTGTTCACCAATAAGTTTTGCGGAGGAAATAGCCTAGGTTAAGAATGATGTTTCATGACTTCCTTTGGAGGAATTGAAATTTGTTAAATATAAACAACCTCTAAAAATGAACCTCCAATTTCTATAAACCTACAAATTAAAAACAAAAAACAGTGTGAATTAGGCTATATTTGGGCCCTCACGGTTTGAAATGATGTGGATCATGGGTTTTCAAAATCAACTAGGATCTTAACTCAGATTCGGTAAGTAAACAATGTTCTTGCTTGAAGTTTGAAGTTTGATGATTACAATTATGAAGCCATTTGCTAAATCATCTTAACCCCTAAATGACCACACATAGAGCCGTAGAGCCGTAGATTGCTGGTTGTATCGTAATTTTACAGCGACTCAAATTTGGTTTTCGTTTTTTTCTTAGGGCGAATTGTGAATTGGAGCGGCTAGACAAGAGCGCTTGCTC
The DNA here is from genome assembly GCA_963920765.1 of Ulota crispa. Taxonomy (NCBI): domain Eukaryota; kingdom Viridiplantae; phylum Streptophyta; class Bryopsida; order Orthotrichales; family Orthotrichaceae; genus Ulota; species Ulota crispa. Next base: position 1,197,597 of record OY987245.1, read on the forward strand.
CTGGCAATCCAGCAGTGTGTTCATTTCAAGGATCCATCGCAGGGTTCCGTAAGTTGCAAATACGCTCCAGCTACAGCTCACCTCCAGTACAAACGCTTTGCAAAGTTGGAAAAACGATTGCAGAAACATGCCGAACATTGCAGAAGGTGGAGAATAACAGCAATACACAACCCTCAAAAATTCAAGCAAGACCAAAAACAACAACACCTTTTAATATGGGAAAAACACCCTATTTTGGCCACACGCTCTGTCGTTTAGGGGTTAACCCTTGAAGGACCATCAAGTGGCTGTTCAACACCCACTTGAGAACTCAAATGAACTTGGATAGGGTCAAGTCAATTTTTATTAGATGTTCTCAAATTACAGAAAGTGCAATATGTATTTTCCAAATGGAGATTTATTTATTTCCCTAAACGGATGCCCAATTCAAAAGTTATGTTGCCCAAAAGAAATTGGGCAGCTTGGGTAGTTTGGGCATCTTTGGAGAATCTTATGCTAAAACTCTCATCAACTTTTGAAATTTAGCAAGTATGTAACTAAAAAGACATGGTGTACAATTGTCAAAAAAAAATGAGCTCTCACATCACATTTTGAAGGGAGTCAAACTTTATTAACTATGTTTGGGCAGTTTCAAGAAAAAAAAAACTTCTAAATTCAAGCCCTATTGTCTTTTAATTTATAAATCCAAAGCTCTTGAAACTTTTTTTCACATGTTCAAATGTTTGTCTCTAACTTTTCACCATTCGGATTTCAAATAAAAGACTTCTTCATTGCACAAGAAATCATGAAAGAATGACCAGTGTATTGCCAATTCATTAGACCTCCTTGCATTATAGGACGATTTAGAATAAGCTAGATTCTATTTTTGCATCTAAAAATTTTCATGAGTGAACCTAACATGAACATATAAACTTACTTGTAAATGGTCAAAAAGCTCATTTTTGTGTAGAGCAGAAAATTTACTCTAGAAAGACTCAAAGTTTGGTGACCTTGTTTTGCATGAATGAAAAAAAGTTGCTTTTCTCATTTCAAACGTTATAATCTTACAATCTGCGCAACCAAACGGGCGTCTCCTTTATTAATCGACAAGAAACAACAAAGTCTTATTTTAGATCCCAATAGCATTTAGATTTAACTTTAATAAAATCTGCCCTATTTCTTATCCATGTTATTTCAAATTCCACACTAGCTAAAATACTGAATACAACAATGTACTGCTGGCTTTATCTAAATTGAGTAAACGCATTTGCTCCTTATAATGCAACTCTTAAATCAAATTTGGAAATACAAATTCATGAATCGCAATTATGTTTTTCATTTTTGCCTTATAAGTATATGTGTACTTGAAAATTTGACTTAATGCAACAATTGATCTCCAACTTTTTTCATTTAAAAAAACTATTCATTGGAGACACATCAAAATTTGTGTTAGTATTAAATTGATTTGATTTGATTTTTTTTTTGCGTAAATCGCGGCTCTATTCCACCTTTTAGAGAGAAGAGAGATCAATGCTTCAATGGTTTGTTGTCTCTATTAGACCCCACAAAAATGAACCTTCAATGAAGTTACTTATTTTGGATATAAATAAAAGGACCATGAAGGTGGCAAACAATAACATATGCGAAATTCGATATTACAAGGTTTGCAAACAGACTATTGATACCGTATTAAAATAAAATAAAATAAACCGTTATTGAAGGTGATAGTTCTACTTTAGTTTTTGTATGAACATGAGCTCAGGGTTTAAAACTTCTCATTTTTTATTTTTGGAATTCCTTTTTACTACACGCATTGGCGTTTTACACTAAACTATCCAAAAATCATTCAATAAAAAGTAAGACGCTCTCCTTATCTTAGTTCTTTTGGGTTAGACTATGCAACCTTGTGGTCTAAGAATTTTACTTCTAAAGTTTTCCTAGGCTTTACTTTTTCAAAATTTTATTTGGTACTGATAATAAAATACAAAGATTATTACAGCAAGAATTTTACAATGTTTTTGAAGTATTTCATTCATTTTTTTTAAGAGACATGTTTATAAAATTTATTAAGTTCAAAACAATATCAAAACATCTTAGATTTGTATTGCATGTATAAATAATCATAAAAAATGTCAAAAGTAAAAACCAAAGTCACAAATTAGTAAGCATGCCGAACATTCTGTGTTCTTATTCTCTGAAAATTGCATATAACGTATAAATTTATACGAAAAATGTTTACGTGTAAAGTAGAATTAAAACTTCAAATCTGTATTTTTTTTTATTGAACCTCAAATGCAGTAGATATATTAATCAAGGTTATTATTTTTGTAGCACTTTAATAAATTTAACACAATTCCTTTTTTGTTGAGAATTCAATGTTTCAATTTGAGCTTTGTGTCTCAATATAGTACCCATACATAATGATACGTAATCCATGTTTTGGCATTCCAAACAAGTTTGTGTAACAAATAATACAAATGGTATTTCAATCTCATAGTATTTGATTCTCATGCAATCCCAATCAGCCATACCAAATTTTGGTTACTAAAAACCAAAATCCTATTTTTGGTAAATGGTCGTGTGTCAAAATCATGGTTTATAAGAAAATTGATTAAGACACATTGGTGATGAATTTTTGAGATTTTATTGCATGGATATGTAGGTAACATCCATATGCACATTTTCCCTTCTAAAAAGAACCCCCTTAAGCAACAAAATTATGATTGACAAAGAGTTCAATGTAGGGTGTGGTAGGATGAAAATTTGTAAAATAGATATTTATTTACGATAATGAATTTTTGTTATTTGATTCATACAGTATGACAGAATTTGTACCTTTGTACAAGACAATATGTTTACTTAGCCAAAAACTAGTAAAAAAATAGAAATATCTACTTTACAAATTTTGGTCCTTCCACACCCCACATTGAACTCTTTGTTGATCATAATTTTGCTACTTAAGGGGGTTCTTTTTAGAAGGGAAAATGTGCATATGGATGTTACCTACATATCCATGCAATAAAATCTCAAAAATTCATCACCAATGTGTCTTAATCAATTTTCTTATAAACCATGATTTTGACACACAACCATTTACCAAAAATAGGATTTTGGTTTTTAGTAACCAAAATTTGGTATGGCTGATTGGGATTGCATGAGAATCAAATACTATGAGATTGAAATACCATTTGTATTTTTTGTTACAGAAACTTGTTTGGAATGCCAAAACATGGATTACATATCATTATGTAAGGGTACTGTACAATTCTTTTTTGAGTCTATTGGAGATGTGCGCCAAGTAAATATAAGGTTGACACATCCATCCCCTAGCAATTCCCAATTCCGCACCCTAAACTTGAGGTTTTCACCATAAACTAAGGTAGGAGGCTCGTGAGTTGACCATCTAAAAGAAAGTGCGCTTTTGTGGAAAAGTTAGGGCAACTTGGCAAAGGAAATATTTTTGGTAGAAAGCCAAAGAAGAGATAGTTTTGTGGTCGTTTAAGTTGAATTTTTTTAGTGAGTATGAATTAACTACAAAATGTCAAAGTAAAAGATGCATATGTAGCTATTCTTGATCATAGGCTATAGTATTCATGATTCAAAGGCTGCTTATAAATGGAGCACATGAGTCCAAAAACCAACCACCACAAAGCTACGGATGCTCAACTAAGTCCTTTAAAGCATGCAAGCACCCATTCCATATTCTAATACTCAAATTATGATTGAAAATAAAATTTGGTTTATTTTAGTATGACACATATCTATATTTTATTGAAAGACAACTTTGAACACAATTATGACCAATAAATAAGCACACTCAACAGTGGCTCATGTCACTCTCTTAAGTTCCTAAAACCGTGCATGCACAAGTACAATTTTTGAACATAGAAAATATAGCTCATTAAAGAAGCTTTTTGCACTATTTTAGAAACCCTATGTGGGCGGTTCAAAATGCCCTAAGAGTGTTTAAGCATCCTAGTGTATTGAATCCAAAGTAGAGCACTAACGCTAAATGCTACTTGCACAAGCAAATCCTACCACATGTCAATTGCTAAGCTCGTTTGGGAGGGTTGGGATTGGGACCATTACGTGCCATTATAGGAACACATCCAAGCAGTATCAAGGCTAGTCTAAAGTTGTTTTTAAGGACCCTATGAGCAATATTTTGCCCTTCAATATAAAATATTCTATAATATTTTTTTCCACAAAGATGACATTCCATGATAGCTTGTTGAAAGGCTAATCCTACAAAAAAATTTCATAAATTTTCCAAGACCTTGTGGTACTCCAAACCCTTAAATGCTTGGGAATGGGTATGTCTACCTTACTACAAATTTAATGACACCAATTCAAATTTTTTATTATTTTCAATAAAAGCGACTACTAGACAAAAGACGTGATTATAGACCTACAATGGGAAGATGGTAGAATTTAACCCCTAAATGACAAAGGAGCCCACTTTGGGCTTCATGAGAACTTGGGCAGGCTTTATTTTCTTCATAATTTGGAAAATTTCCATAATTTTCTTAGGATGGATGCTACTCATCATAATCTACATGTGAAGTTTTATTTCATGTCATTCCGATAAGTAATGCAAAAGTTATAAGGCTTTTTCAATTTCAATGTCAAATTGGGCAGCAAAAAATATATTCTATTTTTATATTTTATATTTTATAGAATTGTATAGATTGATACCTACTCAAAAAAATTGAATCACTCAATTCCAAATAATGAGGTAAGAGTTAAAAGGGATTTTATTTTGCGGGCAATGAAGAAAGGAAGAGGGTAGAAAAAACATATAAAGTTATCTTTTACTTCCAATTTTGAAAATTTTCAAATGAAAATGAAAATTAAAGTTACTAATTGTTTGTTAGAGCATTCTCACCATTGGGATTATTGATTTTCAAATTCTTCCAAAACTTATCAACATATTAGTTATATCTTTCATTCATCAATACCTTTCACTTTACAATATTTGTAAAAATGAATCCAAATTTTTTTTTGGTTAAATTTTTTTGTATATTTTTTCAACCCATTTTCCAACATATTGCCAAAATTGCACAAGAAATACAACATACGTGTTTTTCTCTAAAAAATTTGAAAAATAAAACTTCACCTTCTAGAAGGACTAGAAAAGCCTACATTTTGAAGTTTAGGCACATGGATCTTGCAATTGGTGGGGATATTCATTCTGAAATTCTAGGATAGTGTACTTGTGCAAGTCAACCAAAGGATCCTACGGTTGGATTTGTCAAAATGTAAGTTTCAATGAAGATTTTGACCCTAGTTTGGGGACTAGTATTTTGAAGCAGTTTTGGGCTTCTAAACACAAAAGAATTTTAGGGGTTAATCCTTTAAGGGCAGCCTACCAAAGGTTGTATTCATTTGAGGACCATCTAACACTTGAAGAAAATGGCTTTATGGCAAATACCAAAAAGCCTCCAATTTTTTTGATTTGACTAGTATTATGGTTTGAAACTTGGCTTGAACTTTACAGCTCCAATGAAATTAATGTGCTACCCAAGTGCCCCATATGTATACAGCATGGGAGAGCATATACAAAACAACAACATCCTTTAATGGTTAAGTAGCTAAGAATTATTTTTGTAGTTATGACACGTTGCAATTTTTTTTGGTTTTTGTGTTCAAATCTAAAAAATATTCAATTGCTAGAGATTATGATATTTATACGTCAATTTAAGGCCTAATCACAAGATGAAAGCCTTTGCAAATTTGGTTCTTGCACTTTCATTTCAATTTCATGTAAGTACGTATTGTTGTATATGTCAAAATTATACACTTCTTCAACGTCCAAATTATCATAAATAAGGTATGTTTGGCACACGATAACTACTCATAACAGGATCTTGGAAACGGCAAGATTTGAGCATTATTGAAAATTGTCATTTTTGAGCTAAAATGTTCATTGTGCTCACATGACTTTGTCAAAGGCAAAAATCAAAGTTTTTGTATCTCAAAAGAAATTTTACAAAAAAACTGGCTTAGTATAGAAAATGTGTCATATGCAAGGATTGGACTTTTCGAGGTGATTTGGAATTAGTTGCCTTGTATTGGTGGATCCGCAATGTAGAATGTAATATTTTTTGTAAAGACAAATGTTCGCACCATTGGATGCTTGACCAGTATAAATTTTCAATTGCTTGTGGTAACTTTTGTTAAACTTACCTTTAATGGATCCTAAGAATGAAGTTGCGCTTGGTTAAAGCATTTACATTGCATTGCAGGAAGAGCTCAAATCAATTGACGTGTAGATTTTTATTATTCATATTTGTGTATTTGGAGTAGTTTTTTAAAATTTACATCAATTAATAGCTTATGAATGGGTGGTTGAATGGATAAATTTAATAATTCAAAATCAAGGGATCAAATTCTTACCATGTTCAATAGGCAAAATACTCCATATTTGTTGTGGCTGTTGCCTTAATTTATTTAACACATTTGATGTTTACGAAAGGATTTTGAAAGGGATGCAATGTTTTCTAGCAACATCATAATTTTCTGCTACACAACATATTGATTCATGCCCAAACAACATACGCTCAATAGTTCATGCATAAGCAACAATTTTTTTTAGCTAAATAACATTTTAACATACTCATGCATGAACAACATTTGCAATCAAAAAATCAAAACTTCTTTAAAAAGAATCGTATTATTGAGAGTCAAATAATGAAATCAATGCTTGTTTCACTTTTTGGAAACAAGTTAAATTAACACCAATATATTGAAAGCATTGAGTGCCAAACTTTAAAATCACCTTTTTGGTGTAAATTGCACCCTTGTTGGTATTGCAAAAGAAGATGAATTCTAGTAGCGAGTTTTTGCCAATTGCTAGAATGCCACCAAACTCTTCTTACAAAGAGTCAATTTTCTTGTTCTATAACTTTTAAAGGTGCTCCTACTATCATAACTCCAACTATATTTAGAACATAATTTAGCAACTAATTTACCAAAGGACTCGTGTTACTACACCTTAATGTGAATTAGCTAGTGCTAATATTGAGTTTTAGCTCCTGTAGCATTGTCTTATTGAGTTTCAACGGTCATACTCCTCCCTTGTCACTTTCACTGTTGCAAGGCATATGGCAATTTAAAATAGGAACAATGATCAAGAGTAAGAACCATTTTTGAAACCTTTTCTTTTATTCACTTTCTGAAAGAACCCTACAGTAGTTCTTTAAGATTGGATACTCTTAATCTAGTTTGCCAAAAGGGGTTCTGTCTCATAATTGACTCACTTCTCATCGGCTCAGGCCAATTACAAAAGTCACATTTGGGACTGCTGCTCAAATCTAACCTGGACCAAGTCTTGGAGTGCTTTACAACGATCAGAAATCAACCAACCAAACATGTAACGATTAGGAACATATCCACGTCATGACAAAACAATTATACTCTGGTACTACTATGCCATCTGCCAAAGTCGTAAAGAGCTGTCACCGGAATGAAAAGAACTGTCAGAAACACACATACCAGCATCAGTGTTCACAAACGTGCCTACATTTACCAAAACTCCACCAATAATCTTGTCATAGCTACCAAAACAAAACAAAACAAAACAGAATAAATCAAAACAAGGTAAAATAAAATTAAACACAGTTAAATTTGAAAACTTTGGCACATTTGGCAGTGTGTTTGTTAAGCACTGTCTAAGCGAACTATGAAGATCACACTTGGAATCACTGACCAGCATGATCTGTTGAAGCGTTGAGTTTCTGCGCCAGCCTGACTGTCCCTTCCCAAAGGAAAGTAAAAGAGGAAAGGAAAAGGAAAGGAAAAAGTACCACCTACAGCGCCCACTCTTCATTAGTCCCATGCACCTCCTTGTCTGTGACCCCCACTCTCCTCCATTGCTGCAGTCAAGCTCTGATCCTGTTGCACTATTACTGACACTGCACCTGCAGCCTCCATCTCATTACAAGCATCACACATTCACAGTTTCACACCCCCCGCTGATTTGGTTGCTGAGAGCAGCTGCCATGGCCCATGGCGTGTCGCCTCCGCCGGAGCGTGTGAGCTCCTTTGCTGGTTATCAACTCTTTTCTGTACTTACCTCAATCGCCGCGTGCTTGTTGGCTGGGTGGGCTCTCAACCGAGACGTGGACGCCAGCGTTGGGCTCGGTGCAGGCCCAGTGGGTAACTTGTACTCATGCAACTCAGTGTGGGAATTTTAAGACTTGCTGTATGATTGGTTGGAATGCCATGAATATATATACTTGCAATAATTGGTGTTTTATATACGTGGTTAGTGCTTGGAGGGGTCTTTGCGGTCTAAGATGTATAGCTGCTTGCATACTTGTATAGTTTGTTATGTTGCTTTCTGATGCTGTTTAGAAACCTGCCGAGTTGGTTTACTGGTAAGTTAGTGCGTGCATGAGCTCGTGGTAGGGTTGGGCACGGCGTCACGTCCAACTGCCTCGCTCGTGACGAAGCTCTTTTCGAGGTAGTTGGTACTGGTGGTTTGCTTAACGATTGGACTACGAATGTGGATTAGGCCGTGCTTAGGCTTAGGCCACAGGGTCCGTTCGTTGTGTCAGTTCATTGTTAGACATGTGCATGGTAACGCGTATCTGGAGTCTGATTGCGGGTAATTGTACATGCTGAGCTTTGCAAGAGGCAAAGGGATGTACATAGCATGACCTCGATGAGGTCACTTTTGTGATCGTAGGTGATCCAATGGTGAAGAAAACAGATACTTTTACTGTTAGGATAAAAATTGGAAAAGAAAGGAGTGGTTATGGTTTATATAAGGTAGGAGGCTCGTAAATGGAGCACCTAAGGGCTGAAACTGAATTTTGGGTAGGTGAAACTCCTTGAAATGATTTTCAGTAAACTTTCCTTGAAAGACAAGAAGAATCCGCATGTAACCCAAGTTGTTTCATATTTTTTGGAACTTTGTGAGATTAGTTATGAATATTTGAAGTGGAAAGGCCATAGGGCTCTATAATGGAGCACCTCCTCAAATGTATATGAGCTGTACATTGTTGAAATGCTATGAAAAACAAGAACAAGATGTATAGAAAGAGTACATTTGAGGAGGTGCTCCGAGTTTGAGCCTCCTACCTTAACCCACCTCCTCTTCTGGAGCTAGCTGCTTGCCACCTGTTTTTTATAGTGCCTCATTGAGATTATGTCAGGGGCTTTGCCCTACCCAAGAACTATGTTATGCCTCTCTTCCACCACAAATTAAAGTCCTGGTACTGTAGCGGCAAGAGCTGTTGCAGTTGTTATAGAGCGAAGAGTCCTGCTTTTTGACAGAGCTGTGAATGGCTTCCATGGCCCATGCAGGAAACAAATGCCGTCAGGTATTTTGTCTCTGGCTATCGTGGCATGCACGGTGGGACCGGCTTCGGCTTTCGCAGGCAGTGGTCACTTGCGAGCGTGGCGCGGCGACAGTTTGCCCTCGGCTGCTTCCACCTCGCTCCTGGCCTGGCTGGTCACCCTCCTGATTAGCTATGGGTGTGGCTTGCAAGGAGATTCACATTGGAGGAAGCAGTCGTTAAAATGACTTGTAAGCCTAATGCCACAATACATCTCCCATCTCTGCTAATCCAACCTCCGCGTAACTGACATCGTTCCAATTTCTTGCCTTCAGAATAATGAAATCATTCGCTTAATCGTGTCAGAAAGTGAAATTGCTGACCTAGTGTCAGTAAAAAAAAGAAGAAGAAGCAAGAGTCAGTCTAAAGTTATGCGACAAACTGATGACCCTGATAAAATCTGCTGGTGACGGAAAGCGTGTCTTGTTCTATTCTATTGCCTTTGAAATACTGTAGTTGGAAAACTATGTGCGATGAAGGATAACTCTAGTAACCTTATTGGATTGTGCAATTCCTCAGATTTTGCTCCTGTTGCAGAAAACTTTTTTGGAAGCCTCTTTGCTTTCTTCGAGCTCCTGTACCTGCTGTTCTTGCAAACAGATTTCTTCGAAAGTAGGGATAATGGTTTCATCCATACCAGGGCTGCTATCACTAAAACCGGCACAAGCAGCTATGGCTCACCAGCTGCTACCGCTATCTAACCAGAAACATCTTCTTGTATTTCATTGATAGAGGCTCGTCATTGGTTTTCTCGAGGGATTACGTTGTAGGAATTCCGAAAGTTTTTATCCATTTAGAGCAGAAAGGAGAGGCATTAGTGAAGCTGTAGTTTTCATTTCCCTGTGGTAGCCACATGTATCATATTCCTTGCTGGCTGAAAAATTGCCATTGGAACTTAGAGACACCTACTTCTCTGGACCATATTTACTTCAAAAAATTTCAAGACTTGTTCTTTCATGATTCACCTTCATTTTCTTCTTTCGTATCCCTTTGATTGTTCACCACCTTTTCCACTATTTCATCTGTCATTTAACAATACCTTGCAAATAGTTTCTTGTGACAATGATGCTCTTTGTTCAACTTGCTCAAGAATCCAAGCTTAGAATTTCCACATAATGTCAAGTTATGTCATCCCTCAGTTTATGTTTACGTCAAGTGGGTAAAAAGAGTGTAATTTCTCATTGACATGCTATTCAATATGAACCCTATCTCAATTGAAAGTATATCGTCAAGTGGATGTTTGCTATTAAAAAAACAAACTAACAAAACTTGGCACCATATCTAGCAACCTTCTTTGAGCCTCTTATCTTTTAAGGTTAACTATTTTGTAATGAACTTGAACAGTAGGTCCTAAATACGGTCTTCTTAATTTCTCATCCAAAAAATGAAATTAAAAAATCTTGTTAGACGTGCAAAAAATTCAAATTTTTGGTTGTTGTCTTTAAAAGAGTTTTGCCATGACCGTGTAATTGTTCCCACCAAAGTGAAGAATCACAAATGACACAAAGTCACATAGCTTGACTCCAATGCACAACTTCACACATAGGTTTTGCACTTTTGTATTTTGGCAAATGTAGAGAGCTTTTCAAACATTTGTTTTCTAATTCAACACCTACACCAGAAGTAACACTCTATCAAAATCAAGATTTGGATTTCTTCGTGAAAAGGTAAACCTCAAAACAATATTTTTTGGAGCTTGAGTGAGAAAACCATATTTATCTCTTTAGAAAGACAATTGGATCCTTGTTAAATTTTTGTGCACAGTGGGCAATAAGGGGAAAAGGTATTGATGATCCATTCCCTTTTCAATTGTCCACTAAGGTAAGATAAGACAAAATAGCAAATCTAGGCACACATGCATGCAAATTTGCACATTTACCATTTTACTATTACGAGCAAGAGATAAGTATTGACATGACATCACATTTCATTTGACATTATCTTTTGCTCTCCAACTCAAAAAACTCTTTTCAACAATTACCAATAACTAATACTTTCAATGTTCTTCTAATTGAATGATGGGTATATGTTGAGAAGTTATCACGGCATTAACACATTATGCTAATACTAAAACAATACCAAATCCAATATCATACTCAAGCACACCGCATATGTATACAATACATTCTTGTACTAAAATAGTGACATATTGAAACTATTTTTAGTGCAAAGACTCTACAAACCATTCACTCTAACAGGAAAAAGATGTTAAAACAATGTTATTATAATGTCATTTTCGACCAATTACAAGAGTCTTTTTTCAGTTCAAACCTATCAATTTGATTGAAGAAACACTCAAAGTACTGAATCAACACTGAAATCATTGAGAACTAGCGAAGGGGGGACTTTTGTGATGTGTCATATGGAACGAATGTTTACGCAGCTAAGATAAGTTATTCAAAAAAGTGATATCATGGAATGTGATATCACGGAGTATGATATCAGAGAGGGTTGAGACTAGAGAGTGGCGGGACATGTTTGAAACTGGCAGTTACGAAGTTGGATCGTGAGAACTAGGCCAGTTGAGGAAATTAAAGGGACAGAGTTCGTGTGAAGTGTTGTTTTTGGTCGGTGTAGTGAAAAACCTCCGAGAGGGAGAGACGGTCACGGAGTTCTTTGTCATTTCAAATTTTCAGAAATTCCAATCCATACGAGACTGCTGCAGTGTTTCAACTCTCCAAAAGCGAAGCAGCGAGAGTGCTCGGATTCTCCCGATATGAATTTTGGTCGGTGTGGTGACACTCAGCCGGCTGCTTGCATGCATCCCTTCCTTTCTCTCCTTCTCCATGCCAGCCAGCTCTGCTCCATCTTGCTCTGCACAGCAGTCTCAATGTAACCGCACCGATGGAAAGTTTGCCATCGCCCAACACCGGACATGATGTCATCTTTCTTACACGACTAGAGCATCATCCTTTTCCTTCCCAGACTTGAAGATGCATCTTCCTCTGAAAGGCAGGAGAGACCTCTGGCGTTCTTGATACTCTTCGTTTCTTGGGGTCTACATGAACACTTATGGACATGCACGTTTCTTCAGCTCACTCTTTTCGCATTTGCACAAAATTTGAAATATGACTTTTAGAATTGTCAACGACGACGATCTTCTTGGGCACTTTCGAGTTTTTTTCAATATTGGTGTCGCAGTTGAAATTCTTTCAAAATGGGATCTTGAATGGCATGCAAATTTAGGATGAATGCGGTGGCAGTAAAGACTAGTAGTCTTCTTTGATGGAAATTCAAGATGATTTGGAATACCAGTATTCCGGGATCTCCTGACTTTGGAGGTTTGTGACCATTTTTTTTGTAGCCCACTGTACTCTGGCAGTCTTGGAGTGGAAAGATGAGTTTTACATTTGGTTGAGAAGACCTAGTGAGCTCAAATCTAGTAGTGAACTCTGTTCTGGCTATGGCGGGGCTACACTGAGGGGTCAATGTTGTATGAGTTCGATCAGGAAGCGATACAGAGAGGCCGATTGTGTAGAGTGCTTGGAGTGACGTAAGGGAAACTATGGGTAACTCGCTCACAAGGAGAGGCTGTAAGGGCTACGGATTTGCCATTTGGTGCAGCTGGATTTATAAAGATGATACAAAAATATTGAAGCTGTGAGTGTCGTTGACAAAGTGAATAATGTTCCTAACCTTGTTTACTTGTTTTAAGGTGAAATTCGAAGTAAAGAAGTGCGCTTTTTCTTCATTCTGTGCTCATTTTGGATTCCCTGTTTGACCAGCAGTGACTCGGGAAGAGGGGAATTGAGCCAAAAATGAGGTTTAAAAAGGTGACAGGAGACGATGAGTCGTACATAATGCGAAGGAAGTTCGAAGTCCTGCTTGGTAATGGTACTTGAAAAGTTTCACTATCCAGCCCTGCACATCTTCAATTTGCCTCTGTTTTTGGAGGGGTCTATATGATTAGGATTTAAAGCTTGTGAAGATTTAGGTCCTAGGGTTTTTGGTCTTAGTGTAATTTGCTTCATCGGATGGATTTTACTTCCTTCAATCCAACGTAGGGTGTCAGATCTTGCAATTCTTACTCCGCAGGTTACTGGGCACAATAACACGATAATTTTAAAAGTACTAAGTTGCCCACTACTTTGGGCCCGCTTTGACAACCTCTGTTGTGAACCTTGTGCATCTACTCGATGCAATCTCGAGCCTGGATTGTCATGTGCAAGGCAATTTGCTTAGTACACTGAACTCAGTACACGAGCTTGGAGCTGATTCTGTAGCATGCTATGATCTGAAAAAGTGCTTGTTCAATTGGGTGTCTCAGCAACTTATGCAGATGGTTTGATCAATTACATCGACAAGGATGGCGATGGCAGCGTGAGCTGCAAGAACTTCTGGGAGGAGATTGCTCAATTCAGGGCTTCCTACTCTCTTGGTCAATTCAAAGCTTCAAGGGTTTGGTCTCTACTACACCTCTCCAACTGGATATGCTTGACGATTTCTATACACTCGGGTACAACAAACTTACAAACTGCCTATTCGTGTCTGTTTTTTTGGGTGAAATGCCAAGTATAATCGATACAATTTTTTTCAGAAAAATTACAATGCCATCCTTACATAGTCTCAATCTAGCATGCCAAATATTAGTTTCAGAAAAGGAAAACTTCATTTGTGGTGAATTTTTAAAGTGATTTTTTTTTGGTTTTACATGATATTTTATCAAAAACAATCGGTGATGAGTATTTGAAATTTGATTTCATGGGTACAAAGGAAACATCCATATGTACATCTTCCATGCTAAAAAACACCCCCTTAAGTAACAAAAATTTGATTAATAAAATATTCAATGAAACTTGTGATAGGCCCAAATTTTGTAAAATAACAAAGGGAATGGGTATTATACAAACTTACCTTTTTTTTGTGTGCAGTAGACTGTTAAAAAATGCCTCTCCAAAATCTGAACTTTTATAAAGTAGTAGAAGGTGGACACACCCATTGCCACCAATGCCCTATGCTTGATCCGTAGAAGGGGAAATTTCAAACATTCATAGAGAGTGAGTTCAGATACTAAGCAAATTGATTCCAATTTGCAAACTACGTTGGTATCCAATTTTGAGGTTGCATTTTGACTAGAGGATTCACAAGTGTCAAACCTTTCCCTATGTTTTAAAAACTTCTGCATGTTTATTCAATTTTGTGCTAGGCAAACTATGCTCCAGATACTTTGAATTTGAACAAAATTTCTCATTGAAAAAACTTTGCCTTGAAGTGTACGATATGTTTGCAAATTGCTAGTGATAATGTATTTTGTGTTCGCAAATTATTTGTTAGTATGTTTATTTTATACAACATTATCACTATATTACGTTCTCAATGCCAAATTGCCAACTTCTAATATCAATTGAGGTACTATTCAAAATATTTTTTGTGAAGTTTACATTGTTCATACAATATTATTGATATTAGGGTTGTTAATCATGGGTTTCATTGTGAACTAACAAAATGCTTGCATTTTTTTGTGCCAAAGTTCCATATTTATTATGAACATAGGGTATATGAAAATAGTATCTCAAAAAAATTTGAATGAAATATAAGGTACATGAAATGACCATCATTTAGAAATTAGGTAAATATAACCTTACATAAATTACAAAAATTTACCTACATAGCCTACATGTTATAGGGGCTTGAACACACGGTATCCACAAACATCCTATAGAGTGCACCCTTGAGCATTTTGGATGTGTTATTTGCTTTTTTTAGGGGTGTATACAAAAATAATATCTAAAAAAAGATTTATGGCTTTTATGCTACTTTCAAATATTTATGTGAAATATTAGGTCTAATTTTGGAAAAAAATAAAACTCATATAAGGAAGCCAATTTTTGTGAAGAAAGAGTAGCAATTTCCTTAGTGCAATTTGATACTAGAGGTGGATTGTGTTTGATTCAAGATGTATCTAGAGTTGCAAAGTACAACTTTTTTTTAAAATTGTTAGGGAGTTTTGTTAAATGATAAGAATACTTTTACATTTTTTTAATTCAACCATAAAATAAAAACAAACTTAGGATTTTAACAAAAGTGCTTAAAAACTTGCAAAATGTTCTTTGTATAATAGGAGCCATTGATAATTTACACATTTTTATATTAAATTTAATTATAAATTTTTTATTTAATGGTTGCAAGTCTTTTTATTGTGCTTTGTTACACAGACTTGTAGATACAAAAGTGTATGTATTGGAAATATGAATTTGAGTGGAATGGAAATTTGTAAAAACTAAAATTGGAAGAGCTTGTATGAAAAGCAAGTTCTTACCATATAAATTGATAGGAAACACAGCTTGTCTAACACGATTTTGAATGTATTGCCCATTTAAATACAATTCAAAAGGATTAGAATATTCCAAGGCACAATGAAAATTTATCCAATCCTTAACTTGTATATGTGTACAACAAACATTTAGCATCTTAAAAAGGTAATTAAGCATCATTTAATGAAAAACAAAAGTTTCTATGGAATTTGTAGTAAGTATTGTTTTGATTTGTACTGTATTGCTTAATTTATGCATTGTTACAAAAGACAAATCTAACTCAAGGTGGATTGAAAAAACATTTTTTTTTTTTTTTGAAAAAACCAAATTGACAATAACACAACAAGAGTGGGCCTGCTTTTACAAGAAGAAAGAACTTTTATTGACGAGGTAAAAAATAAAATTCTAAAACCATGTAGAATAAAACAATAGAAAATTGTGCAATTGAAGAAGTTAATGCTAAGTTGAATTTTTTTCATAAAATAGGATGGAAAAATTGAAAATTTATTAATAGAAGTTACAAAAGCTTAAGAGATAATTGTCAAAGCCTTGTGGCAATGTAGTCTTACGAAATAGTCAATTGTTGAGTTTTTGCACTTAAAGAGTAATGTGGATTTTATGGAAAAGTATTAAAATATTTTTAGTATTACTACCATGTGTTTGTCTATATTTTATTAATAAAGATGTACTCTCATGTAAAGTTGTAAACAAACTTAAAGAGCCACTTGGAATTATTTGTGCTCTCCAATTACTTGGAGATGATAAAAAATCACAATGTCTTGCAATATAAATATATATATTTTTTCAATTTAAATTAGGCACAGTTGAGCAAAAATGACATTGTTTTGCAAAATTCTCACATAAACTAAAAAGTGGGGTTTGCAATGCAGGTATAAAAGCCTTCTTGACTTAAATCATGCTAAGTTGAAGTAAAAATGGCATTGTCTTGTAAAGTTCTCACATAAACTTGAAAACAAGATTGTAGCAACGACAACCTTTGATGACTAATATTTGGAATGAGGTCGTGAGTGTCTCACCAAAATGAGTAAGGCAAAGGGTTGGATACAACTTGCTCCAAATTTCCTTCTAATTTCTTTTGAGTTTTTTTTTCCCTTGTCTTGGCATACTCTACTCAACTACTAAATTTGGAGCCTTTTGGTTTTGTTGATTTTTGTTTTACATTTAATAGCAAACACTAATAATCATATAAACTAAAAAAACACATGTAAAATACCACATACTATAAAATTAGGATTTTGAAACCACCTATACAATAAAAAAAGACATAACTTTCAATTGTTTAATAAACAATGAAAAAAATGCACAAAAGAGCAAACATTTAAATCATAGAAAATTAAAAAGCTCATGTCAAGAACCATAGACTATTAAAATAGGAATTTGAAACTACATGTATCAAAAAAGAAGAGACATAACTAGGAATTGTTCAATAATCATTGAAAACTTGCTTAAAAGAACAAACACTAATAACCTTATGAATTAAAAAAGTACATGTAGAACACCACATATTATAAAATCAGGAATTTGAAAACCACATGTGCGATAAAAGAAGAAGATATAACTAGCAATTGTTCAATAAAGACTAAAAAAATGGTTAAGTGAACAAACTCCAAAGGTTTTAAAAACCAAAAAAGCATATGTGAAATACCACATACTATAAAATCAAGAATTTGAAACCGCATGTACAATAAAAAAAAGACCAAAATTTCAATTGTTTAATAAACCGTGAATAAAATACTTAAAAGTACAAACTTTAAAATCATAGAAAATCAAAAAGCACATGTCAAGAATCATAGACTATTAAAGTAAGAATTTGAAACCACATGTATCAAAAAAAGAATAGACATAATTAGCAATTGTTCAAGAAATATTAAAAAACAGCTTATAAGAAAAAACATCAAAAGGCATATGGAAAATACTACATACAACAATATCAAGAATCTAAAACTAGATGTACAATCAATAAAGAGACTTAACTAGCAATTTTTTAGTAAACTTTGAAAAAATGTTTAAAAGAACAAAAACTGAAAATCTCAAAAACTAAAAAAGCACATGTAAAGTACCACACTGGGTTTGGGGAGAAATTTTAGCTTCACCGGTTGAAATCCGGCAGTGTCCAATTTTAACCGGATTTTCACTAACACGGACCGGTTATTTCTTGTAAAACTTCTAAATTTCTATTGTGAAAGTACTATATTTAGATTTTTTTGGAAAATGAACCGGTTTTTTAGCCGATGGTTTCAAATTTCAACTGGATTTTTTGCAATTTCAACCGGCTGCCACTACACTAACAGCCGGTTCTCCCCAAACCCTGGTACCACATACAATAAAAGTAAGAATTTGAAAACCACATGTAACAAAAATAGAAAGTATAATTAGTAATTGCTCAGTAAATATCAAATAATTACTTAAAACAACAGACACTAAAATAAAGCAGAACAATAATAGCACATATAAAGAACCAAAAATTTAAGAATCAAGAATATAATAATCTTAGAGAGAAAAAGTTGAAATATAGCTATATTACATTTAAAACTAACAATTATTCAATTTGGTTAAAGTGATAAGTTATTGGAGACAATTATATAAGAAAATATAAAAGAATAAGGCTTGTTGCACATTCACATTTTTTTTTTACCGAAGCACACAAAAAGTGACAATGTTGGACAATATTTGTTGTTTGGTCTAAACTAATTTGCTTGTTGAGATAATGCAGTACTCTACAAAACAATTTTCAAATGTCTTTTACATGGGTTTTGTGGTGTAGAATATCTAGATGTGCACTGCTTGATTGAAGGCCAATGCAAAAAAATAATCTTCATGCTCATTTTCCAAAGAGATAAAGCAAAAAGATGACAAATTTGTTGTGTACCAGCATTGCAATATTGGGCGCATGTTCTAAAAGCTCTTGGGAGATTTATGCAGGACAATTGGTGGTTGGTACCAAAAAACCCCTATTTGATCAAGTTATTCAATGCCCACAAAAATGTAGAGGTTTTTGCAAAAAATTTGAGTGTGAAGTGTTTGATTAAATATTGCTACAAAGGGTAAGATTGTGCTATAGTGGAAGTAGATGGTTTGATAAATGAGATCAAATAACACATTGACACACAATATTTAAGTGTTGCGCAAGCCATGGATACTTTATGGTCCTCCAAGAAGCATATGGAAAGGCCTCATATTATAGAATTGGAGGTTCGTTTACCAAGATATCATAGTGTAATCTTCAATGCTCATGAAGAATTTTTGATGGATGCACATTGTGTTGTGACCCAAAAAACAATGCTAACAAAATATCTTGAGAATAATGTAAAAAATGAAGATTCATGTCATGTATTATACATAGATTTTTGCGTTGGCACGTATGAAAATGTTAGATTTTTTTTTGATATACTTGTTAGAACAAAGAGAAAGTTGTTGATTGGATGTATTTTGTTTATGTAACATCGAGTGAACAATTTTATTTGCAATGGCTGCTGATTGTTGTATCAAGAGTAGGATTGTTTAAAAATCTCCAAATAGTAGACAATACCGTATATCCAACCTTTTAAACTACTTGTGATGCATTAGATTTGTTGCAAGACTACACTTAGTGGAATGCGCATGTGTAAAACATGTATTTATTAAAAAGTATGGAGATTGAAAAACTTGTTTGTCATTCTATTGTTATTTTGCTCTCCTATATGTCCTAAAGTATTGTGGGAGAGGTATTGAGATGAAATATCTTACAATACATGCTATCGCAAAAAAATGGGAGCGGAATTGTTAAAGAGGCATACAATGATTTTCTTTTGTTAATGGATGCAAGGGTGGCAATGGCAAATAAAAACTTCCAAGACTTTCTAGAAATGATTTTAGTAGTGGCACCCGTAGGATTTGAACATGTTGATGCATATATTGTGACAAACTTAACTACAATAAGAGAATGCTGAGGGTTCATGTGGAACAAGGGAAACCCTTACTAAATAGAAACTAGGAAAGCGTCGTCACATTGAATGTTGATGTTATATGCCTTGACAAAGGCAACGTCTTTTTTCTCTATGGATTGGATGGTTTAGGCAAGATATATTTCTATATATAGCATTTTGTTGCCTTTTGTTCATAGCATTAATGATGTGGTTATTGCTATTGCTTCTCTTGGAATTGCAACTCTTTTGTTGGATGGTGGACAAATGAGACATTATGCATTTGAAATACTTATAGACATTGATAGAGATTCAATTTGTAGATTCTTTGCAAATTTTAACACTACCGATGTATTTTGTGCAACCAAACTTATTGTTTGGAATGAGGCTCTAGTCCAGTATAGACTAGTGTTGGAATTTTTTAAAGCACCTCCAACTAATTTCCTCTTTTTGCATAAATGAATTGGTTTCTTTTTTTTAGCAAACACCAGTTGCATCCTCTTAATTAAAAAGATGTCCAATTAACTTTTTGCAATTTTAACCCCTAAATGCCCAAGGCACCCAATTTGGGTGTACAAAACTTTGAAGATGAATAAAACCTTATCAAATCACTATTTTTAGTTTTTTTTTGAAACACAAGTTTGTTTTGAAGTCTATTTTCAACATTAAAAATCTGATTTAAAAAATGAATATTGATGATTTTTCTACTCAAGATTTTGTACAAGGGTGTACACTGCAATCTTGGGTTTTGTAGTGTTGGAAGATCTTGAAAATGAGCCTCAAATACACTAGAGCTTGGGGAAAAATCCACATTAGAATTCCATTTAAAAAAAATACAAGAGTAGATTTTGAAAGTTGTAAATTGACTAAAGTTAAACATGTAATGACCTTAAACCTCATATTTTTTTGATGACCAACTTGTTAGATTTGACATGTGAAATGAGGATTAGAAAACTTCAAGTCACTTTTGCAATTTTAACACCCTCATGTTTAAACATTATAATCATTCAAACTATAATTGATGTTTTTGTGTTTTCTTTTTCCATATAATCTCTAACATGTCAAATTTAAATTTGTACGGTTACAATTTAAAAAATCTTTATGAGATTTATGAAAAGGTTGGTTAATTATTCACTTTCTTGAAAATGCCAAGAAGTACAGAAAGGCCTTGGGGATTTAGGGGTTAAGTTTACACCGGCTAATTTCTCTCAAATTGAAAGTTGTACTATTTACATTATTAAATTCTTATAATGTGTATAAGAAAAGCCAATTTCAAAATAAAAACAATGTTTGATTTTGCATTTAGGGAAAAAATCAACCCCTAAAGGACTAGACCTTTTTTTTTGCAAAAGTCAAGAAAATTGCCATTTCTAGGGCAATGAATAGAAAGGTAGAAATTTTTTTTTTTTTTTTGAAAATCTAACCAAAGGATTTTGCTCTAGATTATGGGAGGTACTTGTGGGAAAAAATCAGTTCATTTTGGATGTACAAGACTGAGATATTGAAATTTGAAGTGCAAAAATAAAAAAATTCCCTGCTGCCCAAAAAATTCAGAAGTCTTTGACCTCTCCTATATTAAAAAAAATGCTTTACACAAAGTTGAGGTTTGTTTTTCCATGTAGAAGACCAAGTTAGGTAAGTGTGGGAGAGCTTTCAAATGAGTTGGAGGTGTGAATCATACTTTGTAAAATCTTGCAATGTCATAAGGCCATAAAATTTGCATATACACTAGGCAAAATTGGAGGATTTGTGTAAATTTGAGGATTTTGAATCACTTTGATCCAAATGGTAAAAACCAAATAATCTCAGTCTACTACAACTTAGAAAAACAAATTCAAAAATCACATACACAAAGAGCTCAAAAATCTAAAGCACCAAATTTTACAAGGGGCAAAAGGAATGGAGGTTTGGGAGACCCCATACCTACTGGCAAACTAAAACTTCTCACTCATCAATCAAAATTGAATGATTCAAAGCTTCCCACATATATGTAAATGTTAAGAACCAATTTCAGATTTTAATTAGCATTCGAGGAAAAATGAGCTCAAGAAAAGGCCTACCA
Organism: Ulota crispa; assembly: GCA_963920765.1. NCBI lineage: Eukaryota > Viridiplantae > Streptophyta > Bryopsida > Orthotrichales > Orthotrichaceae > Ulota > Ulota crispa. The sequence goes on from OY987245.1 coordinate 1,219,156, forward strand.
GCCTTGACACATACCCTATTTATTGAGGTAGGAGAAGCATAGGTAAGGTACCTACTCAAGGGTCTCTACCTTGTGTGAAGTACTCAAATGTACCATGGTACATGACAATAGGATTTGATGATGCAAAACAACATTATAACATGACAATCACTAATGCAAGGACCTCCAGTGGGGCATAAGAATAAACTACAATTAGAATTCCCAATCAAATAAGCACACTCATCAAACAAAGAGAGTATAATATTGTAAAAAGAAACTATACTCATGAAGTACTACATCATGAATTGCAAATGGGTATAGGGCATTAGGGTAGTTGCAAGAAAGACCAGCCGGTTTTGTTGCAAAGGCAGTACTAGGGAGTACTATGAGCTTTTGAAATAATTTTTTTTAAATAAAATGAAATGTGGAAAATTTGTAAAGTACTTAATGTAGCACACTTGTGAAAATTCAGACCTAGAAAAATTTTATTCTAAGAGTTATACACAAAAATAGAGGGACAGAAATTACCAATAAAATGACAACTTGTTGTTTGCTTTTTAGAAAATAGTAAAAAAGTTCAAAAAAATAAAATAAAAATAACCCATTTTTCCTCTATTTGAGACACTTGAAGTGATGAAATCACTTTTTTGAGAAAGTTTGTTCTCTTTCTCCAATGCTTGACCAAAGGATGCCCTTTTTGAGAGTGTGTGGAAGGCAGAGAATTCTCAATTTACTAAAATCTTTCTATAAATCCATGTAATGCTCTATGATGAACAACTTCCCTGATTTGTGGCATGAGATTTGCTTTTTTGAACCCAAAATAGTGCTAAAAACCCCCAAAATGGCCAAGGTAGACACCTATTTGGGGGCTATTCAAAAATAGTAAAATAATTTTAAAAAAACTGCAAAAATAATTGAAGGTCAATAACTATGACACTTACCTGCCTCTGAAATTTCAGCCCAAAAAAACTTGCTGAGCAAAATTTACAAGCCAAAAAGCACCCGTAAGAGGTGAAGGGGATGTCAAATAGTACTAGTGTTTCTTGCAATCAACCATTAGTCTCTTTTGATTTGAAAAAAGATATTTCATTTAAATGCTTTGGACCCCTTTAGCCACCTCCCTTAAGAGCCTTCTTTTGAGCTCATTTTTCCTCTAATGAGAGTTAGTTTCTTACAATGTTCCTAAGGTACATTTTGAAATGCCATCATAATTGTAGAAATTTAAAAAAAATATGAACATTGGTTCATCTTATTGACTTGTGTAATAATGAGTTACCAATCACAGCATTTTAACATGTTAAATTAGTGCAATTTGAGAGTTTCCTAATTAATATTCCATTTGTGCCAAAATGATTGTCCTTATTTTTTATCGCAACATTTATGCACTACTTTCATTGATTGTGTTGAAAACAACAGAATTCATGTGCATCCAAATCCTATATTACAAAAATTAATAAAGCTAATTGCATGAGTTTATCAATTTCATCTTTGAATTGGATACAAGAAAGATTCCATACGACCTACTCAATACTAATGAAATTGTTTTAGATTGAATGTACACAATCTTTTTGGGACGGAAGAATCAAGAATTCCAACAAGGAAAGCACAAAAATAAAAATAAGTTATGAGAGTAATTTTATTGTGATAAGATAAAGCAAATTAATAGGATCACCTTAATCAATCCTCAGTATCAATGTCAATGCTAGCCAGTGCTACGGTAGAGGGCTCTAAAATGGAGTGGGCTCTAAAATGGTGCACTTCTAGGAGTGGCTGACATGTTCCTCTCACATATCTACTACTGTCATTGATGAGTTAGTTGGGATTAGCTATAAAGCTAGTCCCAACTAACTCATCAATGACAGTAGGAGATATGTGATCTCACCATGTGTTAATGCTTCCTTCCCCAATATTGCATACATCCTTTTATATAGTACTAGTATACTACCCATTGTATCAACGGGATTATGCCCCCCATCCCTTATCCCCAAGCCCCCCTATCCACATGTCCCCTATCCCCGTGCCCCCATGTCCTTGTGCCCTCTTTTGGCAGAGAGAAAGTTGTGGTGCAATTGCCATTGACGGTGCCATTGCCAGTGACCTGTTGTTAACTTCTGGTGAAGTCATAAGTGACTTTTTAGTGACACTGCCACTGCTTGTCACCTGTTCTGGTGAAGCTATAGGTGATTTTACTTTATTCTATGTATAACTTTCCGATGCCAGTCATACCCGACCTTGTCCTAGTCATGCCAAACCCTAATTGATTGAAAGGTATTTTTTTATTAATATAGATTTTACGCAACAAGGCCCCTAAATTTGTGACAAACTTGTTGTCCCTGTTGATGCTTAAAATCTTCACAAGAACCCCTCTCATGTAACAACCTCAATATGCCCAAATGGCAAGGCTATGTGCCATTGTGACAAGAGAGTGGTGCCAAGAAACAATCTCAAACTACTCTTTTGAAGTTGGCATAATAGTGCTGTATGTCAAAAGGGCATCCTCAAAATGATATCAATTTGAAATTTGCTTTGACGTCATTATTATGTGAAATTAACTTCCCTTTAATTAACACAACATCTAAACTTGTGATCAAAGAGGTATAAGAAATTGTAAAGATGTGGTTTGAGCAATGTGACCAACAAATTCTACAATTATTGTATATTTCATGTCCATGTCAATTTTATCGAAAGATAAACGTAACGTGTGAATTCATAATTCTTTGGTAGATTTTATACCTACGACACGATTTTTTTATATTTACGAAAACCCCAAAATATGCGTGATTTTATCATGCTTGGAGAAACAAATTCAAAAGCCTTGTTTCAATCCAAGCAATAAACCAAGTTCAATTTTTTTATAAATAAAGTGTACCATGAATAATTCTAATTTATATACTTTCAAGATTTGAGATGTTAGAGGATTAGGGGAGGATACCTTAGATCTAGATTGCGACCCTTAACTTGGCTTTAACTTGGCTTTAACTTGGACCATGCAACTCTGCTTGGGTGAGATGTTCCAGGATGTGATACTACAGTAAATATTACTTTAGATTGTCCCAGATTAATTTCTTGACATTTTACACTATACAAGTATTTACTAGTGCTACAATAAATTTCATCAGTAATTATTGCAAAAAAAAAAATTTAAAGGTCTTGACAACAACAATGATGCTTCACATACATAAATTAACGGAATCTATGTCATAAATCATGTGAAATCATAAAATCTAGAGAGTTGCATGAGTTTCCAATTAGTCAAATAATGAATCATGAGGTACCTTTCTAGGGTAAGGCAACCTAATTGTCACAGCAACGTAAATGCAATAAGGTAAGAATACCATAAACGGTTACTCACCTCTACTTGGAGAAGTAGACTGTTCTGAAACCAACAATAGTTGAATTTGAAAAAGATTTTGAAACATTCTAAAAAGTGCTATTTCCTTGCATTTGATTCGTATAAAGTTATTTCAAAACAAGATTCTAGAGGTAACCATTTAAGATGCACCTATGAAACAAGAATCGATCCAAACCCTAAATCCACATTTATATTACATACAATATTCATTCTTGAATATAAATATATATATATATATATATATATATTCACTCTTCCTTATCCTTGTTTCACAGTAGAGAAAGTCTCGTAACAGAGGCCCACGTGTAAACATGCACAAGACCTCCATACCTTACATGTCACACTCCAAAGCTCGCTGCTTTCGCATTCTCATGTCCACCATCGCCAACGTTTGCTAGCTAACTTACGTCGGATCCGGGCTGCGAGTTTGTGAGAGATCGAGGTAGCGATGGCGTCGTCCTTGCCTGCCGTGCCGCGCGTGAAGCTGGGATCGCAGGGTCTAGAGGTTTCCGCTCTGGGGCTGGGCTGCATGGGCATGTCGGCCTTCTATGGCCCTGCCAAGGAGGAAGGCGAGATGGTGAAGCTCATCCATCACGCCGTGGATTCGGGCGTCACATTCCTCGACACGGCGGATGCTTATGGCCCTCACACGAACGAAGTACTGCTCGGCAAGGTCATTAATCACAAATCCCTCCTTTTTTTGCTCACCAGCTTGTGCTGGCTAAACCTGGCTATGGCCGCTTGCTCCCTTAGGCCACCGTTATTTGGTGGCTTTTTTTGTTGTGCACGCTCTGTTTTCGTGCGGACCTTGTTCTAAGTTTTCGTGGCCTTCGGTGGAAAGCAGGCGATCAAGGGCATTCGTGATAAGGTGCAGATTGCAACGAAATTTGCATTCCATACGGACGCTAGTGGCGCCATCGGAATCCGTGGGGATCCAGAGCATGTGCGTGCAGCTTGCGAAGGAAGCCTGAAGCGATTGGGCGTTGATTGCATCGATCTGTACTACCAGCATCGTGTGGATCAGAAGGTCCCCATTGAAGTGACGGTGAGGATCTGCCATCAAAGGATTCAATGGCTTAATCTGCGTTGAATTCCAGTTTCTTCTGTTTGTTATTTGATATACTCAATCCTCTCTATTAGTGGTCAACTGAAGGACAAGAGTACTCAAGACTGTGATTGTGTGCTGCGTTTGAACTAGGTTGGGGAGATGAAGAAGTTGGTCGAAGAAGGGAAAGTGAAGTATCTCGGCCTCTCGGAAGCCAGTGCCTCTGAGATTCGACGTGCTCATGCCGTGCACCCCATCACCGCGCTCCAGATCGAATGGTCTCTGTGGGTACGAGATGTTGAGAGCGAAATTGTTACAGTTGCAAGGTACTCTTTCGGTGTAGTTACCTTGTATCATATGTATATCACTGTGGACAAGAGTCTTGAAACTTATCTATCACTTGTTGGAATTATTTCAAAGAAACTTAATATTAAATTCATTTGGAGTGTAACTTGCTGCCCAACCTTAAATATTCACAAGTGTTTGCATAGGTGTATCTCTTTCACCCCCATGAAACTATTTAATTTGCTACTTGGTGTCCTTCTACATACCATTAAAATACGTAGGGACTTATTCGACTAGATTCACAGTTACTAGTGGTTTAGCTCTTTGATCTTCTTGCTACCTTGGTTCTGTGGGTGCTTTAGCTACCTTCGTGTCCATTGACTCATTGAGTAGTGGAATGTCAAGTGAACGCTACTTTGCTAACTATTGTCTCGTGCAGGGAGTTAGGTATTGGGATTGTACCATACAGTCCCTTGGGGCGTGGCTTCTTTGGAGGCTTAAAGGTGGAGGAGCTCACTCAGGGTGACTTTCGATTGGTAATCAAGCATCGCCTTCTTTGACCGTGAAAAGAGAATCCTCTCAAGCGTGTTTTTGGTTGTATTACAGTAGATATTGACGTTGTGATGACAAGTGATTTTATTCCTCCTGCATTTGCACTGACCCGTGGGAGGATCTTTCAAACATGCAGGGGGTTCCATATCTCCAGGGTGAGAATCTGGACAAGAACAAGTTGCTGTTGCAACGTGTTGCCAAGATTGCGGAAGAGAAGAAGTGCACAACCAGTCAGTTGGCCTTGGCCTGGGTCATCCACAAGGGTGCTCCGATAACCGCGCCCATTCCAGGAACCACAAAGGTGGCGAACCTGGATTCCAACATCGGCGCACTTGGTGTGAAGCTTACCAAGGAGGAACTGAAAGCTCTCGAAGATGCAGTTCCTGCAGCGGATGTTGCAGGGGAAAGATACGGTGCTGCTGGTCTAAAAGCTACGTGGCAGAGCGCCAAATCTCCTCCTCTCTCTTCCTGGACAGGCTAGACCTGTGTCATCCTCAAGTAGAACATCTGGGTCCATCAGAAACCTCAGCAACACCGTTGTTTACCCGAGTATCAATTCAATTATGATATCTGAGTATCAATAATGGTATTTGAGGTTGCACTTTAAAGTCGTATAGTTCTGTCTAGAGTACTCTGTTCTGTTAATAAGCTCTATGATCCATACTTAGAGCGTAGGAATGCTGAACATTCGTCCATGAGAGCCATTCTTGACTTCCCATGCATAGGACCGTATATAGATTGGATTGAATGTAATGTTCGTATTATAGTTTTTTTCGTGAAATCGTATGAAAATATTTCTCATATATAACTAGATGCTTGGACTCTTACTTTGTCTTTGTAATCTCTAGTTGACAAAAGAACAATACAGACATACTAAAAAAGAGATCAAAATACCCGCTTCCTTTGTTTGAAAGTAAAACTTCTTACAGCTTGGCTAAAGCATATGTGGGTGGAATGCAAGAGCTGAGATTTAATTTTGGATGCAACTCTAATTAGTAATTTTAATTATAGACTTGAGGTTAAAAAAAATCTAGTTGAGATGCATGGGAATCATCTTTCACTTGTATATAACATTGAATTTTTTTAAAGTATAGTAATAATAGGTACTACGCTTAGGTGCTTAAAATAAACATTTTACCACTATGAAGTGTAGATTGCTACCAATCCATCAACAATAAAAAGGATGTTATGCAAAAGAGTTCAAAAAAATCTTGAATGCATTTCTTGAATCTAGTTAAGGATTTGTAGGCAAGTTTTTACATCTATTAGTTACTTTGCTTACACACAATCAACTTTTCATTGCAATAAAGAGAATAACTCTAACCTCTATAAGAGGATAGAATTTAATAGTAGTATCTTATATAGCATTCTTTGAATAAAAAATAATTCATTTAATAGAAGAATATGAATTTGTAACAAAAACAATCTGATTAATCCCACAAAATTATTTGATTTGCTCATACGAATTTGTCTCCATTCTTTCTTTGTTGTTAAAAAATCTTCCACCTTCTCCACTAACCTCACTTTTAATCTAATAGTTCCATCTACAAGTGCACATGATTTATTTCAAAAGGTGGACATCGAACTTGTTGAAGAATGTTATGATGAGACTCTATTAAGCAACTCCACCTGAGATGATTATGTATATATACAAGACACCTAATACATTATAAATACTTGGCTATGTATGGTTTTTTGCACATCACAAATTCACAAAGTATAAAGAATATTTTAACAAGATTTTTATGTCATAATAACATAAAATTCATATTCATATTGATATAAGGGAAAGTTTCATGGATACCTTGAAGTTTGCAGTATTTTCATAAATACCCTTGCTTTTTCAGAAATTTCACAAATACCTTTGGACCAAAATTTTCAAGTGTTTGTAGTGTGCGCACAAAGGGAGAAGGAAGTGACATGCACAACAAAACAACCACCTGAAAATTTTTTGGTCCAAGAGTATTTGTGAAATTTCTGAAAAAGCAGGGGTATCTCTGAAAATATTGCAAACTTCAAGGTTTCCAAGAAATCTTCCCTTGATATACTGTAAACCTCATACTGGATATCAATACAGTTTCAAGACAAAAATAATGGAAAACCAACGCCGTCTAGGGACGAGCCCTGTTTTTCCCTCTAACGAGGGGGTTTTTCGAATGGAAAACCAATCTTGGAATGCGCACTGTTTTCTAACTTGTAGTTATTATATGACTGCCTTCCATGGAGGTTCCGTGGAGTGCTCAGCAAGTGGAAAATCATGGAGCTGAAGGTAAGGTAGTACGCTGGAAAACCGCCCAACTAAGGGCTTCCGTGGATGGAAGGATTTTTAGTTCATTTTTCAGACAAAGAGAAATAGATGCTGAATGCAACACAAGTCGTTTCATGTTTTTTGAAGCATTTTTGAGTTACTTATGGATTCTCAAAGTGCATGTATAATAGGTGCCTATTATTAACCTTAGACTTTCCAAGAACCGTTTACTTGCAAGTTGTGAAGAGATTTGAGGAAGCAAGGAGAATGATTGGCTCTTGCAATTAAAAACAAATTTTCTTCCATGCATTCAATGAGTTGTAAGAGGCTAATGTAAGAACCACCATTGCACCATTTCACAACAAGTTACTAGATGGTTCAAAATGAGCGATCAGTTTTCGAGCTTACTACCTTACACCTGCAAGTTCTGCCCAGGCTTGATACGCTAGAACCCATCTCTGTAGAGAATTGCCCATTATCCTTGTCATATCCATCCTAGTCACAACATTGTTTTAATCATTTTTATTTTTCATAAAAATTTTGATTCCTTTAAAGCGTAGTTGTTATCCATTACTCCCTCTATCCCAATATAGAGCTCCAAATTAGGCAGAGTTCTTGTCCTACTAAAAAGCTCCCTTTTACTAATTTTAATTGTTGAGAAAGCATTTGTCATGTCCAATGATCTCATGGGGGTAAGTTAAGCAACTAAAGAGCATTCGTCTCCCAACAAGCTTGGCCTTGCCCATATGAGGTACCATTGTTGCTACTAATCTTTAAATCATCAATAATGAGGAGCTAGCAACATGTACAAATATGGTACTTTTTGCATGGAATTTGGGTGCCCAAACGACAACATCAAAGCTCGAGATTTTGCACACATTTGGTAGATGGTATATTGATTCTAGAATGCGTGTGTCATTAGTACAAAGACTAAAAAAATGAGGAGCTGACAACCTTCACAAACTATGCACAAATAAGGTACTTTTTACATGAAATTTGGGTATCTAAACGGCAACATAAAAACTTGAGATTTTACAAATATTTGGTAGGTGGTATATTGATTCTAGAAATGTATTTGTCACTAGTATAATGACTAAAAATGCAGTTAATCCCTCATGGAGAAGTTTTTTGGAGCTTTATATTGGGACAGAGGGAGTATGAACTAACTTCAAAAAATTCATGGTAATTTGAAATCCGCAGTATAAATTCTGAAAAAAATACGACTTTCATGCATCAATAGACACATGACTTTGCCTATAGTTGTTTTGAAAAAAAAAACCCAGTAAAAAAATTCAAAAATTCGTCCATATTTTCCAAGGGAACATGGAGCATACAAAGAATTTTGGACTAAATGGTCATAGGATCCATCCATGAAGTAGTAAGTAGAAAGCATGATTGGGATTAGAGCAACGTGTAAGCAACAGACTGGATTTTCATCACAGAAGCGACTGAGGAGACATTTCCTTCGTTCTCTCGTCCAAACTCCAATTCCGGTTTTTGGAAAAACCATTTTGTTTCGGAAAAGTGTAAGAAACGGCAGAAATGCAGTGGCACTGGTACTCCGACATCCTTTCTCGGACATTGTTTCTGCAACTTCGCTGTCACCTTCACAGTTCTAATACAATTTCCGAGTAAATTTACGGAGCCGGTGCTCATCCCCTGCCAACACGCATGTGTGAGCAAACTAAGAGCATCATCGATGCAGCACGGGTATTTGGCGGGGACTGGAGCGGCAAAATCCTTGCTATTTTTTAACTCATGTATAATTAGAAAATGAGATTACTATCATTGGAAGTGTGTATAAAAACTCGTTAAATAAATGAAATAACATTTGGTATTGGAAATTGGACAATCAAACTAACGTCCATTGAAAAAATAACAAAAGGACAAACAACACGGCAAACCATGCCTAATAAAGAATAATTAGATAGTGGCACTCCAAATTTTGAAATTTGGAGCGTCACTATCTAATTATTCTTTATTAGGCATGGTTTGCCGTGTTGTTTGTCCTTTTGTTATTTTTTCAATGGACGTTAGTTTGATTGTCCAATTTCCAATACCCTATGTCATTTCATTTGTTTAACGAGTCTTTATACACATTTCCAATGATAGTAATCTCATTTTCTAATTATACATGAGTTAAAAAATAGCAAGGATTTTGCCACCCCAATCCCCGCTAAATACCTAGTGCTGCATTGATGATGCCCTAAGGGCCACTTCACACTATGACTGGCCAAGTCGAGAGGCCCTCAAATTGAGTGGCCAAACTTTGCCGAGAGGCCAAGAAAAACTGCTGAAAATAAACAATAAATGCTGAAATTGACAACAATAAATGCTGAAACTTATGGCCTCTCGCACATAGTTTGGGTCTCCATTTTTGTTGAACCCAAAGTTCCCTTTGAGAGGCCTTCAACCTTGAATGATAAAGTGCTACCATGTACACAAATGATGGATGATGGCCTTTGAAGTTTGGCCTCTAATGTGAAGGCTTGGGCTACCAGATTCTTGATTTTGTGCTGGATTCTCGATTGTGGGCAATCTGGTTGGTGCAGACCGACGGCCTCTCGACCTTCGGCCATAGTGTGAACCCGCCCCAAGCCTTTGCACGCAGTTGCTGTAACCTAGCTGGTGTCTCACAGACAGGTGATCAAGTCTGTGATTGCAGTTCCTCCCAGCAGCACAGATTGCGTGTTGCGAGCTCGATTGCTCCAAGAGCTTTGAGTTGACGTGAGGAGAGAGAGCAAGAATGGCGACGGCAATTGTGTACAAGGGCGACAAGGAGGGGTATGAGGTGGTGACGGGATTACAAGTACCCGAACCTCAACCTGGGCACGTGGTGGTGCATATCACCTTGCGACCTCTGAACATAATGGACCCCATTTTTGCTCCGATGGTGTATGCACAACTCGGGAAGCCAGTCATTCCGGGGTTTGAAGGATTTGGCATCGTTCATTCGGTAAGGCTAGGCCTTGTATGCGTTTTGGAATTGAGACTTTCGCTGGGTAGTCAGTCGATTCGGTAACGGAATTTATTTTTAGTAGCAGCCTATGGCTTGCTGCTTTGAATCGATTGATTGCGCATTCCTGATTGAACGCTGCTCGTCCATCAGTAGGTAGTTATACTATAATCTGAGTAATTAGTCGAGTTGTTTAGATTCTCGCATTTGTACACTGGGCTGTTCTTTTGCTGAAAAGGTGTTCATCATCAAATTTAGGTGTGGATAATTTACGGTTAGGGCACGCAGACAAGACAATTCAATTCCATATCAGCCTGATTGTGTGAATGCGAGTAGATCGCGCTACTGAGCTCATTAACTCACCTCAGTTCATCTAGTCTAGTATGGATTTCCTTGTAGGTTCTCTCAAAGTGCGTTCTTTAGTGGTGCATTTTATGTTTTCTACGCGCACAACTGGAGCTGGATTTGTTGCATACTTGTGGGGGTCAGGAACCGCCTGTGAATAGAGATTGAACGAATTCAAGTTACCTGTCGTGATAACATTTCAAGTGTCAGTGTGTGTCACGAGAGTAAATAAGGATGTTGGAGTGCCAGCTTACTGCTCCGCATTAAAGAGGCAATTATCATCTGCAAATTCCAACTCGAGGCAGGGATTTAAAATCTACCAATGCACAAAGTGGGAAAGAAACAACGGTAGACATCACCCTGGAAGTTAATCGCAGAAATCGAACACTTTTCATAAGCTCAAATTGCCTCCATTCTAAGGCTTGACTTTCGAACTCTATCTGGAACCCGGTGAGATCCTAGAATGCGATCAATTAACTGAATGCTTGCACGCACGCATGCAGGTGGGCAGAGGAGTGACCAAGCTGAAAAAGGGACAAAGAGTAGTCCCGTTTCTTGCTCACCACGGCGAACAGGGCAACGGCTCATGGCAGGAGTACGTCACCATAGCCGAGGATGAAGGTTGGCCAGTCCCGGACGCCATTTCCGATGAAACTGCAGCACAGTTCGTCATCAATCCCTGGACAGCCTTCGGTCTCGTTGATGATTTGCACATACCCAAAGGCGAGTATTTGCTCCAAACAGCCGCCGCTTCGGTCCTGGGCCGCTACGTGATCGCGCTCGCGCACGGCTACTTCGGGATCAAGACCATCAACGTGGTCCGGCGGAAGGAACAGGTAAGCAATTCTCATACTCGTTGGGTGGCTCTGAGAATCAACCAGTTAAGTCGAGGCCACCATCAATTCTGGTGAGGTTGGCATCAGATCTGTGTTGTCTTGGTAGCTCTGGTAGAATCTACAGCCTTTTTTTTAAAATTGAAATCTGGCCAAATAAATCGCCTTCGTGGAGCTATTATCCAAAAAGGGGTCCATCCAAATCTAGCGATATTGAGCCCCAAGGAGTGGAACAGGTGGCGGAGCTGAAGGCGCTGGGCGCGGACGAGGTGATCTGCTCCAGCGACGAGGACATCGTGGCCCGGGTGAAGGAGATCACGGGGGGCAAGGGTGCGTACGCGGGGCTGGACTGCGTGGGCGGGGAGGCGACGAAGCCCGTGTGCGGCAGCGTGCGTGACGACGGCACCGTCATCCTGTTCGGGGCCCTGGGGGGCACGTTCGATGCGTCGGCGGCGATGCTGGACCTGTTTCGCGGCGTGAAGCTGACGGGGTGGGGATTGCTGCGCGTCTGGGATGAGCGGAAGCATGTGTTCGCCAGCGAGATTGGGAAGCTGATCGAGACGAAGGTGTTGCCGGCTGTTGGGGGGGAGAAGATCGCTCTTGCGGACATCGACGAAGCGTTCCGGAGATCCAAAGTTGGAGCTGGTGGATCTGACAAGGTGTTGCTCTCCTCCCCTTGAACGGCAAGCCACGGACCTCTCGAACCCCTCGGAGTCACAGTCCGGGGAATATTTTTTTAAAGCACAACCTGCCAATATCCTAATATCCTACATTCTCTTGGGCCAACTGGTTGTTTAGAGTATACTCCCGGATAAGCTTATAGAAATAAGCTTATAGAAATAAAGAACATTCTCTTTTTTTTCTCTCAAATGGTCGGTTTTTTTCAAAATTTTTGAATTCAATTCGGCAATTCTCAAAATCAACCGGCTAGTTCAGTAACTAAATGCAAGTATTCTCCATACATTGCTCAAAGTGCGATTAGACAAGGTAGCCAAGGTTTGCTACGGAGTTCATCTTTAACCCTTGAAAGTTGGGTTGGGCTAGGTTGGTCATTGCGACTAGCCCGGCTACAGTACTTTATAGTGCACACTAAACATTGGCAAGTGCCTTGCAATTATAATATTATTTCCTGAAGTTGCAGAAGTCAACAGTGCATGGTGCCCTCATGAAATTTGCAAGAAGGGTAGCTTGGAACCTAACATTGTGTCTTTGAATCTTCTCATGATTTGGGTTAGTACCTAAAAATTTGAGTACATCTAGAAAGGTAGTATTTTGCCTTCCATGATGGATTGTGTGCTTATGATCACTTTTGAAAAAGAATCAAATGCAAAACCATTTTTTTCCTCAAGACAGAAAACTTCTTTTGGAAATAGAGGACAAAAACGTCCTCCTCGGCATGTAGGGGTTACCCTTAACCCTTGAAGGGCCCTTGGGCTCTAGAGATACAATACCAAATACGGTCGCAATCAATATTCAGAAGTTTGAATCAACTAAAAATGAAGTGTTACAACCATACATAATGAAGGGTTGCATGATGGTGGGTGCATAAATTTTTTTGGAAAGCCCTCAAAGTAGCCCAAATATGTCTATATGTACGACCGCAAAGGGCTCTCGTGACGTTCAAGGGTTAAAGGACCAAGGAGCCCTTTGCGGCCAATATAGTATTTGTTATTTTTTTGTATTTGGAATGCATCCACACCTTTACTTCATTTGAGATCAACAAAGAAATTAGAATATAAATCAATGTGATTCTAGTGAGCTAGTCAAGATCCCAAATTAAAACTTTTTATTGGTAACAAATGTCAATTATACGGTAGCGTGTATACTATGTAATACGTAGAGCGGTCCTTTAACCCCTAAAAGCCCACTTGTCCCTTTGAGGGACAAAATAGATTTTGGGCAACTCACTATAAGTGGACATTTCATCTTTTTTCTTTGAAAATTTCACACATAATGTATCCAAGGAGTAGCTTTAAGGTCCAACAAGTTTCATAACTTTTGAACCAAGTAATCAAAAGTTATGAAAATTGTTGAACCTTAAAACTACTCCTTGAATACATCATGTGTGAAATTTTCAAAGAAAAAAGGTGAAATGTCCACTTGTAGTGAGCTGCCCACTATCACTATTTTGCCAAAAAACAGTGCTTGGGCCTTTAGGGGTTAAGGGCTAAGCTTACTTCTGTTCAGTGTCGCCATGGATTCTTCTGCTAACTAGCGGAAATTATGAGCTCCTGTCTCCCGCTCTTATTTCAGAACAGTCACTACCCATAAAAAAAAGTGGTGTTTTTGACACTTTTTATTTACCAAGTTCTCTTTTTGTTTGATTTGACATGGTTTTTGGCATTAAAGTGTTGTTCAAAAATGGAATGTCATGAATATCATACCATTTGATATTGTTATGGACAATAAAGTATCAAAACCAGTGTCTTGATTTTATAGTGTTACAAAAAATGTCAACAAGCTCTATTATAAAAATAATAATAATGCTGAAACGAGCGTCAAAAACGATGTTGGATATATTGACAAAAACAAAGGCAAAAACAATGTCCAAAATAATGCCACAAGCATTGTTATAAAAAATTAGAAAAAAAAAAGTATAAAAAACAATGTTAACCCCTAAATGGTCAAGGGGTAAGGGCAAAACATAGATGCATTATAAAATAATGTTTTTGTATTTTTAATGAAGTTTGTTTCAAAAGAAATAAAATAAGAATCATGATGTTTAGTAATTGTTCATATTGTCAAACATTTAAAGAATGTTTTGGAATGAATTTAGAAGCATTTATCATTTAATATTCATCAAAATTATAAATTTTATTCATAGATTGAAAATTCAATATCATTGGTTAAAAGTTAATTTTTGTTCTAAAATTTAGAAAGGAAATCCTTTTGAAGGAGGAACATCATTAAATTCTCAAAATAATAGATTTTATAGCAGTAACAAATATGAAAATGTTTCTTTGAAAATTTCTCCTTGGTGGAGTTTTAACTTGGATTGACATGATTCAAATTAGACTAGAAAGTATACTTGCTTTCGTGTTGGAAAGTCCTTTTTATTTATTTTTAAATGTTTTTTTGCATCTTGGGCAATTTGCAAAAAAGGGAAGCAACCAAAAAATGGTTGATTGAGCCTTTATGGGTTATCAAAACTAGAAAGATGCTATAAAACTTACTCACTTCAAAGATTTATAACTATTTAGTGAAAGGTTTTAAAAACACAAAATAAGTTAGGCTAAATTTGACTTCTTTTCTCTTTTACAATAAGCTAATTGCTTTTTTTTTTACAGTGTAGAATTTCAATTTGGCTAAGGTAACACAACTCCATCTAACATATCTAACAAAATTTTGTGAAAAATAATACTTTTCATTGCCATCAAATTGTCTTGCATAAGTGTGTCTAAAGGAGATCATTGGCTATTTTCTTTTAGAAAACTCTAGGGGCTAAAAATAGGATCCACACAGTGCAAAGAATAAAACTAAATAATATGTAGGGCTACTATAATGTTCATGAAATACTATATATTTTAGTATATATAAATTAGGGTTTGTAAAAACACTAGGTAGTAGGTATTTTTATAAATAAATTAGCTTTGACAAATAAGGGTTGTGCAATTTTTTTGTAGTACAATGAAGAAAGTTAAACAACCTAAAACGCTATAGAATGATTACTTTAGGGCCAACTATATCTAAAAGTCATTTATGGCAACTCTACAACATAAACACAAACATGCAATAAGGGATACAAGGTTTAAGTTTCAAAAGATTTCTTGCTCATATCTACATCAAATCCCACTTATAGAAAATCCTATATTTCATAAGTTAACCCCTAAAGTTCTATGACTATGTTTCACTGAAAAACACTTAGAATGAGTTGTTTTGATAAGCAAAGATACAAAAGGTGTTAAATGAAATCTCCGTGCGTTTTATTGTAGGGTCTAGTATTAGACTACCTCATTATGCTTTAATAATAGGATAAGAATTATGTGCCTCACAAATTGTGAGAGTATGAGGTTTGAAGAGATATTTTTTTTGGAGGCATTCAAATGTTGGACAGCTCTAATTTGGGGAGGCTTTTGTACCATTTAGTCTCACTATTTTGCTTATACTCTTGCAGATTAATTTTTATAATAGAGTTGTACCATATATTTAAAAATTATCATAACATTCTGAACTGGGAAACATATTCCAAAACAACTAAAATAAGAAACTAGCTTCAAGAAAAATTCTTATACAGAGGTGTTTTTCCAAAAAAAACTGACTTTCACATACAATGACATTTTCAAAATGTGAACTGGAGCTATGGATTCTAGTTAGCTTCAAAGGAAAGAAAGAAAAACATTAGTAAAAAATTATGACTTTGACAAGCTTGATCAACATAGGGCTGCATGTACCTGAGGTGAAGTAAAGGGGAGAAAGCAAAAACATTTGCTTTCATGAAATGAAGTTAGGTCAAGGTTTGACAAGGAAATAGCTTAGCCCCTCAACCTCTTGGCAAGGTCCTAAAATTTCAGTTGGAGTGTAAATAATTGTGCATGACTTGTCCTACAAGGCAAACAAAAATTACATATTCCATCATGACTTTTTGTTTTACAAATTGAAATGGTTTGAAAATTGTTGCATTGGAAAAGTACTCCTAAAGCACACATCCTCGAAATTTTTTGTGAAAATATATTCAGTATTCTGTATGTACTAGCTTGCCAAAATATCTCTATGTTGCCAAAAAAACACTATTTGGCCCTCTAGGGGTTGAAATGTCATACATGTGCCAATATTATTCAATCAATTATGAAAATATTCAAAACCCTTGTCTAGAAGTTCTCTTGTTTAACAATCATATTACTCCACCTTGTAAAGTTGAAAGCATCATACTTGATGGTTTTAGAACTCACAAAGAACACATCAAAAGGGCCCCATCTAATATAAATGGAAAGTATAATAAGACTGGGTATTTCCACCTTAAACCATCAGAAAGCATTGAACCCCTATTTTATTGAATGTTTAAGCAAGCCTTGAATTAAATCAATTAAACCAATAACTTATCAACACTCTTAAATGAATCTGGCTATGTCTTATTATCTGTCAAAGAGTATAGTAAGCCTTAGTGCACCAATAAAAAGCAAGAGAACTTGAATTCAATGATTTCTAAGTAAAGTGGATTTTCATACGAAATGAACCACCATAAGAAATTCAAAATATTACTAATATGTACATACGTACAATCTTATGAGGATAACGACATGTAACAATAGAAGTTTTAAAGCCTTTCCACAATTTTACTCACCCAATGAAACTTCAAACTCGTTGATAATCCATAGAATATTGGAACTACATGAAGCATAGGAATATGCTCCGAGACCATCTCTGCATTTGGAAGAAATTATATTCTAAACTTATCAGAGAAACCATCAAACCAGCTAAAAGCCAACAGAACAGATTCCCCTTTTTTGAAGGCAGAGTTCGGTGTGGGAAGCAATGCAAGCAACTGCGGCGACTTTGTACAGACCCATCGTCCACGGCACTCATTGCAACAGCCACTGCAGGCGACACAGGCCAGCTCGCGAATTGGCTCTCTCGCATCTTCTGTTTTCTCAGCTTGAATCGTGAGTTTCATCGTGCAATCCTTTATTCTCATGCTCCTTGCCTTTGTATTCCAAATTTGGTGGTACGCTTGGGAAGAGACTGATGCAGGGTATTGTTCGGATTGCGTGGCTTTCGATGCACGCTTGATGGATTCTGAAAAGCCAGGCTTAGCTACCAATTTCAATGTTCCTTAGAGAATTTGCATCTAACGTGTCTAGTAATTCGGAGATCTAATTGAAGTTTCTGCTATGTTGCCGGGCATGTTCTCGGTTTCTTACGATCCGAGTGCGTGTTTGAGAATTGGGGTTTGCTGAGGTTTTCCATCAGCTACGTCGGTGCTGAATTTTGTTGATTACATAGGGTTGGCGGTCCCGCAATTCTGTGCTTGAAATCCTCCGGAGAGCTGACGAGGGCGTTGTTGAGGTTCGTACTTTTCGCACCCATAATCGAAGGTCACCAGAAGTGATAATCGAACCCTAATTCGAGAATCTGGATTGTGTGAGTAGAGTGAAAGCGATACGTGTCGGTATGACTTTTACTAAATTTGGTTCAGGATTTGGAATTTCGTTTCGCAACTTTGTTGCTTGTTGTTGAGATGCAAGTGTCAGTTCACCCTTGCAAACGCCGATCTTTTCTTGGAGTTTTCTTCAGTTTTTAAGTTTTTACCTCTAAAATTAGATACAAATTGCATGCTCAGGATGCAACAATTAATACTATTCATGTCACGGATGATGAGTAAAGAAAAGCTTATAAACCCATTCAGCGTGTAACGATTGCTTGTTTGGAGTGAAGCAGGTTTGAAAAAATTATTTGTGAAGGACAGTGTGAACACGGGAAGACATTCCGTTTTTGAGCGGGCAATGGCTGCTGCAGTGGCGGAGGGAATCTGCTGGTCGCATGAAAGGGTGCAATCCGTGGCCGAGCGAGGGCTTCAAGAAATACCCGCTTCGTACATTCGACCTGCCGAGGAGCGCCCCAACATCCACGATTCGTCATCCCCGAGGGAGATCCCAGTCATTGTTTTGGCAGAAGGGGGCCCCCACGTCAGTGCCCAAGTGGGGCAAGCTTGTCGTGATTGGGGCTTTTTCCAGGTCCGCAACTTGTGATGCTGTCTCTTCCATAGTTGAATTAACAGTTGCCGCTTTTGAAGGTTTATCCTCATGCTCGTGGTTTCTTTTATATCCAGTTTGTGATTCTTTTGTTTGCATTGTGACTTAGTCAAGTTCAAGTCTTGATTTTAAAACTTGGTTAGCTTTTGGATTCCTTGCGTCGCAGCCTGTCCGGTTTGGATTTTGCAGGGATGACCGTCTCACACGATTGTCGAGGTTGTGTCAATTCCATGGCACAGAAAGGACTCATCTGTGGCCATGATTGTGCACAGGTTGTGAACCATGGAGTACCTTTGGAGCTGCTGGAGCGGATTCGCCAAGTCGGTGCGCACTTCTACGCGAGGCCGCTGCAGGAGAAGCTCGCCTATGCATGCAAGGATGTCGGGTCAGCTCCCGAAGGCTATGGCAGCCGCATGCTTGTGAAAGATGAGCAAGTATTGGATTGGAGAGATTACATCGATCACCATTCGTTGCCTCTTTCTCGCCGCAACATCAGTCGATGGCCTGCTGATCCACCTCATTATCGGTACGTTTGTTGACCTTCCTTAATTTGTGGGGGTGCCGGACTCACTTTTGCCGAACTAGATTTAGGGGGTAGAATGATGCTCGATGTAATTCTGTGAATAGCTTTACATCAGATGCCTATAATGCCGGATGAGATCCTTTTACCACCAGCGGTTGATGCGTGGTGTGATAGAGACCGTCTCTAGAGTTGCAAGCAGGTCCTGCGTTCCTTTTGCTTCAAAGTGCTGATGGCGATGTGTTGGTGTTGCCAGGAGCACTATAGAGGAGTACAGTGATGAAACGTGCAAGCTGGCTCAACGAATACTGGGGTTCATCTCGGAGAGCCTTGGATTGCCAGCACAGTTTCTGAATGAGGCAGTTGGAGAGCCTGCCCAGAACATCGTCATCAACTATTACCCCCCATGCCCACAACCACATCTCACGCTGGGCCTCCAGGTACTCATGTCGTCCATGTATTACAAAGAGTAGATGGATGCAGGTAGGTTGGTGGTGCTTCTTGTTTGTACTCCCAGGGGAGAGATCAAGCACGGTTTGGAAAAGTAGAAAGTTTCGGTGCCCGTCAGTCTCGGCCATTGTTCCAAAGAAATGAGTCGCTTGAGTATTAGAGAATTTTGGAATAGTTTTATTTTGTGATTGTCAAACAAGCTTTTTGAAAATTTCAAAGCAGTGAGGAAACTGCTGATTCCTGTGGTTGCCCTCTGATGAGATGTTGTGATTGACGTTACGTTGTTGCTGTGTTGGCAGTCGCATTCAGACATGGGAGTCATCACACTGCTCCTCCAGGATAACGTCGCAGGATTGCAAGTCAAAAAGAATCGTGAGTGGTTCACTATACAGCCAATACCCGAGGCATTTGTAGTGAACTTGGGTGACATGTGCCAGGTATTCCTTTTTACTATACTTCTATCCATTTTATTTTATATGCTTATTTCTGGAAAGGTTCTTGTGTACAATATTTTTGTGGACAGTTGATGAATCACTCTGAGGTGCACTTTTTCGCTTGAGATGGCAAGAAAATTTACACCTTTGTTGGTGCAGAAATCATTTTACTTGTGCTGATTTCTCTGGTATAACACCAACCCAGCATTGGCCCAAGTAACAAGAATGAACATACTAAAGAGGCTTCTTTAAATGCTATTCTTTATGACATGCTTTGCAACAAGGTTTCAAGGTACCTTTTGAGGTGGATTGCACATTTGCTGACTCTAATCTGACGTAAATGGTCATTTGGTGTTATGACTCATGAGGTGACTATTAATTTGAGATAACAAGACATCATCATCCTCATTAACTTGTGCGGCTAATTGTTATTTCTGCTGGCTTCACAGATATTGACCAATGACAAATACAAGAGCATTGAGCACCGTGTGGTTGTCAATGGAGAGAGATCCCGGTACTCAGTGGCCACTTTCTACGATCCTGCCAAGACCAAACTCATCAGCCCAGCCAAGCCGCTTGTAGATAAAAGCCGTCCCGTGTTCCCAGACATTTTGTATGAAGAACATGTAAAAACGTGGTACTCCAAGGGTCCTGATGGCAAGAAGAATATTGAATCTCTTGTCATCAATTAATGCAAGCTCGAATGAAGCCTCATCATAAGAGACATTCACGACATTCACGACATTGACATAGCTGAAGTTTGTGACCTACAGAGCAAACCTTTCTTGTTAATCATTGTTTGCGTTGTAGTTTGTAACTTTTACGTAATGTTTGCATACGTTTTGGTGCACAATCACCTTCTATACTCTCAATTTGGTTACAATTTTCCCGAGTCCCTTTTGTTAACAGCAAGACACGGTGTAATCTTGATGATTCCCATATTCTTGCCCTAAATCTCGTTTACCTTGGTTTGGACAACTACAGGCAAGGGGTTCAATATGTCCAAACATATTTTTTAATAGATGGATAATCCAAATTTGAAAATTCGTATTGTAAATGCATCTTTTTTGGATTTGAAGATTGATTGATTTAGACACATCTCATGCAATGCTAGTTGACTTTAAAAAGTATTTGAGAACTTTTCAAATCAAGCCTAAATAAAGGAAATTCAGCTAAAAGCAAGGCAAAGTGTGACACAATTGTTGTTCCTTGGGATGAGTTTTCTCTTATTAGGCTTGATGTGAAAGGATTTCAAAAAAATGGATGTGAGTTAACATTTGATGAAATGTATCTAAATTAACTAATTTTCAAACTCCAAATTTTTTTTTACTTGGAGAACACATTTTCAACGAGCTTCAAATGATGGCATTTTCAAATTTGGATTCCACGTCTTCTAGGAAATCTAATTTAACATACGATGCTCCCTAGTTTTAATTGAGGATTCCCTAACTTCAAAACCAACTTACCTATTTAACCCTAGACCGCCCAAGGGACGGAACGTGGCTGCTGTGCATTTTAATTTGAATTTTTTTGACTTTTCTTGAAGATTAATTAAAGTGGTTATTTTTTTAAATTATTCTTATTAAAGTCTTGTTTTAATATCAAAATCCAATTTTGAAAATGAATGACTATGATTTGTCTATTTAAGATTTTGTGCAAGGGTGTCCATTGCAAATCTTCACTTTCTAGTGTTGAGAGCTCTTGGAGATGAGCCTCAAGTATACTAAAACTTGGAGAAACAATCACATTAGAAATTTAATTTAAAAAGTTGTAGAGTAGATTTTAAGAAGCAGTAAATTGATTCGGGTTACACATGTTGTACTTTACATACTCATATTTTTTTTGACATCCTCAATTTTAAATTTGAGATGTGAAAAGAGGATTGAAAGACTTCAAATCACTTTCACAGTTTTAACACCCTCTTCATCAAATGTTATAATCTTTCAATCCATAAGTGATATTGTTGTGTTTTCTTTTTCTATGTGATCTCTAACATATCCAATTTGAATTTGTACTATTACAATTTATAAAAAATGATGTAACTTATCAAAATGTTGCCATATTGTTCATCCAAGAGCACATTTTGAGATAGTGGAGAACGTCTGTGGGCGGTCTAGGGTTAATGTTCATGTCCTTTGGAAGAACATTGTGTAATTTGTGTTTTGGACAAGGGTTGATTTGGAATGAGTAGTAGCAATCTCCAACTTAGAAGCCTAGTTAATGCTAATAGGTTTTTTTAATTTTGGCAATAGACATGAACAAACATATATCTTTTGGATGGAGAGATGCAAAGTTTGCAAAATAAGACCATTCCTTGAAAATGAACTTTGAAAAAAAAGTTTTAAGATAATTTGAGTGCTTTTATTGCAAACCTTAAATATTTCCTTTATCCAAATTGTTCTCTTTGTATTACATAGATTGTAGAACCACAAAACAACAAGCTTATGGAATATAATCCTCTCTAGCAAATTAAATTAAGATCATTTATGTTAGGGACGTTACTTCGGAACATTCCGGTTTCTTTTACTTTTGACTTTAGAATATTTTTCACTTTAGATTTCTTTCACTTTAAATCATAGTATATATAGATGTTGAGGTTGAAGTGTTATTTAGATTTGACAACAAATCTCTTGGAGCCATCATTCACCCCTTTTGATATTTGTTTCCTCATCTTTGAATCCAAGTTCATTCCTAGTTCTTATTGATTATCTTTCTATTTCTATGTACGTGATAGTTTGTCAAGCCTTACTTCACTTAAGTATCAGGACCTTTGTTAGAGGTTGCGGTTTACCCTCTCTAATCTAATATCTCTTTTATTATAACATTTGTGTCTTGTTTTTTTGTGAGAGTTGCGGACATCTTCTCTTTTTAAAAGTTTGAAGGTTAACAAGTTGCAGTTTATTCCCTCTAAACTAATATTTTGTTTTATTTTATATGTCTTGTTATTTTTCGTCTCTTAGTATGGTTGAACATCAAGATTAAGTCAAATCTAAAGCTGTTGATTTTAAGTTAGAAGCCATCCTTAATGCTATTACCACGTTATCAAATCGGACTACAACGATTGAAGGAGTTATTAGTAGTCTTCAACAAGACCAACCTTCCGTCAATTCGGAGAGAGGAACTTCACTTGTGGTTTGACAAGATATACTACCACCACTACAACAAAAAGAACTTCGTACTAGTCTTTATAAGAAATTTGATGGCATGCGCTCCAAGTTTTGAGGGTTTGTCAATCAAATTCAATTGATAATTGCCTTACAATCGGGATGCTATCCAACACAAGAATCACAAATTGGATTGGTTAGAATTTTACTTATAAGACAAGCTTTATCATAGTTCATTCCTTTATTCGAGAAAGGTTCACCTATATTGAGCAACTTTGACATTTTTCTTGAAGCCTTTGCGGAAACGTTTGGTGAACATGATAAGGTTTGTTGAGCAACCATAAAAATTTGGTCCTTACAACAAGAAATACATTCTGCATCGGCTTACGCCTCAAACTTTTGACAGCTTACGTGCGACATCAATTAGAATGAAGCAGCCCTCGTGAGCTAATTTTATTGGAATTAAATGTTTCTATGAAATATTTACTTTTATCACTCCTTATCCGCAAATGTTACATGAAGCAACTAGTCAAGCGGTTAATTGCGACAACCGACTTTTTCAATTCTGTCAAGTTTAGATTCTACTAAAAGAATAAACGACTAGTTTTACGTCATCTGTATCTACAAATAATCCAATTTTGCATTCAAAGACTACAAACATGCAAATCAATGCAATACGTATCAAGCATCTTACTCCGGAAAAAAAAAAAAACGTCGCATAGAAGAGGGACTATGCTTGTATTGTAGCAACGCAAACTATAAAGTTCCCAACTGCCCAAAAAAGCCGAGTCAACATATTATTAAGATTAGAGCTGTCATCATCCAGAAAAATAAAGATACCCAGCCACAATAAGAACCGCGCGGCTGGATAATGCAATTTCACAACAATATTTAGATTTCTCTCTTTCTGCTCAACCTGACTTTTGTTTTATTATTATTTTATCCGTTGATTCTCAAAAATTTGAAACCACTACTTTATTAGATTCAAAAGCATCTGCTTGTTTTTTAGATAATTTTTTTGTTAAAAGTCACAAATTCTTTTTAGTTTAGAAATTTCAATCCATCAATGTAGAAGTGATAGATGGACGACCCTTGTTTTTTGGCAATGTCACATACAAAACAATGCCTTTAGATGTGATATTTAAAGGCTATAATAGCCAAATTATTTTTAATATCATAAAAACCCCGTCAAATCCTGTTATTTTTTGTCTTTCATGGTTAGAAAAGTATAATCTGTTAATAGACTGAAAATTACAAAAGATGACTTTCCTGAAAAGTCATCCAGCCAATAAATTTGTTACACAATTTGTTGAGAAATATATTAGCAAATAAACTAGCAAATCGCAAGTGAAAAAATTCATGTTCATTGAAACAAATGCGTTTATAAAAATGGCCAAACAAGATACACCATTTGTTATCTATGCGGCTCCAACTAATAAGTAGAAGATCACAACAGCTAGTATCTTGGAGCAGTATAAAGATTTTGTAAATGTCATTTTGAAGAAGAATGCCGACATACTACCAAAGTATCGACCATATAATTGTGCTATAAACTTGGAAAAAGGAGTACAATCTTTTTTTGGTTTAATTTATAACTTATTACAAATAGAGGTGGCAGAACTACGGAATTACATTGACAAGAATTTGGCCAAAAATTTCATTCGTCACTTCAAATCACCTGCTAGAGCACCTATTCTATTTGTGAAAAAAAAGATGGCTCCTTACGAATGTGCGTGGATTATCAAGGTCTTAATAAGATGACAAAAAACAACTGTTATCCATTATTTTTTATCTTTAAACTTTTAGATCAACTTGGAAGTGCGAAGATCTTTACCGAAATCAACCTATGCGGAGCTTACAATTTTGTAAGAATAAAAGAAAGAGATGAATGGAAGACGGCATTTTGTACAAGATATGACCATTTTGAATATAATGTCATGCTTTTTGGTCTTACAAATGCTCCAACAGTCTTTCAGCACATGATAAATAACATCTTTTGAGAGCATCTTGACAATTTTGTTGTTATCCACTTAGATGACATTTTGATATTTTCTAAAAATGAAAAAAATCATGAAAAACACGTTCGTTTAGTCTTTGAAAAATTACGCGAACAATGACTCTACGCCAGACCAGAAAAGTATTTATTTCACCAAATTGAGATGAAATTTTTGAGATTCATTACAATTATGGATGAATTGAAGATGGATCTCAAAAAGGTGAAAATTATCTTATTTTGGAAAGTTCCAAAAATTATTAGAAACGTACAAGATTTTCTTGGTTTTGTTAATTTTTATCGGGTCTTCATCAATAGCTATTCTCATATTGCTACTCCACTCACTCGGTTGACAAACAAGGACAAACTCGACTAGAGACCATTAGCGAAGAAAATTTTCAGGATTTAAAGACTGTGTTCATTATGACTCCAATTTTAGTACATCTTAATTTTTCAAATGCATTCTATTTGGAAACCGATGCCTCAGATATTATTTTGAGAGCTATACTTTCACAAATGATGGAAGACAAAAAACTTCATCCCATTGCCTTCTACTCTTAGAAATTTTCTATTGCCGAGATCAATTATGAGATTCACGATAAGAAACTTCTTACTATTGTATATTCCTTTAAAGAGTGGT
Source organism: Ulota crispa (assembly GCA_963920765.1). Classification (NCBI taxonomy): domain Eukaryota; kingdom Viridiplantae; phylum Streptophyta; class Bryopsida; order Orthotrichales; family Orthotrichaceae; genus Ulota; species Ulota crispa. The sequence continues at coordinate 1,244,581 of OY987245.1, forward strand.
GTTATTTTCTCAAAGGAGCTACGCACCTAGTGACTATTTATACAGACTACAAGAATTTGAAGTATTTCATGTCATCTCGTGTTTTAAATTGGCGTCAAACTCGATGGAATATGTCTCTTTCCCAGTTTGATTTTATTATCACATATCGACCGGAGAAGCAACAAAAACTATCTGATGCTTTATCAAAAAGATTATACTTTAGACCTAAGACTAGAGAAACAGCATTTGATCTACAGTATAGAATTTTGTTGAAGCCAAAACTATTTCATCTTTGCGCTACGGTTATACCATCATCTATAGATGGGGGCTTTCTCAATCAAATGCGCGTTGCAATTATTGAAGATTGTGTAGCCTTCAATATCAAGCGTTGCATTGGTGAAGAAGACAATTTTAAAGTGAATGGAGATTTGTTATATTTTGAAGAACGTTTGTTCATTCCATAAGGTCCAAGATGACTTTGCGTTTTTTAATCTCGTCATGACTTCCTAGCCACGGGTCATTTTGAATACAATAAGACTTTGAAACTCATTTCTAGAGATTTTTGGTGGCTCTAAATATGGAAGGATGTAAAAAAATTTGTTACATTTTGTGACATTTGTTTAAGATCCAAGAATCTTTGGCATTACCCTTATGGACTTTTGCAACCGTTTTCTACTCTATGTCGGCCACAGACTTTATTTCTATGGATTTTATTATGGATTTGCTGTCATCAGACTCATTCGACAACATCTTTGATGCTGTAGATTGATTTACAAAAATGACACACTTTGTCCTTTGTAAGAAGATTTCATCAAGTGAAAATACGGCAAGACTATTTCTTGATAATGTGTATTGATATTACAGTTTACCAAACGATATTGTATCAAATCAAGGATCCCAATTTGTATCAAAGTTTTGGAGACATCTTTTCAAGATATTGGAAGTGAAGATCAATCTTTCTTTAACTTTCCATCTTAAAATTGACGGTCAAACAGAATGGGTCAATCAAGTCTTTGAGCAATATTTATGATGTAGTAATAATTATCAGCAATACAACTGGACAATATACTTGTTATTATAGGAGTTTGCATACAACAGTACTCTTTATGCTTTAATTTAACAAACAGCATTTAATTTTAATTATGACTATAATCCAAAACTTGATTTGTTAAGTTCACCAACAATTAATAATCTAGCAGCTGACAACTTTGAAAGGTAATTATTGCAAATTCAAGATATTTTAAAGTTTCAATTATAATCCGCCCAAAAATCTTACAGGACAACTGCAAACAAATATCACAATCAAGCATCTGATTTTCAATTGGGGATAAAGTATAGCTTATTCGACAAAATATTAAAAGCAAGCGGTAATGTGACAAGTTAGACTACCGGAAATTGAGACCATTTGTCATTCTAAAGCAGATTAATCCAATGGCATATTGTTTGGAGCTACCAGCTTCTATGAAAATATCCAATTTTTCATGTATCTCTTTTAGAACCTTATTGACAGTCACATTTATAAAAAAAAATACAACCGCCACCACCGGATTTTGAAATTGAAAACCACAATAAATATGAGGTGGAACAAGTATTAGACTCGCGACGAAGGTGGGGTAAAGTAGAATATTTGGTGCACTGAAGCGGTTATGATATCAACAAGCAAACGTGGGAACCAGCCAAGAATTTTGTAAATGTATCGAAAATGATACAAGAATTTCATCAACTTTATCCGGATAAGCCTAGAGTTCTTTTTGAAACTTGTTGATTGAGAAGGGGATAATATTAAGGATGTTACTTAGGAATGTTCCGTTTTTTTTTACTTTTGACTTTAGAATATCTTTTACTTTATATTTCTTTCACTATAGATCATAATATATATAGATGTCGAGGCTGAAGTGTTATTCAAGCTCAACAACACATCTTTTGGAGCCATTGCTCACCTCCTTTGATATTTGTTTCTTCATCTTTGAATCTAAGTTCATTCCTAGTTCTTATCAATTATTTTTCTATTTCTATATTCGTGACAATCTAAACTTTTGAGGTTTATTTAGTGAATCTTTCAAAAAGTCAATAGGAGTATAGGCTATGACTACCATTGTACCTCTTTTCAATTACCATATGTCATATATATGTGTATGGCAATATTGACAAAACTTCTAGATTTCCCTTTTAGATTCCACTTTCAAGAAATGTTTTATTTTTATGTAATTTTTGCATTGAGTCTTATACTTGCTCCACCAAAAAAATTGATACTCAACCCCAACTCTTATTTTGGTTTTGAACAAAGCTTTTTTAGTTGTTTGGAATAAGAATATTTAACTCCTACAAACCAAGAGTGCACATTTTAAACAATCAACAAATGTAATTATGTCTCATTTGTTCATAAGCTTTAGTTTTTATCCATCTATAGGTGACTAAATTTTTGTATTTATTTTTCAACCTCTGTTGGATGTAGTTCTCAAAAAAATCTATATATCTAATTATTCCACAATTTAGAGAGCTAAAGATTGATTCACCTTAAAAAACTAACTTTCTTAGTTCAAATGATTGTTGTTCAAGTTTGTTTTTATATATTTTTTAAATGACTAGAGTTCAAACCTAACATAGTAAAATAGAATAAACCAAGAAAAATATAAGCATAGTGCAAATCATTAATTTTCATTCCTTTGTCACTTATTGAAGGAATTTTGAATTCTTTGTTTCAAAATTCATGGAAAGTTCTTGACAACTCTAATGGTAGATTGAAGTGATTTATTTATTTGTCACATTTTCAAAATTTTCTTTGAAAAATCATCATTTAATTACTCTTCTAGACTGTACTTTATGACTCAATGCCACATTTTGCAAAATAAAAATTATTCAAATTTCAAACTGCATAAATAATAAAATTTAAAAAATAGATTTGCAAAACATCAATTGGTACTTACAAAATATTGGCAGACACTTGAAAATCAATTGGAGATATATCCAAATCAAGAAACGTGCAAAAATATGGGAAAAATATATGCAAAATTATGAGAAATGTTCAATGTTTTGAAACACAGAAAGTCCATTTACATGAATAGTCCATATTTGATCAAATATGACATCTCATCTTTCCATTTTTGGAAATCCAGATCATCTCCTAGTCTTTAAGGAGTAATTAGGAACTATAGTAGGAAAAATAAAAATTTAGGAGGGAGAATTCAAGGAATCTAAATTACAAAATCCTCACAACAAAACAATTTGTTCTAAAGTCAACGACCAAAGAACACTCACATAGCCTAGAAAGTGAGCTAGTGGAAATGGCCTATAATTAGTTGGATTTTGTAAGTGAAGGATCTAAAATTTTCTTTAAAATTTGATGGAGTTACAAAACAACTTGAGAAAAGAAAAGAATCTTAAATTTTTCACCCTTCTTATATCAATAAGCAGCAAATTTCAACCATTCTTTTTTTCATATGATAGATTTTAAACTAGTTGTATATATGGTTTAGAAGCTAGCAAATACCCAAGATGGATAAATAGACATTGACAAATATTAATTTAGCATATGGTTGTGGCATTCAAGAAAATTAGCAATGTGGATCAAGTCAAACCAAAAGCTTAAGTTTATTTTTGAAGTAAATTTTATATAAAATTTGCTATTTTAGGATGTAGGATGTAGGTTTCACTATTAAGAGAGTATATTTATGAAAAAATTGCATTGAGCCAAATCACCAAATTGCATGACAACAAACAAAATGAAAATTGTGATTCTTGGATGGTTATGGACGGATCAATAGTAGACTTTGAATCTTTACTATTGGATGTCATTGTTTTGTAAAAGAATACAACAAAATCTTGATGATTATTTAAAAGTTTTGAGGAAAACCTTGTGGGCAACAAATGATCCAGGTGAAAAAAGTAAAAAAACTGAACACTAAAACTTTAAATTTGTTTTGAAATTGTTAAAATGAAGATTTTCACAATCAATTTCAACTCAAGAAGTTGGAAGGATCTTCATGTTTCATATAGGGTAGGACTAGGTTAACTTCAAATCTTTCCAAAAATGTGATAAATTCAATATTAAATGTTTAAACATGTAGTATAGCAGCATTACGAAATTCTCACTAGTGAAGCTTCCGGATAGAGGGTAATTGACTACTGCAAAAACAACATTAATAAAAAAAGATTGAAAGATTTTGGAGGTAAGAGAATGAAACCTGTAAGCGTTGAGCGTTAAAAGAACACGTCTTTTGAGAGGAGAAGAAACTTGGTGGGAGAGCTCAAAAACTCTCCAAATGCTGTGCAAAATGAATCCAAAACATGAATCAAGGTTCACAAACAGTTGGTCTTCCGGTGTCAAATTTCTAATTCTTGCCTTTTCCAGGGAAATCTCGTGTGAAAGACACAACTCCCCATTGACTCTAATGCGTTTTCTTCAGAATTTGATGTTATACTTACTTTCTATACTTTTGGTTTCATTTTATAAGGTTACATTGTATCTGTGGACACTTTCCATGCCTTAGTTTGTAACATCTACATGTCTTGTTTTCTCATGATCAAATTCTCCTAACCAACAATCCAATATCAAATACTCGGGTAGTGTGTTCAAATTGCAACCCTCATGTAAAGCATCAATGTCATTAGCTCGGAATGGATATGAAGTGGTTCTTTCACAAGTTTTTTCATGGACTCTCTATAACTATTAAGAGGATAAAAGAAAAGGTGTATTCTATTGCAAGAGCCCATCATATTCCATGGTTTCACCTTATTTCTTTACAAGTTGCAAGTGAATGGCTGTTGGGAATCCTATGAGTCACAAATAGGTGCTTATTTCAAAAAGCTTTGAAAATTCATCAACACTCCAATAATGTTTCAAAAAATATGAAAATAATTGTGTAACATGTAGCATCTATTTCTCTTTATTTGAAAATTAGACAAAAAATCTTCTTGACTTGGAAAACCCATGAAAAAGCAAAATAGCCTTGAAGTGTCGCTATTTGAGCACAATACCTAAATTAGTCAAGCTCATCAAATGTTTTCTGACTAGATCAAATGATCAAGTCAATTTTGTAATAAAAATCTAAGAATAGTGTGTGAATGATGTCTTCTTTCCACATTTTTATAAAAACAAATTTACCTTGCACTAGTTACAAGTAAAGCTTGGGAGCCAATGCTGCCTTGGCGTAATCTTTCTCAAAAACTCTTTAATATCATGTCTTACGCAACCAAGGGAACCTAGTTACAAATTTACAATGATGCTTGGATGAGATCAATGCCCTGGGGAATAAAATGACATTAATCATATTCAATCATTGACCACAAACAAACACTCCATTTAACTAGGCTCAAAACACACAAAAAAGAGAGGAAGACCTTGACACTATCCAAACGTTCCTCTTACAAAGGTTGACCTTATCCAAGTATCACTATATATAATATTTGTAGTGTTATAATACAAGCATGTGACAATAAGATTTAACAACTATAAGTAACATAACTATACATATGTATACAAGATTCATGTTGTAAGCTTTTTTTTACTTTTGATATTCTAATAAAAAAATTGTACTTTGAAGTGTAAAGTTGTTACAAAATCATTGTTTTATGTTTAAATAATTAGTAAATATGTAAATTTTAATTTTGTAGTGTTATAATAGAGAACAAATTTTATTTTGATGGTTTTTTACACAAGTTATAATTACATGGTTGCATTTTTTTCATTAAGCTTTTTGGGACTCCAAGAAATCTAATCGAGACTACAGGGCTCAAGTTCTACAATTGGAAAGTTATTTTGTTGTGTGTGTTGGCTATGTAATAGATGTAATCATAGTATACTACAAATAGTTTTTAAACCCCTAAAAGACCATTGTCCCTAAGGGGGACAAATGGGATTTTGGGTAGGTACCTACAACCTCAGTTTTTGTCTTAATTTTTTGAAACTTTTTTTGAAGATAGAAAAACACATTAACTTTTGGAGAATATCATTTTTATTCCAACTGATGCTAGGGAGCAAAAGTTATGCCCAAATAAGCACAAATTTGGGGACCCCAAGTAGCAAAAAAATTCTTATAAAAACTTGAAAAAAACTTTAATTTTTTTCTCTCATAAATTATATCTTTGTCTACACTTGAAGCTCTGATTCATTCCATTTGAACTAGTTATGAGAAAGTTATGGACAATCTTGTTTTTTGGGCAATTCAAGCATCTTCTTGAAAAAATAACTTATAAACTTCATTTTTGAATGCAAGTTTAACATATTTTCAAAAAAGAATTGTTTAAGAGGGTGAAGTTTGCTTTCTAGGACAATCTTATCATTGGGATTATTGCGTTTCAATTCCATTGCAGGGTTATTAGCAATTTAAGTTTTTGTTCAATCTCATACCTTCTACCTAATGTTTTTTTTAAAGAATGAGAATTAATTAATTTTTGTTTTAATTATTTTCCCAAGATTCCCAACTTAGCTTCCCACCACACAAAAATAGAATTCTAAACTCTATGGTTCAAAAATTTTAAATCAAAAAAGTTCAAAGTTAAATAATTTAGTCTAGCAAGGTGCAAAAAAGTTGTTTTTTACACTTTAATTGCAAATATCTTTTAATCCGTACGATCAAAGTTCTTGAATTTTGTATGACACATTCTTGTTGTAATCTAGTACAAGATCATATGGTTAGATATGCAAAAAGACCAATTTTCAAACTTTTTTACTCTTCACCATAAAGGTGGAGGTTTTGAGTGTCTTTTGACAAAATAATGGCCATGATCCTTTAGTGGTTAAGTATAGTAAATCATGTATTGATATTTCTATATTAAACCCTTTAACTTCCAAGTCTCTTTTCAAAATTTATTGTGTTCTAGTTAGTATCTGTGAGGAATAATATTATTTACTCCAAATTTAAGCAAATTGGGAATAAAAATATATTTAAGATAGATTCAAGCATTTCTTCAAATGAATAAGGAGTTATTCGAATGAATTAGCACCACAAGGGATTTCATCTAAATTACGGACTTGGAAATGCTTAAGGTTAATTTTTTAAAAATTGACTTGAACATCAGAACAAAAATACAATTCCTAAATTATATTGATCTCCTAAGTTAGCCATGTTGAATTTTTCATTTTATGTTTTGGAATATTAGCTGTCTATTAAGCTAAAAAAACTTGAACGAATTCCAAAAAGAAAATTGTCACAAATTTGTAATTAGAAAAGAAAACGATAAGAAAAACAATTTTATTCATTTATCAATTCGAAGTATTTATAAGTTGCAAGTAGCAATGAAGAATAGTATTACAAAACTTTAAACAATAATTTTGCTTATCATTTCGTAAACAATACAAGGCATGTCCCTAAATTCCAAGTTTTTTGGTTACCAAAACATCACAATAGAATGTACAAACACAATTAGAAGGGTGTCACTCATTAGTGTAGGATTCAAGTAGATTACTTCAAATATGGCTATTTAAGAAAATTAATCATTGAAATAGACTTTTTGAAATCAAAAATTAAAACTCAAAAGGTCACAAAACCCTTACCAAAATTTATAAATGTTAAAGAACTAAAACATCTGAAATGTTTTGTTTTTTTTATTGAATTGGTGATTAAGCTCAAAGTAGTTGATTTTTTACTCCTTTCTATGACAAAGACAATGCTCTAAAGTTCTAGTGGAGGGCATTGCCTTTTCCTATTACCTCTAGATATTTAAAGGGAAAATTTAACAATACTCCTAAAGTTTGCCATATTTACATAGATATCCTTGGTTTTTCAGAAATTACACAACATCCTTGGTCCATAATTTTAAGGCATTTATTATGTTGTGCATGCCACTTCTTTCTCCCTTGTGTGCATGCTACTTCTTTTCTGTTCTATTTCACTCCTTGTTCTAACATTGGTCTTGAAAGAAGTAACCTGCATAACAAAAAAAACTCGTGAAAATTATGGACCAAGGGTATTTGTGCAATTTCTGAAAAACCATGGGTATCTATATAAACATGGCAAACTTCAAGAGTATCCATGAAATTTTCCCATATTTAAATTGGCATTTTGCATCATTCATGCAAACAAACATGAGACACTGCTATTCTCTTTCAAAGCAAGTTTGGTTTTATTAAATTCCAACATATAGTTGTAACCACTCATGGCAATATTTTGTAAAGTTCCTGATTCTATTGAATTGTTTTGCAAATCCTTGCAAACATTAAAATATTGAAAAATAATACAAATACTTGATAGATCCATTCTCTTAGTTGTCACAACCTATGCTTAGTTCTTCAATGAAATATTGGAGGACTAGCACCTATGGAATCTGACTTGATAACTTATTAAATATGACTTGATTATTTATGGAATTTGACCTAATTATCTACTCATTTACTTACAAATGAGATGCAAAGTTGAAGTAGATGCTACCTATTGCAACATATGCGTTTGCCAAAAGTCTTCTCCATCTCATTGTTTGTGGATATGCTTGGTTTTGTGATTTAAGAATTCAATTGCAAAGCTTATCATGCTTGGATTGCATTTTTAGACAACTTGGTTTTTTTCTAATGTTGAAGAGTAGTGTAATTTGCGACTTCTTGTGTATTTTAGATAATGCATTAACTTTTGTTTAACAACTCACAAATATTTTTGCTACACCGAGAAGGATAACTCTGAATTTGAATTTTGTACTAATATTGCACCTTTTGTGAAATATTAGGAATATTTTGGAGCTTAAATTGTAAATTGGTGCTTGTCAATTGTTGGTTGGCCTTTGTGTTTTGTGTAAAATAAGGAGAAGATTAGGGTGGTTCACTTGCTAAGGACAAAGAGGATGCAACTATTCATATAGTGTTTGAACCAAACATCTTCACTTCTAATTGACACCTTCTTGTACTTGACTATGATCTTTGTAAAGAGGCCCAAAATGCTCAAACTTTTTTCTTTTGGTTAGATGACAAATTGACATATGGTACCATGACTAGTAGTTTTGTGCAAGAAAGCATTGTTATTATGTACACACCCTTTGACCCCTTTATGTTTGTTTGTGTTTAAGGTTTTCCTCTTGCTTGCTTCTTTGCCTTTGCATATCTATACATTTTTCCCTCATTAAATGTTACCTTTTCAAAATAGAGATATAATAGATAATAGTAAAAAAAGAAAATTTCTCAAGAAAAAACATTTACAAGTGTTCCAATAAGTTAGGTAAATCAAATTGGAAACAACATTATTCATGAGATGGTTGATGGTTGAAAATAAGAACAAATATTTGTATGCTAAGTGCCTTAAAAAATATCTCCTTCTAAATTGATATTAGTTTTGAGGTACAACTAGTGTTATCATAATCAAGTTAGGATAAGTACAACTTGATGATGTTACAGTGAACAATGTTGGTTGACATTAGGAAAAATTTGAGCCATCCAAGAGCCCCCAATATTTGACAAAAGCAAGCTATTATTTGGGGGCTAGGCATGCTAAAGTGAGTACAAGAAAAATTACTCAAATCTATCACTATCTTGTATGAAGGACCTCAGCCACATATACATTTCAAAATAATACAAAAGGCATTGCACTTGTAAAATATGTAAATACACTCATTAGACATTATCCAAGTACTTTACTCATCTATTCAAAAAGAATAAAATAGAATTTATGGTTCTATTGTACAATTATACCTAGAGCTTTGTCCAATTGCGATGGCATAACAATATAACTTTCATGATTAGAGCAAAAATAGGGGATTAGCAATTTGTTTGTTACAATAAGTACACATCTTAGGATCCTTTTTGAGACTTTGGATGGGCTCTTGGAGGGCTCAAAATGTTCCTAATGATGATTGAAAGTAATTACAACAAACACATTTTAAAAACTCTCATTATTTTCTTAATAAAAAAATATAATTCTTCAATTGAAATTTTGCATATGAAATCCAAGGGCCAATTTCTAACTTTGTGTACACTTAACCCCTCAACTCTTGAGCTTATCTCCAAATACATTGAAAAGGGGCCAGATTTCAACCCCTTGGGCATTGAGGGGTTGGGCATCTCCACTAGTGACTCAAACACGCTCAAAGTGGATGAAAAGTGTTGAGGCCCCTCTCAAAACCCTCGCAAGAGACTTTGTCCTATTGTGTCTAGCAAGGGCCCTTCAAGTTACTATTCATTCACTATTCATCTTAAGCTTAATAAACTTTATCCTCTACTTTCTTTGATAAGTGGTCAATTGCTTATTTTTGAGATGTGTTGGAGTGCAAGGCCACCTTTTTAAAGACCATAGGTGAAGATCAAGTGACTTGAGGGCCGACCAAAAAATAGTTGGAAATCTTTGAAAGAGCCCAGGCCGGTGGAGATGCTCTAACCCGTTAAGGGTCAAGGCAAAGCTTGAGTCTGGTTTCAAACGAGACATAACAGAGTTCCGTGGTTCACACCGGAACTCCGTCCGCCTTTTAGGGTTTCACCGATCAGCCTTGGGCTTGCTTGCTCAACAAGCGTTTCTCCACCATAGCCATTGCTGTTGCCATCGTGCTTGTGTCGTGACTGCTGAACAGACTGTGCCTGGTTGCCTGTGCGGACATGTGATTGCACCGCAACTCTGGTCGGTCTGGTCGGTCTGCGTGCGCCGCTCACAATGGAGGCCTCAGGGGCGCCCTTCCCGTACTTGGAAGCAGTGGTAGGGTTTATGGTGTTCATGTACTTGTTCGAGACTTATTTGGACATCAGGCAGCATGCGGCGCTCAAGCTCTCGCACCTACCCGCACCGCTCAAGGGCGTCGTGAGCCAGGAGAAGTTCGAGAAGGCGCAGGCCTATAGCTTAGACAAGAGCCAATTCCACTTCGTGCATGCGGCGGTGAATATCGTCGAAGAGTCGGCTATTCTGCTCCTGGGATTATTACCTTGGGCCTGGGAGAAGAGCGGATTGTTGGTCGGGAAGCTCGGGTTTGATTCAAAGAGCGAGATTTTGCACACGCTTTCGTTTCTTGCCGTCACCACCTTGTGGTCGCAGATTCTTGAGCTGCCGTTTTCCCTGTACTCGACGTTTGTTATTGAGGCGCGTCATGGCTTCAACAAGCAGACCATTTGGTTGTTCTTCAGGGATATGGTCATGGGGCTTGCTCTCATGGTGGCGGTTGGCCCTCCTATAGTAGCAGCAATCATCTTTATTGTGCAGAAGGGAGGTCCGTATCTTGCTCTTTACTTATGGGGTTTCATGTTGCTGCTGTCGCTCGTGTTGATGGCTCTGTATCCCGTGCTGATCGCTCCCCTGTTCAACAAATTCACTCCCCTTCCCGAAGGAGAGCTCCGTGCCAAGATTGAGAAGTTGGCGTCTTCTTTGCATTTTCCGTTGAAGAAGTTGTTCGTAATCGATGGCTCAACCCGGTCAAGTCACAGCAACGCCTACATGTATGGATTCTACAACAGCAAGCGAATAGTACTGTATGATACCTTGATATCACAGTGTAAAGACGAGGAGGAGGTGGTGGCTGTTATTGCGCATGAATTGGGTCACTGGAAGCTGAGCCACACCATGTACTCCTTTTTAGCCATGCAGGTGCTCACGCTGTTGCAGTTTGGAGGGTACACGCTTGTAAGGAATTCAAGTGACTTGTTCTTGAGCTTTGGCTTCACGACACAGCCTGTGCTCATTGGGCTCATCCTTTTCCAGCACACGATCATGCCGTTCCATCATCTTGTCAGCTTCGGTCTTAACTTGGTGAGCCGAGCTTTTGAATTTCAGGCTGATGCGTTTGCCCGGTCACTGGGCTACAGGAAGCCATTGAGAGCTGGTCTGATCAAGCTGCAGGAAGAGAATCTGTCGGCCATGAACACTGATCCTTGGTATTCGGCTTACCATTACTCGCATCCGCCACTAGTAGAGCGGTTGCAAGCTCTTGACGAGTCGGCCAAGAAAGTCGACTAGAGTTGTCTTCAAGTCAGAGGAATGTAGAAATTGTAGGTTCTGTTAGGAATTATAGGCTTTTTTTAGCGCATTCGCTTGTTGATTCGCCCCTTCACTCCTTACATTTGTGGCCCAGTGATGACTCACGATTGGTACGTGGAAATACACTCACCGTTTGACGGAGCATGAGATGACTCTCCCCTTTTTTTTTCACCCGGTTGCTGAGATTACTTGAGCTAGTGCAATCTGGAGATTCTTTTTTGCAACTGGATTGTACCTGTGAAGGCTGGATGCGTTTACTTAATTAAAAGTCAGTTAAACTGAAAATCTACTTATGTGTTGCTGATTGTGGGGACGTTGTCCTGATTGCATTTAAAATAGCTCGCTCTTGCTCTTGCTCTTGCTCACCCAGGGTGATCTTTCAGCTCTTTGCATTATGCTCTTGGAGCCCTTGGAGATGGATGAGTTAGCTTTGCGACAAACTTGCTACTGATATCAGGTACCATCGTTTTGTAGTAAGCACGTGCACTTGCATTTGTTGTTGAATTATACTTTTGTAGCAGGAAGTTGCTGAGAGTCGGCAACTCTTCACATGTGAGGGCGGAAATTGGTGAATTATTTAGAGTTTTCAATTGCACGTCAGATCTGGCAGGCTACATTACTATAGAATAGTAGCACTATACTATCGTTTGCATCCTTGTGTTCTTAATCACTCCCCTGAGAATGATTTCAGCTACCTCTAGAATGTGGAAACCTGTTGAAGAATCTCTCGACTGAACCTGACTTATTGATGTGTTTGGTTGCTCAAAACTTTGTAGCCTGTCAGTCTTCGAAGTAATGTGCTTTGGTATGTAAAGCATGCCAATTCCATTACTGCTTAAATAGTTGGTTCATCTTTTTCTGTATTATATTTATCCTACATTAGATGGGAGTCTGTCTAGAGCAAGCCTCTGCAGTTAAGAAGCCTGAATCCCCAAACGTGAAGCTGGAGCTCGAAGTTGAGTATATCAGCTGCCGTAATAACGTCACAAACATACATTGTATATGATCTTCAACCTCTGCTATAACTCAAGGTGACAAATGTAGGCAACATTGGCGCTTCCATGTGGAAGCTTGTACTTTGAATTATGCTCTTGAGTGACTGATCACAGTTCGAGTGTGAAGCTTAATACACACTTGTCGTAATCTACAGCTAGCTAGCTGGCACAAGAGAGGCGAAGACATGTGCACAAGCTGTTACAAATAATACGAAGGAAGGTAATTCAAGGTCTTTTTACACTAATAATGTTAGCAAATAGGGTAGACTTATCGATACAGAGGTCTGACCCCTGATACATCAGAAGAGGCATCACCTTGATCATTTGGCAAGGATCGCTGGTCGGAGCGGAGACTAGGGCTGCGTTGCGCATACGGCGTGGGCCGGAATTGCCTGAGAATGATGGACTCGGAGCTCAGATTCTCAGCAGCAGCAACTGGCAATGACAACCGCTTCTTCCAGGAATTCGTGTCTTTTTCTGGCGTACCAGGCCGCAGCTTGGGTGTGCTGTGAGAGCGCACTTTGGCCTTGGCAGATTGAGTGGCCTGCATGTAGTTCGGCACCGAAGGGGAGCTTGCCAAGCTCTCATCATCTCGGCTCATCAGTGACCCTGCGTTGCTATTTCGAGCTGCGTTGTAGCGAGAGGCCATGGATTTGGCGGAAACGGTGCTGTTTCTTTCTTCGATGTCTTCTCGTCGGATCCTGCTGCGAGGACTGGCGGACCGGATGAGCACTGGCATGGATGACTTGTAAGGAGACGGTGGAGTGACTGGAGCTCCCTGGCTTGCTGTCCTCTGCATGGTGTACTGGCTGTGCGGGGTGAAGGACAGGACTGGAGGGCGAGAGACTTGGTTTGTACCATTTTGATCAGGTCGAATTGCAGGTGCAGGTGCTGGTGCAGGTGCAGGTGCAGGTGCGTGGGCTTGGTAGGAGCTGCCTGGTTTGACGAGACGAAGAGGCGCCCGCAAACCTGCATCTGTTGTTGTGGATATCTTCGGGATGTACTCGTGGTTGTCACTTTTTACAGAGTAGCTGTCGAAAACGTCTTTGGAAACGGAAGTGGTGTCGAAAACGCGGTTCTCCCAAGGCCGCGCTGCCATCCAGCGTTCCAGCCAGCTCCACCCCCAGTGAGGTTTGTCTGGCTCGCAGTCTATGTATAACTGAGATGTCTGGTTAGGGTCTCCCTTCCACAACTGTCAGCCATTGAGACCCAGATTCAGTAGGTGGCTTACTTACTAGGTTTCTCAAATTTACAAAGTGACCCCATTTCTAGCGTGAGCATATTTCAGTGTATGCAATTAAGGTAACAGCACGTACTAGTGACTGCGAGCATAGTTCATATTATTATAATGACTCAAAATTTTAACCATCTTGTTCGCAATCTAAAGGCAACTCCAACGCATTTTAGCTTGAACAAAATAAGTTTTATATGAGGAATTTCAAAGTTTGATGTATGAATTTACCAAAAACGACGAACCTAAGCTTAACTATACAGATAGAGTGCATTCTCATAATCAATTTCTACATTTTGGCTAAGATTTAGTAGGGGTTGCTTTTAGGTGTTTACTTTGAACGACAGTAGAGTGACACGGATACCTGATGTGAAAATGCGTATGCTAATGCCCTTTCCCTTTTCAATGCAGCCTCATGTTTATATTGGATTTTCGCTTGAATCTCCTCGGGAGTTTGAGTGCTGTCGTCCCAGCCTCCGTCCTGCCGTGAGACACAGTATACGGTAATTGGTCACATAACATTCTCATTTTTCCAAATACAATTTTTCTTGCTTTCTTCTCTGCCAGAATATACCAACACTTGCAACCTCTAGTTGGAGCTCTCTTTTTTGAACTCCCTGATCCTAGTATACTCTCATTTTTTATACTAATTCAACCTGCCCGACACTAGTTTGAAAGTCGTGGAGAATGGGTCCTATGCATAGGATCATGCGTAGGAGAGGTACGTAACCTTTTTGTTGAGTACTACCTTGATAATCACTACCAACCCTACTCATTCTGCGCCAAACTGCCCTTGTAATTACTAACAAACAAACACCAAGCAGGAGTATGGTATGGTATAGACATACCGTGGATTTCCTTGGTAGGCAGTCCTGTTGCCTTCGTTCCCATATTTGCCTCTGCACGGCTTGGCCTTCCTCGGACATTCGAACGCGCCGGGCACGAACACGGGCCTGCACTCTCACCAAGGCTTGCATACAACGGAGTGTGATGGTGGCTTGTCGACGTACAGTGTGGCCTCGCACCAACGCCTGCAATCGCACTAAGCCTTTCAAAGCACGCAGCGCTCGACGTGCCTGTGTGAAGTGAGTGCCAAATGCAGCAATAAGAACCAAAGCTGGAAGCAAGCAGAGGCAGTTTACCACATTCTATGGTTCGTGGATTTCTTACTGTCTTACCCCATGACATTCTTAAGTTGTTCTACGAGTGCACCTAATTTACAGGTTGTAATTAAACAGGATATTTGGGAACTACTGAACCTAGCCATTGAAGGAAACCTTTGAAATGATTGGTACGAGTGGCTACCATCTCCACTATTCTTAAAACTCATGATAGGAAAAAGCGCATATCAAGTAAATGTGTCAAAAATTTGGAACGTTTTGTATGTCCTGATTCTTCCGCAAGCTAAGAGTTGGGCCCAAGGTGTAAGGAGTTCCCCTTTTAATATTTAATACCATTTCATAGGTAATCAACTGAGAATTTTTGCACTCTATGATGATGCTGTGTAACTTCTATGACTAGCAAGGACGCTTGAAATTAATTCTTCACAAGGAGAAATCAAGTGATGGAAAGAGAACAATAAGCAATTGTTCAGAAGGTCAAAATGGTTACCAGGTATGCTCGAAATGCAGCTTGAATTTTGATGGCGGCCAAATCCTCAGGGGAGTACACGCGGGTTACAATGGGGTGTAATGGAGTGGGACAGCGGCTAGTTGGGAGAGACGTATTCGGAGTCGTATACGAGTAGCTTGAGTGGTTGTATAACTCAGATTCAGCCTTCCTATAAGGACCGATCTCCTTTGGTTCTGTGCAAGACGGCTGCTGCGTCGACTTACCGAAACTCCATCTCCTCCTGCTTTTGGGTTTACCCTGCTGGCACGAAAAATCAATGCTTACATCAGCAGATTAATCTGCTAGTGCAGAAGAGACTGATAACTTTTGTGTGTTCTGACACTTGTTACTAAAATCAACTCATTTCTTCCACTTCACGAGGTTGGCAAGTCATGTGTAAGCATGATTCAGCTACTGCCACTGATTCAGACGTGGCCTACGACCTTCTACTTTGTAATTATTGAAATTGCATTAGAGACTCCAAAATTTGACCGGGACAGACTTAGCTCTTTCATCTAAAGATATTTTCAAAGAAAACTGCGGTCTCCTGATAATCCTACTCGTACACATGTCAAACTAAAGTACTTAAAGTGGGGAAAAAAGTGGGCTCCAAGTTCTGAAGCAAAGTTCAAAAGATTGTAATTGTTGCACATAGTTGAACGCCAATGAATTGCCAGTTTTCACTCTGCATTCTACAGCGGAAAGAGTGAAAAGAATGTAATTACTGGCACTTCAACTGGAGACGGATTTGGAAATGGCTGAACACCACGTTTGGGCACATTTTTTGTAACGTCCTTCTCTTTGTTTTTAGCAGGCGACCGAAACGCCTTCTTCACGGCACTGAACCATGTTCCCTTCTTCCCCATTTTGCAACAATTGCAGCCACAGCAACCTACATTTATGCCACGACATCACCTTCCCATCAGAAGCTAGAACATTATCCACCCTCTCGACTTAACATGTGCAACTCCAATCAGCTGGCTACGCAACATGACAAATTCTAAGTAAAAAATGAGAAATTTGCAATTGCAGAGCATATTATAATCCACCCTTCTTCTTCGTTCGATCAGTCAAGACTGTAGCGCCTTCACTGAGACTATGTAAGGTGACTCCAATCTAGAGCCTGGTCGCAGAAAAAGTATACCCTTCACCCCTTGCAAAGCTAACTATGTACATTTTTCTACAACCGAGCTGCAGGTTTGAATGACCTCGTACATTTATATTGGCCATGAGGAAATCGTTAGCGACTGAAATCAGAGCTATCGAATCTATAACTGACTTCCTAGATGTTGAGGTTATGGTGGAGGAGGGTTGAATAGGCTCAAGATTTGGCAAAATACAAGAGAACAAGAAAACCGTAAGTGATTTGGTTCAGCGATACCTGCGCATGTTTTCATATTCGGCATCGATACCAACTGCACTACTCTACACATGGCCATTATACAACAGAGGCAGCTTGATACACCCGAGCCATCCAGATATGGGCATTCTCTACTGTGTGTATGTTGCGGTGCTCACTATGGGCATCAGAGTTCAAGGCTTGTTTGTGCTCCAAGTACGGAGATGTGAATTGAGAGTTTTGCAAAGTATCTAGTACTTTGAGACAAGAATCTGGCTCTTAGACCTGAAAAGGTTCAACCGAATTGAGTGGCTGTCATCATGAACTGCGACCCCATTTCCCCCCCTACCTCTGGATATAATTTTTTTTCCTTTGGAAATCTAACATCTTCGTGAAGTGAGGCATGTGCGGTGGAGCCAGGGACCAGATTTAGCATTTGACTATTTGGGATCTGAGAAGCAAGCAATAATTTCTTACACAGCAGAGGATGTGTGAGTTTCATAGAGGCGACTTACAGTTGGCATTCGAAAAGATTCACGCAACAATGGCCATAGCCAGCTGCAAGTGTGCAACAAGGAAAAAAGCAGATACAGAAGTACCTGGATCTGAAAGGTGGCTAGTGATCACCCTGTCTGACAGACAGAGAGAGAGCCTTGAGGGCCAGCTCCCTCACATGCTCAACCACTGGTACGAGTCGATAGCCCCACCACGCTGAGCATCTTCCCGATTGAAGAAGCCTCCTGAAGCAGATGCTGCTGCATCAGTCATAGCTGTTGCTCTCCGAGTCCGTGAAGCGCCGGAAGCTCCATGGTTGTCAACTCTGGTGACTGGAGATGATCTCGTGTCCCGGCATGGAAAAGACTAAACAATCACAGACTGACAGGGACCATGGGCGCGCTGACAGACGTCGAGGAGGAAGTGACCGGTTGGAGACTCTTCGTTACAAGAAATACGTGGTGAAAATGGATATCTTCCCTGCAGACACGGATGTTGAATGGGCAGGAGGAGGAAAATAAACAGAAGAAATGATATATTCTGGATCCAGGGTCAGACGTGGGAAGCGCCATAGGGAAGGGTCTAGTCAGGACAGCGGATCGATAAGGACGAGCAAGAAGAGCTTGCAATGGTGGTGGTGGTGATGTGTGTGTTGCAATGAGTTGGAGGCTGGACGGCTGCTGCTGAATAGGAGCAGGGCATGTGCTCGTCGTGCAATGCAGCAGCTTTGCCAGTTTCTGTGCACTCAATGCATGCCTCACACGGCATGTAATTTCAACCAAAACTGTATCTGTGACAGACAGTCTATATAGCTAGAAAATATCGCAAAACTTTCACCAGCTCTAGAGAAAAAAACGTGTTAACTTCAGTTTTTAACTTGAGTTTCTCACAATCAGGCCCACCGATTGTTTCAGTCTGGGAAGTGCTCCAGTGTAAGTCAGCAGTTTCTTTCTGCACAGTGAGTAATTGCATCAATCACCACCCGCACTAAAACACTAAGGAGGACCTGCCCCTGCATCTTATCACGCAAGGCGTAATGAACAAGGCGACGACTATTCCCGTCCTGAACTGAGGCCTCTGTAATGGCGACACAATGAGTGACAACGTAGCTGGGCACGCTGCTGCTGCTGCAGTACTGGGTAGGTACTGTTGGTGATCAATTATGTGCCAGAGCCACCACACCAGCGAGCTGACAAACCCTCAGTCTTTCCCATCTACCTTGCTCCTTGACCAGCAAAACTTCTTCCCATCTTTTTCTAGCTACAAGTAACGTGAATACGACATTGTCAAGTTTGAAAGTTTAGCACACTTAGCAATGATATCACCCTATTGTGGCCTGTTTTTAGCTACTTGAGCTTATTTTGAAAATCACGTTAGAATCACAAACTTACAGTAGACTATCAGCATCCGGCCTTCAGCCGATCCTTGTGGAAGGTGAAGCTGACAAACCAAGCGACGTACATGGCTCCAACGTAACGTCGGATTACCTTTAACTTTGCTCATTTCCCTGACCCCCGCCAGAATTGTCTGCTTTATAAGGCACACATACCAATGTTCCTTCGGATCAAGTTGGAGCTTAAATATTGCTTTCTTTGAATATAGTAAACTGTGGTTAGGGAGAGATTCTTTAAACCCCTGCTTGAATTTCAATGTTATTGGCCTATTGGGATGAACATTTCGTGATTAATGTTGATTCACTTTTGAACACCTTCCAATGAAAATCTACTTAATATCCAGATTTGTTGGAGGAAATACTGAACTGGCATTTGAATTATCCCACCTTGCAGAGCATTGTAAGGTGGTCCAGCTCACTTGCTACACTAAATAGTGCATTTAGGTTGCTCCACACTCATTTCTCAACAATTTTCACTCTCCAAACACTTACTAATACTTACTGATAGTACAATAATCTTCATCAATAATTACGGCAATAAACAAATTTTCAAGGGTTTGGTAACAACGTTGCAAAAAGACAAACTAACAATATTTAGGTCATGATTCATGTGAAACCCTAATATCTAAAAAGCTGCATATATCTCCAGGTGACCAAGCAATGAGTCATGAAGTAATTTTTCAAGATAAAGCAACCTAATTATTAAGGCAACCTAAATACATTAAGATAGGAGATCCATAAAATGACCTTTTAACCCTACCTAACTCATTAATGATAATAATAGATATTTGCAGGAACATGTCACTCTTTCCTAAATACAGAACTCATTTAGAATATGATCAGTTTATGGACCTCTTTCCTTATTTAGTGTAGTTGCAACTCCTCGTTGCTTTGCATTTTGGGATCTCCCTATGCTACACGTGTCAAAAAAAATCACCGTCATGGCAAAAATTCCCTGCCAGTGGTCTTGAATTTTTTGCCAGTTCGCAGTGGTTATGGTCTTAGGGGAATAATACTTCTCTCCGGGCCGCTAGTGTAGCCGAATTTTTTTCTCTTTGTCTATGCTTTATTGATGTACTTAAATGAATGATTACAGAGACTGCTGCAATATTCAGAGGTCGAGACTCGAGAGTTCAAGGACTGTTGCTTGCAGAATTCAGATTTTAGAAACTCTATGTCTATTGCAGAGCCTAGAAATGATGGCTAGGTTTTGTATTTGGTTCTTTCTTTTATTATGTAAGTACATATTCGTTATTTTTTTTTGGTTGTCTTTTTTATCTGTTTTTTCATTTTTGTTTGTTCCATTACACTTCCATAACAATGATAACTAAAGCTCATAAAAGTTATTAATTTCAATTTCTCCCCTTCTCGGTAGCATCTTTTAAAAAACCAAACAAGTTCCCATGTACCCCAAACTCAAAGACATGAGTACGGTATGCAGCCAAGGCCTAAGGGGTTTTAGTTGACAACAAAAAGGAGAAATCAATATACAATAACAATCTTTCCGCTTTACAAGTTATTAGCAATTTAGCATGTTTAGTCTCAAAATAAAAATGAATGGTTCCATCTGGTGATTCCATCTTCTATTTTGAAAGTCACTTAACATTTAATAAACTTGAGATTGAACAATTGCATCTCAAAGAGGTTCCACTAAGGCACCTACTTTTGAGTTTTAACAATTGGCAAAAGAAAAACAAAGAAAATTACACAAGTTTAAAGAATTCCATGAAGGCATCGATTTTTAAGTTTTACAATCTAAAAATATATCATAGTTTAGAGTCAAAGGATTGATTCTCACAAACTTATAATGAAAATGTAAATTTGATAAACGAAGCACATTTTACGAGACAGTAATATTTGTGTCCTCTTTCAAACACTAAGTTCAGTCTTCTTTCAAACTGCAAGCTCTTTCTTCAAGTCCCTTCTATTAGGCCTAAAGAGTACTGAATGCTTCTCAAAGTTTATGCTTTAAGGTAAAACAAGCAAAAACTCTACAAAAAAAATGATCTGTAAATGCAAATTGGGAGGAAATTCCATCCAAAGGTGTTAACATGATGAAAAAGGTGTGAAAATGATTAAAGAAAGGGAAGAGGAGGCCTATTAATACATTGAGCTCAATACCAATTTTTTTTTTTTTTTTCCATTTCATCATCAGAAGGATTAATGTTCTCTTCTTTTTACAAAGCCGCTACATTTTTTTCTATTCTTTGCATACAAATTCCAAATGGCAAACTAACTTTGTCATTTAGTTCATGATTCCCAGTTTTATATAAAATATCCTCACTTTCTATATAAATTGGCTGTCAAAGATTCGAAAGTGTAGAATTTGGAAAGCCTAATAACTTCTGATATTGAGTTAAGGCCTAAATTATATTTTATTTGAGGAAACCAGCTGTTTTAGTATTCTCAAAAAGATTGAGAAAATAAAAATCATCTTTTATCTTGCTAAAATTAAAATTTTAGCGTTGCTTAACTATTACCGTATTGATCCAAAGTTTAAAAATTCACGGTAATAGGAGTAAAATATTATTTTTTAATTTTAGTGAACAAAATGAATTTGAAGTTTTTTTTGTTGTTGGACACTTAAGGGCATCTTGTGCAGCACGCTTTCCAAGCCATAGAAAAATGAGGTTTCATGGGGAGAATGATGCAAACCTTTACGATGAGGCTTGAAGTTCTATTGCAACCCTAGAGGTTTTAGAGCTTGCACCTGTATTACAACAAATCACACAAGTACACCTCGCTATGGAGTGGGGTCGTACGTGAATAGTCCTTGATAGGAACCATGAAGTAGGCTTGGAGAAAGCTTGGATTTGACGGGAACAAGGCTCAATCTAAAAGCCTCGCGACCTACACATGGACGCACTGAGTGCTATTGGGGACTTGAAATGCGAAAGCCATTACGGCTAGGGAGCAAGGGATTTTTTTGTTGTGCTACATGAGATGCTCTTAGGTAGGTTTTAGTCTATTATATCCTTCATTTTATTGGCGGTGAAAAATTTACCTCCTCCCTTAAATGTAAACTTGTATAGTACCCTTGCATATCTTTACGCCCAACCCATTCTACCATTTCAAAAACTTAGCATTCACATGTAAAAAAATGGGTCTACAATGATTAAGTGAAAATGACTAAACCATGACTGTACATTCATTTTACAGTCATTTTTTAGTTGTTGTTTAGTCATTGCAGTCATTGTCACTTAGTCGTTGTAAACCTGTTTTTTTACCAGTGATTTTACACAATACAATTGGCGTTTTTGTAATTTGTATCATTGGCCTATAATTCTTATACAATCCTAATCAAGCATGCCAAATTTTGAGTTTCAAAAATCAAAATCCTATTTTTGGTGAATTATTTTAGACAAAATTCATGGTTTTACTTGACAATTGATTAAAAAACATTGGTGATGAATTTTTGAGATTTGATTGCATGGGTATGTAGGAATCATCCGTATGCACATCTTCCCTTGGAACTGAAATCTTCAAAAAGTTTCAAAATTCCTTCTATAGAGATTTTAGTGTTAGGCACATCATGACCAAATCTAGTAAAATAGATATCTCCATTCTTTAATTAGATTTAAAATTTGACTCATACATTGTGGTTGGGTTTGCACCTTTGAGCAAAGCAATATGTTTATTTTGTCAAAAACTAATTAAAGAATGGAGATATCTATTTTACTAAATTTGGTTATGATGGGCCTAACACTAAAATCTCTATAGAAGGAATTTTGAAACTTTTTGAAGATTTTAGTTCCAAAGGAAGATGTGCGTACGGATGATTCCTACATATCCATGCAATCAAATCTCAAAAATTCATCACCAATGTTTTTTAATCAATTGTCAAGTAAAACCATGAATTTTGTCTAAAATAATTCACCAAAAATAGGATTTTGATTTTTGGAACTTAAAATTTGGCATGCTTGATTAGGATTGTATAAGAATTATAGGCCAATGATACAAAATACAAAATTGCCAATTGTATTGGGGTAGTTGCAAGAAACATTTCACAATTTTGTCTCAAACACCCTTAAAACTTGTAGTACTAAGTAGTACTATGAGCTTTTGAAGTATTTTTTTAAATAAAATAAAATATAGATTATTTGTAAATCCCTTAAAATAGCATACTCATGAAAATTCCCTAGAAAATTTTATTCTAAAAGTTATGCACAAATATAAAGGGACAGAAATTACCCACAAAAAGACAATTTCCTTTTTGCATTTTAGAAAATAGTAAAAACATTCAAAAAAATAAAACACAAAATGGCCATTTTTTCTCTATTCAAGACGCTTTTATGGATGTAATTGCTTTTTTGGAGAAGTTTGTTTTCTTTCTCCAATCATTGACCAAAAGATGCCCACTTTGAGAGCATGTGGAAGGCAGAGAATTCACAATTTTCTAGAACCCTTCTAAATATCCATGTAAGGCTCTATGATGAACAACTTCCCTAATTTGTGGCATGAGATTTGCTTTTTTGGACCCAAAATAGTACTAAAAACCCCTAAGATGGCTAAGGTAGACACCTATTTGGGGGTTGTTTAAAAATAGTAAAATAATTTAAAAATTTGCAAAAATTATTGAAGGTCTGTAACTATGTCATGTACCTTCTTCTGAAATTTCAGCTCAAAAGAACTTTCTGAGAGTAAGTTACAAGCCCAAAAACACCTACAAGAGGTGATGGGGACAAAAAATAGTACAAGTGTTTCTTGCAAGCACCCATTGTGTAAAATGCTAAGTTTCTGGAATGGTAGAATGGGCTGGGCGTAAAGATATGCAAAGATAGTGTACTAGGCTGTTTTTCCAATTTTGATGTTTTGGTGGAAAATTGCCACTAAAGGCCGTTTCACACTATGACCAGCCAAATCGAGAGGCCATGGGATTGAGTGGCCAAATTATGGTGAGAGGCCAACAAAATGGGCTAAAGAGAAGTTCAATAAAATATGGATTTTGACACCTTTTGCAGCCCTTAGTGTGAAGCCTCCAAAGGCCAAGTCCAAAGGCCAAACTCTTGGCAATGAGCTTCCAAGGCCTCTCAACTTGAATGACCATAGTGTGAAGCCTCCAAAGGCCAAGCCCAAAGTCCAAAGTCATAGCATTTACTAGACCTTCCAAATCCAACGGCCAAGATTTTATAAGCTTTTGATTATTTTATGAAAAAAATGTAATAGCCTCTCAATCATTGTTTGGGTCTCCATTTTTGCTTGACCCAAACTATTGCCAAGAGGCCGTCAACTTTGGATGATAAAGTGCTACCATGTAGATATGATGGCCTTTGGAGTTTGGCCTCTAGTGTGGAGGGTTGAGAGGCCAAACTCTTAGTTTCTTGTAATCTAATTGGTGGAAACTGACGGCCTCTTGACCTTTGGCCATAGTGTGAAGCCGCCCTAGTTTAAATTTGGTTGTTTATAATACACTTGATGCCATCTTTTACGAGGTGGACAATTTTACACTTAAGGTTATAAAATGCCATTTTTAGCTTGATTTTTCTAATGCATTTCCACCCAATCATATATGGACATAGTTCATTTTCCCATATTATTTAGATACATCTTATTTCATACAACTTAGTAATAGATTTGGACCACTAATATGCCTTTTAATCTTTTGAGCTCTTTATTTTGAAATTTTGTTCTTACAAAAGGGCTAAAGTATAAATTTTAGATTTGATTGCTACTTTTATTTTTTGACTTTCTGCCATTTGATTTTGTTTTTTATACAAGAACTCATTTACTATTGTCTAAAACATAGAAAAAATTGTGAATTCTAGAAGGTTATTTAGGAACTTACTTGTACCATTCTTCTCATTGAACATTGAATTATTTGAGCAAGTTAAATTTCTTGTAACTTTAACATATTTCCTTACATTCTATTTATTACACCTTGATATTTCTTATACCATACCAACTCCTATACCATACCTCCTATACCATATTTTGTACACTCTATTATCTTTCACCTTATTTTTCTATATTTTGTTTCCTACTCCCTACACTCTAGTTTCTACATCCTATTTGTAGTGTTACAAATTTTGGCAAATTGCCAATGGCTTTAAAATAAGATTGCCTTTAAAGCTCTGAAATCTTGAAATCTTTCCACATGCATTGTAAAGCTTCTTTACAATTCCAAATAGCCTTTGGGTGCAACACTCTTTGATTAAATTGGTATGCAATGAATTTAGCTCAAAACCAACTTCACATGCCTTTTCTAAAGAGACGTGTGGGTGATGGAAGGTGAAAGGCATGTAAACTTGAGTGTTAGACATTTAAATTCATTTAAGGAGGAGCTACAAGGACTAGAATTTGTTCTCTTTTAAGAAAAAATAGAATTTAGTTTGAATTTGAAAAACTATTAGATCAAATGAGCTAGACTAATGAGGGCTAATACTTGATGATAGGGTTCCAATTTCTCTAAATCAAAAATTTGTTCATGAATTTTAAATATGCAAAGCAATAGGAAGAGTCTTTAGATGATGGAATGTTGTTTTAGCTCAAATGAGTCTTGGATTTGAGTTTCACTATTCTACTAAAACAACATTATTTGATTTATACTAAGAATAATAGAGATTCATGCAAAGTACGTGCCTACGTAGACTTTGCTTCTCTATGAGCATAAGAAGAAATAAGTCCCAAGATTAGCCTTGAAGCTATTGCAATTGCATTTGTATGTAATTGATAGCATGGATGCACATGTAATTGTTTATATAAAACTATCCAAAGGTGAGGCAAATAGTTATCCATGATTACAAAAGGGAAAAATCTATTAGATGATTGAAAACAAGACAACTAAATAATCATCTATAAAATGGTTATATTATTAGCAAAATTTGCCTAAGGTTTAAAAATATTATTCATAAAATTGAAATAGTTGCTATTACCACATATATCACTAAAAGTATTGAAGTATTAAGATTTTAATCCAGGCATTGATTCCCCTTTTTTATATATAATCCGTTATTTGTTAATTTGGGAAAAGTGTACAAAATGAGATTTCTGGCTTCTATTTTCCAGAAAATGCCATATTCATTGAACTGGGAATTTGTTGATTGTTTTCTAATGAAATGAGATATATAACATCTAGAAATATACTCTTTTTGGACAGAAAGTTCATTAGCTTTTAAAATTTTGGACAGAAAGTTCATCAATTTCTAAAATTTTGGACTAATGTTCATTAACTAGGTTTTAAATGACCTCTTTAATTTGAATTAAAATGATAATTTTGAATTAAAGTGAGGTATAAAATGGTACACATCATTTTTCCAAATTAATAAATAACATGTTGTTGGGTAGAGAAGGCGTGCTTTGGGAACACGCAGGGTGTCTAGCTGTAATTGTATATTGCTAATTAAAAAATGTCATTGATCTTTGATCTTTATTCTTTAAATTTTCAATCTTTTGTTGACTTATGCTGTATTTGGTTTCAAAGGTATAAGGGTCAAAGTAGGAATAAGAGTCCACTGGATATGGGACGTGTAAATTGAGATAACAGACACAAGTTGCCGTCTGTATGACGGGACCCTAAAATCAAATTCACGAACTGCTAACCAGAATTCTAGATCGTGAGAACAGAGCAAATCTTGACCCTGTGGATGATCAATCCCACTTTGTCACCACAATAATAAATGGGATTAAGTTTGGTTTAATTCAAACTGCCCGTAACAAGGTTTACAAAATATAATGGAAATAAAATGACAAACGAGCCTCCAAAACCGGCTAAGAATAATAAAGCCACATCCTACATATACATAAAAAATAAACTCAAAACATTCCTCTTAATATCTTGATATTTTCAGATCTTCAAGTCTTCAAGTCTTCAAATTTTTATGTTTTAATAAAAACAATTACAATCAACAAGTCATAGAAATGCTGCGACCTTCTATCTGATGTCACAGATGGTTCAAAGATTCAAATGCTAAGTGTAATAGCATTTTAAAAAGCCCTTTTAACCTTCTAATATCCTTTTAAATTATAACTCATTCTAAGCTACTGTTCAAAAGTTATGCGGATTCAAAGTAGAGACTGTTTTTCTACCTTGCAAACTAAAAACTGTCTCTTTGAATCTTTATAACTTTTGATTTATATATCATCCATACAAATGTAATGTCAATTTAAAAAGATGATACCATTGGCTACAATTTGTAAAATTTTCACTACAAACTAAAAATCTGTCCAAAAGTTCTAGTAAATCAAAATTTGGGTTTCAATTTTTTAGAGAGAAACCAACCTTGCAACTTCTACACACTATAACTCTTTCAATATAAATTTAAATAAAATAATTGATGACAATTCAGAAAGCTCTGATAACAAACTATCACTTCTAGAAGTTTTAAAAAAAAAATTATACTGTCCAAAAATTGTAGCTCCTCAAAGTTTTGGCCTTCTTCTAACAAAAAGACAGCCACCTTCAATTCTTCACACCTCCAATCCTTCACACCTCCAATCCTTCACACCTCCAATTCTTCACACCTCCAATCCTTCAAACCTCCATAACTTTCTTTTCCAAGCTTCTAATCACAGGTTTAAGGACTTTCTAGAAAAATAAGACTAAAATAAATGCTCTTTTTATATTTTATTGCAAAATGACATACAAATCGTAAGCTATGGCTTGTCAAAGTCTTAGTCCTTCTTCAAAGTATAACTTTTTGACTCTAAAATTCAAACACTTGTAACTTTTACATTCCAATTTCAAATTAAATTTGCAAATTTATTTTGGAAAAAAAATCACACAAAAAACAACTTCTCCAAATTTCAATTCAAAATCAAATATATACAGAATATTCTTTCATATCAAACTTTTGGGATTTCTTCCCTTTTCCCATCAATATTTATACATTAATTTCCAACGTACAAAAGAATCTCTCCTTCTACATTTCAACCATATCCAAGATAAAGAGGTAAGACACATCAGCCCGTACCTTTTTCCATCCTTACTCCACCATAGATGCCAAACCTTTCTTTTTTTTACACTTCTCCAAATCACTTATATATTTTTAATATTTTTATTCAAATAAAGATAAAATATATAAACCTTCCTAAATATGTAGATAAACATATAAAAAAGAATAAATACAAGATAAACACCACTGTAAAATAGCCACGTGCCCTTACGAGCATATAATAGCGTCAAACACTTGTCGTTAGTTGCTAAATTGTGGATTTGGTTGACTAGAGAAGTGGTCGTTCTTTGCCGCACGTTGGTTTGGGTTTAAATCCAATCAGATTTGTTGAATGGTAATAGCGGTCCACAACTTGGCACGCTGGTGAGGCAGGAAATTGGCCCAGCCCATCTACTACTTATTTTTCTAAGCTGTGCATGTGACAAGACAGCGCAGAGCTTTGGAATTTATAACCGCTACGCTGCCATCAAACCGTGATTCTCACCACAACCATCTATTTTGCCCTCGACTATTGATTTATTGAAATTAATACAAATATAGATAAATAACATGTATCTATATGATTGCGGCATCTCCATCAGGACAACCCTCTATACTATTTTCTTAACAATATGCTACAGATAATTACAAAATTATAACACTATATACATTATATCTCAAATTTGTCATACTGAATTGAATCCTCTGTTCAATTGGCTGTAACATAGCCTCATAATCCTCTCTTTACACGTCCAAAATCAAAATTGACAATCTGAATCTTTAAACAAAAAAAAGTTACAACAACACTATATTTATTAAATTGCAAAAACAAGATTCCCAAGCTGTACTCTAATGGTCAATTTAAATTGGTCATCTTAAACCCTAAATGTTACAAAATTCTCAGTTTAATGAATATGGTGTTGAACGCTTTTCACAAATCTTTTTTTGCTGATGTATCTCATAATCTTTAGCTTGTGCTAATAAGTTTTGTATATCAATTCATAAGCAAATCTTATTTGTACCTTCAAAAAATTTCTAATTTACATATAAAATAAAAATAAGGAATTAGTTGTGGCTTGGGTCAAATTAAAAATATATATGTATTATACAAAATACAAGACAAGGGGATTTAATTTGTGTGGATAATAATAGTTTTTTTAGATTATTAAATTAAATTTTATATTTTAAATCTTAGTAGTATTGATCACAATTTTTTTATATAAGTTTTAGATTTAGATAATTACAAGAAGGAATAAGAAAAAATAGACAATTTATCAATAACATTAAAACTCTAAATTGGAAAATAAAGATCAGCAAGAGAAAAGTGATTCCTTTAGATGGCTAGCTGCATGGCACTTGCTTTCAGTCAAATGACCACCATCGCATTGATTCTTTTTCAAATTGCACATAGGATGATTTGTTGGAATCACAACTTTAAGCTGTATGAATTCTCCACTTTTGATAGTAAGAAATTTTTTTTTTTAACTTAGAAAAATTATGAGCCCTCCAAAAGGCCCTTATGGAACCGTGCCGTATTACATAATAGAAGTAAAAAAATATTATTATTGTTATTATTTAGTATTAAAACGGCTGTGGCACATGATTTGATTGCTTGCAGATGTCAGATCTAACTGACAGAAATGGCAATTTTTTTCTCTATTTACACATTTTTTAACCTTTGAAGGGCCCTTGGGCAGAATTACGATACTAAATACGGTCACAATCAATATTTAGAAGTTTGAATCAGCTGGAAATTAAATGTTATAATCATACATATTGAAAGGTTATATGATGGTGGATAGTGATCCCTAAACTGGCTAAGAATTGGCCAATTTCTACATAATAAACATGTATGTGAAAGAAACATTAGAAGAATCTTACAAAATCTCAAGATTTGAGCCAGAAATCATATGTGGATGAGCGACTGTCGCGTCAACTAATGTGACAGCGCAGGAGATGTTGCGTCCATCCGCTCCTTGCCAAAGCCGCGTTGTTGCAATTTGCAATTGTGGCTATCCCTGCTTCGTTGATGTGGCTGCATCTTGGCCATTCATTTTGCGCCATACCCTAAGCCCTGCACGCACAAGTAGCAGGTGTCAGTGCCTCCGCCTCAGTAGGGTTTCCTTCATAGCTCTGCAAATTTTGCAGTAATGCGCTACTAATGGAGGTTATGGAATCGCATGCCTTCTCCGTGCAAGCCAGAGGTTTAGCTAGTACTGCCTGACAAGGCCAGTGTTTTCTATTGAAGAGGGCGAGTTCAAGATTTCTCAAAGCATGCAAAATGTAGGCGTAAGTTGACGTGGAACTTGGAAGAGGTAGAGCCAAGGACTTAGCCACGTACCTGCAATTCTCTAGCAATTCTCCATCGTCAATGCACTCAACTCCTCAGTCATTGCTGCCTTGTTAGTGCCTAAATCCTTGGGCTTGTAAATGTTGAGTGCCGTCACTGAGTTCTTCTTCTGCAATATCATGTGAGTGCAATCACTGCAATCACTGCACTGCAATCTCTAGAAGGCAATAGATTTAGAGTATTCTGCTAGCTAGGGTAGTGGGGTTTAGGGTGTTGGACGTTGAAGTTGTTGAATGGTGCATCTTCCGACATTTGAGATTTCCTCACTGGTCCGTTTTTTGGGTGTTGTGAAATTCCAGCGACGCCAATTTCCCCTCTTGCATTCACTGCGTTTAGGTGATGGATCTGCGATGGGTCTAATACTCCAACCCCGGATGGCTCAAACAAAAGAGGTGGTGTGCTGGTGTAGCGTAAGGCTGTAAGCAGCATCAAAGGAGGCATTGTCTCTGATAAAGTCGACCAGGTGTGTCTACCTAAACCTGCAATTCATTTGCTCAACACAATCTTTGCTCTTTCAGTATTGTTGATCTTGCTGCCTTCTTGCATTGCTCTCCTCAATTGGGTGTCTTCTTTGTGCTTTGATTGGGTTAGAGGCTTTGTGTAAGCAGATTGCAGATTCTTTCTTTTCTTTTGCCTTATTGTTGTGGTCCTATTGATTCATCGAGGGCCTCCTTTGGCAGGATTCAAGGTTTCATAGTTTGCCCCTCATACTAGTTTTTGCGTGATTCAATCACTTTGTCATACCTCTTTCTTCCTGGCCTTATTGTGCAATCTTTTTTCCAGGCGCTTTCCTAAATCCTGGGTGCGGGTTTTGCCTGGTATCAATGGCTTATAGTGTCGCTTCCTCTCCTTTGTAGAGTGGAGGTTGTCTTATTGGTGCCCTTCACGTGTGGTTTTCTCTAGGATTTGTGCAGTTTTTGCAGGTGCAAAACTAGGGTCTCGATGGCGTCAAAGTTGAAATTACCCCCAAATTTTTGAGTCCATGCGTTTTGTTTGAGCCATAACACAAACAGCATAGGGAAATACCTTCCACTTGCTCCTCAGGCTGACCAAGTTTTGGAGACTCGAGCTGCCCAACATTGACAAATTTTGACACTTTTGTCGCCAATTTGGCTTTCTTTGGCCAAAAATAAAAGGTTGATTAGAATTTGATTCTTACTCCAAATGAAGGAAGTTTGTACGTTAAGAAAAGCATTTATTTGGAAGTTTCAAGGCTAGCTCACTTTTGCATGAAAAATACCTTCAAGTCTAATGCCTAAGTATTCAAACAACACAACAACCAAATCTCTGTTCATTTGGATGAAAGTTAAATTTTTCATCTTGTTTGAAATAAATTTTACTCAAGCTCTTTAGAACCATAAGGAGAAGGTACATATGCTCACAAACTTCAATTCACTTTCTTTAATAGAAAAGTAGATATTAAAAAAATCCAAGGTTACATAAAACGAACTTCAACCCTTCCTTTTTCAGGTGTAGAAATGCTTCTTTCACATTTGTGATGATACGCTACTTATTTTTTTATTTCTCAAGCTTTAAGAGTTTCAAAAAGAGGATTAGGCGCTTATTTTACTAATATATCATAACAAGAAAAAATAACTTACCCCATAAAAAACTAAAAACACAAGTCAAAGTACAGTACAAGAGAGGTAAGAGAGAAGAGAAAGGAGGAGGGAGGAGACATGCCAAAAGTGAGCGTTAACAATGAACTCTCTAGTCAAGCATGTTTCCTCATCCATTTTCCACCCCTCATCTTTATCTTAAGTCAATATTGTCTCATAAGAGCATCTCCTGCCACCCGCTAAATGAGCCCTTTGAGTTCAACTCATAATGGCTTCTGCAATTCAAGTTTCCAACAGCACTGTACTCGTCGATGTGCAAGAGCGGGGCCTCTTAGGCTTGGCCACTTTCATGTCAAATTTGAGTTTTCTTCAAGCTCTCTTTACAGTCCTTGCCAACCACTGTTTAAGCTGCGACATCACTTTGTAGCCAGATGTACTAGTGCAATTTTTTGTAATGCAAGTGGAGGCCAGCAAACCTTACAAGCTCCAGGGAAACTTCAAACCTATTGCGCTACTTCCTGCTCCCATCCCCCTCCAAACCTAATTGCCAAGGGCTTCATTTGGCGGGTGGCAGGAGATGCTCTAACATGTCATAGCACATCATAGTGTTATTTTAAGAACAATGAATAGAAGTTTAATCCTTAAAGCTAATCTTCTTCAACTTGGTAGATTTTTTTGTTGACAAACATTATGGTTGGATTCAAAACACTTTCCACCTATAAGATGTATTGCTAAATTATATTCATAAAATTGAGCTTTTCTAATTAAAACTTCAAAGCCTTGTAAATCAAAATAATGTGTAGTTCTTATTCTGTTTTTTATAATCAGCCACGGCACTAAGTAATATACTCACTTACTTTTTTAACCCTTAACCCCTCACTGCTTGCGGTTGTCAAATAAGACAGCAATCAGGGCCAAAAATGGCCGCTTGGGCAGTGAAGGGTTAAAGGACGGACTCTAAACCCGTGCCAACCCTAGGCTCATACCAAGGAGAATGCACTATTCATGGGCAATGAACATCATGTGGCATGTGCCCACTAAAGATATGATTCTCCTCAAAAGAAGGAAAAGTCAAGAGTGCATGCTGCCCTCACAAAATTGTAAGAAGGGCAGTAGGAGACTTTGTACGTCTCTTCACAAATTGGTGTTTTAAAAATTGAAAGCCACTATTTTTGGCATTTAGTGGTATGGCATATCTCTGTGACCGCTTTTTTTTAGATTGGAAAAAACTTTTTTTTTCCACCCTTGGGGTGCTTTTTTGGCATTGAAAGGACGATTTTTGTCCTCTTGGACATTTAGGGGTTAAACTAAAGGCACTTATATTAATTTTTATGTAGTGGCCATGCCAAAAGCTTGTATCTTAACCCCTGAGCACCCGGAGTTGTTTTAGGGTTTAGGAGAAAATGGGAGGTTTAATGGCCACCACAGCTTGGAAAATTACATCCAGAAAAAGTGACCGTAGGATCTAAAAAAGGAATACCTTCTTTGCTGATGGGAACTAGCCACAACTTTTTCACAATATGGATTGAGAGAAAAAGTGAGATAAACTTGGGATCCCAACAACAGAATCTCACCGTTGCGGCGCTTACGGGTTAAGTCATGTAAAATTCTTAATAATACATTGTGTCCTTTTCCTTCACTTCTTGTCTTCCTCATATTCATTCTTTTGCATTTGTCTATTTATTTTTTCTTGGCAAAGTAAGGCTATTTGAAGAAATGTCAATCCTATGAAGAATTGTACCCTATCATTTTCCCGTAGTAATTACAAAGAAAGGGGCGACATATCGATTCTTCCAAATTCCAGGTGAAGATAAGATGAAAGAAGTGCTATTCTAAGTGAATTTCATGTGTGGAATGAAGAACGTTTGCAAAGAATTTTCAAAGGAAGATCTTGAAAAATAAAGCTTCAACAAATATTTACTTTTTTAAATTTCAATAAAGGAAAAAAAAAATCATCTCATAAAAATTCCCTGCAACAAGATTTTGATCGAACGAACCACACAAGTTCCTTGTTTAGGGAGATTTTTGAATACTATCCTTCATCCATTTTCAATTGATTTTTCATGTGTCTACACAAAATATTGTATATATTTATGCAATATATATAAGGAATTGATATATGTACAGTGGACGTTTGTGATATGTACACCGGGGGGAGGAGTAAATTTTTTATATTTATCATTAACAAGTAGGATTTGAGAAATCAGAATTCACATTTGGATTTACAAAAATTGATTTAGTCCAAAACCACAAAGAAGGGTACAATTGAACAACATCAAGGGGAAAGGCTTAACAGTTAGGGGCAAAATGTTACTTTTATTCATGTTTGTAAAAAAAGCTAAGTTTATTCATTAGGTGTTATTCAAGTATATCTTCCTTTGTGGGTTTAGGCAAAATCAAGGTCTCTAAATGCAAATGTAGATTCAAATTTTTCAAAATCTACTTGTTGATGGCAAATATCTAAAGTTTACCCCCTTTGTGTGTGTATATATATATATATATATATATATATATATATATATATATATATATATATATATATATATATACATATATGGGTGATTGCAAGAATGACATGTACTACATTTTGTCCCCCTCACCTTTTGTGGCTTGTTTTTTGCTTGTAACTTTTGCAAAAGAAGTCATGTTGACTTGTCCTTTTAGAGTAATGTGAACATGCAAGTTATTGATGTTCAATGATTTTTTCTTGTTTTTTAAAATTATTTTGCTATTTTTAAGCAGCCCCAAAAATAGGTGTCTATCTTGGCCATTTTGGAGGTTTTTAGTACTATTTTGGGTCTAAAAAAGCTTTTCTAGGGCTATAAATCAAGGATGTTGTTTATGGAGCATGCTTACATGCATTTCTAGAAGGGTTTTGCAAAATTATAAATTCCATGGCATCTACATTGTCTCAAAGTGGGCATCCTATCTCCCTTCATTGGCAAAATACAAAGAAATTCCTCAGCAAAGCAATTATACCGTGTGAATGTGTTTAATGGATTCTCAAGTGGCCAATTTTTATTTTATTTTTTTTGAATTATTTTATTATTTTCCAGAAAGCAAGAAAGAAATTGGCTTCTTGTTGGTAATTTTGTTTTGTGCATAACTTTTAGAATAAAAAATTTCTAGGTCTGAATTTTCACAAATATACTATTTTTAGTGCTTTACAAACTATCCATATTTTATTTTATTTAAAAAAAATTATTTCAAAAGCTCATAGTACTTCAAAGTACTACATAGTACTAAGGGTGTTTGAGACAAAATTGGCAGGTCATTCTTGCAACTACCCATATATATATGGGAATTGATATGTGTACCACACCCTTTCAATTACTATACCACACCCTTTCAATTATTGTACCACACACCAGAGTAAATTTTAAATTTCTACCATCAAAAAATTGAATTTGAAAATTTCGAATTCAGATTTGGACTTAGAGACCATGATTTAGTATAGAACCATAAAAAAAAGCTACAATTCAACAACACCCAATGAGAAAGTTTAGTTAGGGAGAAAAGTATTACTTTTACTTTTGTTTGTAAAAAATATATGTTTATTCTTTGGGTGTTGTTGAATTGCTACTTTTTTGTGGTTCTAAACTAAATCATGGTCTCTAAATTCAAATCTGAATTCCAAATTCTCAAATTTAGCTTTTTGATGGTAAAAATCTAAAATTTACTTTTGGGATGTGGTACAGTAATTGAAAAGATGTGGTACACATATCAATTCCCTATATATATATATATATATATATATATATATATATATATATATATATATATATATATATATATATATATATATATCTATATATATATATATCTATATATATATATCTATATATATCTATATCTATATATATCTATATCTATATATATCTATATATATATATATATATCTATATATATATATACATTAGTTCAGGTACCTATTGTACCCAGAGAGGCAACAAGAATATCCTTGCAAAAAGAAAATTTAGCAGGATTGATCTTACCACAAAATTTGGCCAATTAAAAAGTTTAAACCATGAGTGATTTATAACTCACAAACGCCAACAATGTGATTGAAAATAAAATCTCAATGTAAACCATTCTATACATGTACCCCTCTCTCCCCTATTGGTCCTTTGCTAAAAAGACAACCAGGTCAATTGAGGTTAGGGTTTTTTTTTTTGGCAAAAATTCACCTAATCCTTACCTCAAATTGTCACTAGCAACCATAACACTGAAAAAACTTAGTGGAAATATGGATGAAATTGCTAAATCCATCTTCCATCAAATATTAAATTTGCCAACTTTTGGATGAAGTTTACTAATATTAGTATAATTTATGGATGAACATCCACATGCTGACAATTCTATCCTATTCTATCCATCTTTTCCTTAGTGGCTTATGTTTTGGGTGCCAGTCAATCTGGCAACAAAACAAACAAAAAAACAAACTCTGCTGTAGGTTACACCATGACACTCTCTTTAGAATGAGTAGCTTCATTGGAATCCTAAACCAAACAGATATTGCAATGAAATGTCATTTAAAATTCAATGAGTGTTTTTTAGAATATATACCTGCTAGCAATACACTGACAACTTGTTCTCTATAGTAAGGTAAGATGCTCGTAAATTGACCATCTAAGAGCTGAAACTAAATTTTGGGGTGGTGGAACTTCTTGAAATATTTTTCAATAAATTTTCCTCGAAAGAGGAATTGGCATCTAAATCAAGTTATTTTATATTTTTAGAGCAATGTGAAATTAGTTATGAAATTTTGAAGTAGAAAGATCATAAGGCTCTAAAATGGGTGCACCTCCTCAAATATACGTGCACTGTACATTATGGAAAGGCTATGAATAAGTCATGTACTGACTGAGATCATTTGGGGAGGTGGGCCAAATTAGTGACCTAACGGAGTTCGAGCCTCCGACCTTTAAACCGTCGCGAGGGTGGCTTTTGGTTGTAAACCAACACCAGCAGAGTCCGACGTGTGGAACCCGTCGTGGCAAATTTAGCGGTCGGTCTCGGTGGCCGTTGTCTGTCCTCATGCGGTGTTGCATGCCGTCAGCGGTCTCCGTCGTTTATACTTTTGCAGCTGGCCCTCTCAAAATGCAAAACTTGTGGTGTCGTCGAGCGCACTCCGTCGCCGAAGCCAAACTTCCATCACCACAACTTTTCTTATCGACCGCTTGAGCGACCACCGCGTCCTCCCGGGCCTTTTCGCCCCGCTCCTTG
Source organism: Ulota crispa (assembly GCA_963920765.1). Taxonomy (NCBI): domain Eukaryota; kingdom Viridiplantae; phylum Streptophyta; class Bryopsida; order Orthotrichales; family Orthotrichaceae; genus Ulota; species Ulota crispa. The sequence continues at coordinate 1,281,505 of OY987245.1, forward strand.
CATTCCTCAATATCTGGCTGCTCATAATTCCGTCGTCCCTTCCATCATCACGAGCCATCCACTTGTTCCGCGCTAACACCATCTGCGTCTCTTCATGAAAACAGACCTCCACTCCGCTCCATTTCTTCGTGTTGCTCCAGATCCGTCCTTCCACTGGTCAGCGTCTCAACTAACTCATCCATTTGGAGGGTCACTCTCTGTCCTGTGTTTGTACTACTACTTTTTAATACTCCGTGCCATTCTTTTACTGCTTCGATTCGACATTGCTGTGGTGCTTCTTTCCATGTGGGTTATTCTCAGCCACACCAACCTTCTTTCCTTTTAGCTAACGTACGTAGAGCTGAATAGACAATGAACATCGAATTCCAGATTGTGCTATGTGGGCGGATTTCTGAGGTGACGCTGTGACTGAAAGAGTGCAGTTTGAAGTGCGAGGGTGAAGTATTTCTGCAATGGCGATGCTGTGCTTGCATCCAGCTTCACCATGTTTGCTGTGGAGAAGCAACAAGACCCCAGTTGCCAAGCTTTCAAACCTCAGTCAATTCTCTCCGCGACTTGCAGCACTTACACCTCATTCGTCTTCGTGTCTAGCCACTTCGATTAGACGTCGCGATGTGTCCATATCAGCGAGCTTGCAAGTGGAGCAAGCTGCCCCAGCTACGGCGGCGCCGGAAGTCGAGCTCGACCCTCCTACTGTGGTGGAAGTGTGTATTCCTCCCGAATCGTTGGCTGGGTTCGAAGCTGATTACGAGCGCGTTGCGGCGTCCTGGCCGGCTGATCTGGGCACCACCACGGATGATTACAAGGTGGAGGAGTATTTGAGCACGGCTCATGCTTTGGTGCGGCGATGGCTGCCTCATGAGCTCGTCTCACGCCTGGAGTGCTACATCCATGACCCCAATCAGCCGCCGGCGCTGGTGATCCGCGGCTTGCCGATTGACCGCGATTTGCCGCCCACGCATCCGGATATGCTGACCCAGAAGGTCGGGAAGTACATGAGCGAGACGTGGCTGGTTGGCATTGCGAGAATTGTTGGCCAGGTGTTCATATACGAGTACATGCGCGGCTCCCAAACCGGGCCGTCCACGCTTGTTCGGCAGATTTATACCACTGCTGACAAAGTGGACCAAGTAAGTATCCTCTGCTTGTACCATATCTCCGAAAATTTGTAACGAATTATCAGCATAACCTCTTCGTTGGACAAGAGTGCCAACATAGTTTCCCTATAAGTGTTTACAGTTCCCATGATGCTTTCACTTGAAACAGGTCTATAATGGCATCTGTCTTTGGGTCTGGTATGTGCCAAGCCCTCGTTTTCTGTCGCAAATTCCTTCTTCAACAGAGGTGATCATTAGCATCTCAATCTAGGTCAATCTCTGCGCACGATTCCCCTCGGGATCTTTTCATGGTCTTTTTATCGAGTGTCTTGCTCTAATTAGAGATCACATAAATTTCAACTGCTTGTACAAACATGATCAGGACATTAAGAATTGACAGGGTTTCCAGGTTTGTAGTCTTTGAAGATCGTGGGGTTCAGCCCGAGCCAAAAAGGGGTGTTTGTCATCCCAATTTTAGGTTTTATGAGGTTGGGTTTAAGGGGTATAATATTCAACTCCTTGCTTAACAGCTAAATTAACTTAAGCCATTGGACCAGTCCATTATGTTCGATTGTCAAAAATAACTTCAGCCTTTGGAGGCCAATGGTTGATCTTCCCAGTGTCGTCCTGCAATTCAGATTCATTATGGATTAAGGCCTTCAGGAAAGATTTCCGACTTCAGGCGAATTCAAGCCTTCAAGATTAGTTTGAGTGAACTACTAATCTCACCTTTCTTCTGCTGAAAATTTGGCAAAACTTCAGATCAGCGCGGAAGGAAGCCGGGAGCAGCTCAACTTTCACATCGACTTCTTCCAACTGAAGCCACAGTGCTTTCCCAACGCGTTGGTGTTTATGGGCATCAGAGGAGCGCAAGGCCAAGAAGGCAAGACTCTGTTGTGCGACAATCGCCGCCTCTACCAAAAGCTCAGCGCAGCTGAAATTAATGTGTTACGCACGGAGAAGATCACTTGGAAAATGCCATATGGCACGCAATTCTCAAGGCATGTGATTCAAGGCTCCGAAACCCACCCCCAGTTCAACATCTTCGAGGAGAATATCATCGGCATGACTGGTTTTGACGGCCTCGTGCATGGAGGCGACGAAGCCAAAGCTGCTTACAAGCGAGTGAAACAACTCACTGAAGAATTGGTGGAAGGGGTTTGGCTGGGAGCTGGGGATATGCTGCTGCTGAACCAAAAGAAGACTTCGCATGGCCGAGGTCCTTATGAGGCTAAGTACGATGGCAACGACCGATGGTTGCAACGCACTTATGTCAACAGCGGAGGGTTTTGGGAATCTGGCATGTCGCAGTGGCCCAAGCGCGCGGTGCAACTTGTGCAGGATGATGACTAGTGTGTATCCCTTTCTCAATACTAGTCCCCTCAATCCATTTTTGGTATGCGCATGAATTCAGTGTGCATCGTACTGTAGATCCAACTACCGGTCTTGCTTTTACCGTGAGTTTCGATGTGTAGCTTGTCAGATCGATATCTGAACCTAGTAGAGCAGGAACTCAGGATGTGATTGTATGTTTATGTGTACAGAATTGAAGAAGTTTTGGTTACAAGGTGACTGCCTTGTCAAATGTAATGTTATGCTGAGAGTTACTCCAGTGTAGATATGAATACCAGAATTTGTTATTAAACAGTTTTTGACTACAGTGTCACAACTACAGGATAACTGTATGCAACGGCATGTTTACTGTCATTGACGATGAAGTAATCCTAGTTGACCATATCTTGAATGTTGAGTCGAAGTTTACAATGTCACTGTTTTCGCTGTCTGGCTCAAGAATGTCAATTTTAGATGCTTTTTTATTTAGTGATTCACTGGTGTGTTTAAGACACCTGCTAGTTTACGATTTATTTAGTCAGTTGACCTGGTTGTTACATCATCCTCCCAGCTGTACTGTAGTAAGGTACAAATAATATAAACGGTTAAAATGAGCCATTTTAGCCTGAAGATATGAGGAATTTCTTGAGAAATTAAGCTCAATCTATGGAGAAACAAGGACAAGGAAGAGTGCAAAACAAAACAACAAAAATTACTCAAAAATGAATATTTTATGCAATATAAATGTGAATTTAAGGTTTGGACCAATTCTTGTTTCATATGTGCATTTTAAATGGCTACCTCTAGAACCTTGTTTTGAAACAAGTTTGAACCAATCAAATGCAAGGAAATAACATCTTTTAAAATATTTCAAAATCTTTTTCAAATTCAACTATTGTTGGTTTCAAAACAGTCTACTTCTCCAAGTAGAGGCCAGTAACCATTTATGGTATTCCTACCTTACTAGGGCATCCTTCCATGTGGGGGGTGGGGGTGAAGCTCATCAATCATTAGTTAAATGGGCCTCGGTTTTTCTGAAGCTCCACCAATATTGGTGAGCTTCACCCACCCCCCTCACATGAAAGGACGCCCCTAAGGTCTTCATGGTTAGAGGGAATTTGTCTATATGTAATGCGATAGAAATCTCAAATATGTTAGTGGTTATCCTATATTTGTTACATACTTTTGAAAACTTGATTTTTCCATCTTCCCACAAGCCCACTACATTGAGATCTAATTCTTTCTTAGTTATTCTCAAAAACTAAGGGGATGGGTTGGGTTTTGAGAATTTTTTTAGTTTTTGAAATTCCTTTTGTTGAGCTTCTTTCTTGTCACTAAAAAAATATAAATGTATGTGTAGCTATCTATACCTTAAATTAGGTTATTTGTTTGTTTGGATGTTTGGATGTTTGTTTGTCATGTTGAGGTCTCTTGAAACATGTATCCCCCGTTGCATGCTTGTTACCATTGGAAAGCTCTTAGCAAGGAGGGGTGCACATGTTTGATTTCATGGTATTTGGGCCTATGATGGAAAAGTTATTGAATTTCAAAGTTTTTTATGGATTAAAAATTTAAATAAATACTAATTGGCCAAAGACAAGTTTTGTGTAAAAATAGGGTAGAGTACAAGTTTAACTAATGTAAAATTTGGATGTCTACTTAAAAATAAAGTAGAGAACAAGTTTAATTGAAGTAAAATACAAATTTAACCATGAGTGGTATGAGGAAATGGCATGGGAGGGGGTAGTGAAAATTGGGCCAATGGCACATGGCCACACTAGTAGTTTAGTAATGAAGACATCAAAGTGCTTTTTTGGTTTTCTTTATAAGCATGACACATACCCTACCCAAGAGTTATATCCTCCAAGAGAAGTTGTAATCTTGACACCCACTATTGACACACTTATGGATGTTGAGAAATTTAAATTTTCTTTATTGTTGTGATTTGACAATAATGACATTTGATGTAACATGCAACTTGATATAGCTTGTGGTGGGTACATGTCACTACTTTTTGCTTAGTAATTTAGGGCATCCTCAATCCACTCAGCATAAAGGCCACATACTAATCTTGATTTATTAAGGGAATTTATATGTGCACACCGGGGGTTGATATTTGCACACCCCTTGGGAGTAAATTATAGATTTCTACCATCAAAAAGTTGAATTTGAGAAATTTGAATTTAGATTTGAACTTAGAGACCATGATTTAATTTAGAACTATAAAAAATAGTTGCAATTCAACAACACCCAATGAAAAAATTTAGCTAGGAGAAAAAGAATTACTTTTACTTTTGTTTGTAAAAAAAGAAAATATTTTTCATTGGGTGTTGTTGAATTGCAAGATTTTATGGTTTTAGACTAAAGCATGGTCTCTAAATCCAATTCTAAATTCTAAATTCTAAAATTCAACATTTTTGATGGTAGAAATGTATAATTTACTGCCCAGAGGGTGTGCAGATATCAATCCCCCGGTGTGCACATATCAATTCCCTTTATTAATAGCACATAGTTCATCACATAAAATTTACATGATTTGAAGGGCGTGAAAATTTTCATTTTAAAAATGTAATAAAATTTTGATTTAGACATTGCATGGTTTAGAAAATCTCATCAAATGTTAATGAACTTCCAAAAAACTTAAAGGCCTCATCAAATCAAACCTAAATAAGGAAATTTTAGTAAAAGGGTTGGTAAAATTGTTATCCACTTTATTAAAATTTCCTTATTTAGGCTTGATTTGGAGAGACCTTTAAGTTTTTTGGAAGTTCATTAACATTTGATGTGATATTTCTAAAATCATGCAATATCTACATCAAAATTTTGTTATGTTCTGAGAATGGAAATTTTCATGCCCTTCAAATCATATATTTTTTGTGTGATTAAATATCTGCTATTAATAGTTCATAATTGATATACGAGGCCTTTATGCCAAGTGGACTAAGGATGCCCTTATTATGAAATGTACCCACAATTAAGTTGTAACAACCATATGAACATGTGCAGCATTTATCTTAGATCTTACAAGATGTATGCAAGGGAAATGTAGACCCTAAAAGTATATGCCCAAAGATTATTTAGATGGGAATGACTACAATGAAGTTGAACATTTATATTTTTTGGATTGTGAATAATAGAGATATAGAAATTAATATAGATCGAGGACATTTGATAGCTTTGATTTAATTCAGGCTAATCTGTAGCTTTGACTTAATTCAAGCTAATCTATACATAAATTTGCCTTATATGGATTCTTGGGTTGATTTTGATTTGAATGTTTTAGGTTTATGATATAGTTAAAATAATCAAAACTTTATCCAACCACAAATTCATGTATGTTTTTTGTAACACCTTCATTCATCTTGTATGCATCATTTGCATGTGTCTATACATGTAACCTAAAACAATTTCATCATGTATCCATCATACAAATCAAGGAAAATCAAAAAAAGAAGGTAATGGGATATAGATTTTGTTTTTTTTACTCATTTGTACAAATTATTTCTTGAGTTAATCCCTAAACAACACAACGTGCCATTACAGCCAAAATAGGATGTTTTTTCCGTATTTAGAGGTGTTGTTGTTTTCAATTTCACTTGGATTTTTGAGGGTTGTGTATTGATGTTCTTCTCCACCTTTTGCAATGTTTGGCATGTTTATGCGATCGTTTTTCCAACTTTGCAAAGAGTTTGTACTGGAGGTGGGTTACAAATACGTAGCTAGAGCATATCTGCGATTTATGGAACCCTACGATGGATCCTTGAAATGAACACACTAGCAGAGCACCAGGAGCAAGCGCTGTTGTCTAGCCGCTCCAATTCACAATCCACGTCAAGAAAAGAACAAAAACCAGATTTGAGTTGCTATAGAATTACGATATGACCGGGAATCTACGATTTCCTGTGGTTGTTTAGGTGTGATCATTTAGGGGTTAAGTGAAGTCTAAAGGTGGCACCTAAATGTGACGTGAAAACTTAAAAATAGTCAATCAATAGATATATTTGGTAGGTCCATAACATTGTTAACCGGGGAGGTTCTTTCCCTAGGTATATTCCTCCCCATATACCTGGGGAAAGAACCTCCCGGTTAACAATGTAGAGTCTACATTGAACATTCTATAACTAAGGTTGAAACACACTTTTCAATGAGACTGTAATTATCATTTGAATTTGTGATGCCTAGTATTGGGTACCCTTATAAACAGTAAATGCATAGCTCTAGACGATTCTTTACGAGAGCATACATATTCCCAATGGCATTTAGGGCTAAGAACAATGGCTGAGACATACACTAGGAGTAGCCCTTCTGATTGCTCTTGGGTTATGCTAACTTCCATATTCCAATTGCCTACTGCAAAAGAGCAGGCACATTTGGCCCAAGAAGGCTACTCACAGTGACAGTATTCATTAGGCGGTTCAAATTTCTGTCGATCACACAAAGCAAGACCAAATAGAAATGACTCATACCGTAAATCAATGTCAGAAAATCGAGCACAACATGCTTTCTCCTCTCAATATTTAGATTGTTTTCACACCGATTGTGAAAGTGTCAGGAAAAAAACCTACATAAGAAACTAAAATACAAGCAACATGGTCACGAGTGTGCGACATGCACAAGAAAGTGATTTCGTGTGTTGAAATTTACAATTGTCCACTACACTCACGCTACGGGTCGATGATTGCCAGATGCAGCAACATTTGTCTTATGCCTGGTAAGACGAATTAGGCTGAGTTTTCCTCTTCACTCTTCTCGGGAAGACAGATGTGGTCTCCTGCACATGTCACGAGTACCCAAAATGGTCAGAAATCAAGAAGTTACTGTAAGGAACTGCCGAACAGGGGACAGTAAATACTCGATTGCGCTAACAAGACCAAACCACAAACAACTAAAGAAGACAAAGGAAACAGTGAGATTACCTTCGTGAATGAGATTAGGATCATTTATTCCGTTAGCGCTTTGGATGGCTTCAATACTCACGCCAAATTGCTTCGAAATACCATATAGTGTGTCTCCCTGCGGTCAACATTCGGGCCACTGTACATTACCAAGGAGACCTGCTATAGTATTTCTGCTCAGTAATATTTTGGTAAAAAAGAAAAGAGTGCACAGCTAGTCTTATAGAAGTGCAACTGAGTTCGTGCACAAGGAGCTGCACGATATGAAAGAATAGAAAATGCTTCAAGACCGTGCTACATGCCAAGCAATTACTTGTTTAAACAAAAAGAAGTACCTGCTTGATTTGATAGGTTCGGGGAATCCAAAGCTCCTGTCCAATACTTAAGTTGCGAGGATCTTCAATGCCGTTTGCCTACCAAAAGACAGACAGTAAGTAAGAAGATATGAATTTCAATAATTGCCCTCCAAAACTCCACGTGGACCTCCATCCATTGCTGCTACAGCTTACACCATTTTCCTTTCAGAAAAGGAAGGAATTAGAAAATTTCTCTTCGCTTTTCAATGAAACTTTATGCTACTTTATTTAATTAAGGGCGAGACAGCTTTTGGAGTTTGTATGTCTTTTCATTTGGATTTTGAAACAAATACGACAACAGTAGCATTTGACAACCGCAACCTCTGTGATTCACAGTGTATCCTTCACTTTCTTTTACTGGAAAAAGCATCCACAACCCTTCATAGTCCCTGAAATACCTCCAAATCACCGCAAGCCTGATGCTTTTATGAAGTGCTTAGGAAGAAGACCTAACTATTAATAACAAACGTGCAATCCAGTATGAGTTTTGTTCTGTCCATACCTCCATAAGAAGCTCAAGAGAGCAATCGTGCCGCTCAGAGAGGCCATACAATGTGTCTCCTTTCTCAACCGTGTACAAGAGATCTCCTTTGGGCTGCTCACATCAGCCCCAAATTCCAAGTCTCTTAGTTCAACTTGCAAACATCACAAACCCTCTATAACAGCAAATTGACAGCATTGTGTCCCCAAGTACACTTCCAACATATCAAAATGAAAAGTTCGGAGTCCCAAAGCAACTTTATCACTACCAAAAGTGTAAATCTGAAGGTTCCAGATTGAGTAGAGGTACTTCTAGATATACCCACTCGAGCTCTCAAACCTCCCTGCTCTCGAGCAACATCGACTTAAAAAACCAAATCCAAATCATCTGTTGTAGCCTTTGATACTAATAAGACTAGCTGGAAAATCATCAAGGGCAGATGATATCTTTTAGCAATTACCAAATTCTTCTCCTTCTCTATTCTCTTGTGGTCTGCAAAGAGGCCATCCTTAAAATTCTGGAAAAATCTGAATGGATTGGGTCTGCCATCACATCAAAACCAACAATTGAACTCAGTGATTAGAAGCAAGAAACCAACTGCAAGAGATTTCAAAGACCAAACAAACCTAAAAATCGCAAACCCAAGGTGCTACTGTAAATAGCAAAACTCTGAAGCTTTCAATGTGGCTACGTTTGGAACAGGGGAACCCAAACCTGGCGTTCTATAGAGCATGGAAAGCAACGATGTCCTATCAAAGTATGAAGGACTTACAGTATTAATGAAAATCAAGGGTCCATGAGAAGAGCCCCTAGTAAACCCATTCTTCAGGGAAAAAAAATTACAGCTTGAGATTTTTTTTAAATTCGAACCTAACCATACTTTTTCTGCTTCATAGGGCTTGTGATATATGAGTGCCTTCCAAGAGCACCGTAAAGACCAAATTTGAGGTCTTCAAAGCATCGGCCCCAGAGGAAGAAACCTGTGTTTCCTCCTCCAGATCCTCAATATCATATAACATAGCGTCCTTACAGTAATACTTGCTGCTCAAATTTCATGTCATATGACAACCAAATCTATACAAACTAGCAACCAGATTAATGAAAGTAGAGTCTCCCAAAAGAACATACCCGCCACCAGTACCGCCACCGCCACCAGCTGTGTTTGGCCTCTGGGGATCACGTCCTTCAGACATTTCTTGTGCCTCCCTTGGATTCAGTGGCAACCTCGAGCTCCGCACTACTGTTCTGTACGACCTCTGCTTCTGCGTGTTCAGTTTAGAACACCAAGAAAACGATCAACAACTGGTTCCCATCAACGACTGTTTGCAGAAATTTCTAACAACAGTAGCCACCATTTCCTAAACTGTACAAAATATATATGAATCATCTTAGGCCTCCTCAGATCCATGAACAACACCTCCAGCATAACACAACATTCTCGAGCCACTTAAAAGACCATCCGTGTGGGAGTAAATACGTATAGGCTTGTGTAGAACCAAAAGGGGATAGGGAATAGTGAAGTTGATACTGGAACAACCAAATGGCTATGAGAAAACGAACAACTTGCGAAAAATATCACACTTATTATGCAAAACATCCACTTACCATTCTGGATCCAATCTAACATTCTTAAGACAAATGAAAGAGCACGGAGAGAATGGAGTAGATCTTACAATTGCAAGAGTTAACCTAATATCTATGTGAGCAAATTTATATTTTGTGGGGGATATTGACAACGAAGCTCAAAGAATGTTATGATTTCAGAGACTCTTTGAGTGCAAGTATCACGACTCTGTAGCTGGAAAACCTAACATGGTGGAGCTCTTACTGGGTAAGCAACAACACGGCTTGCAGCTTGTTGCTGGAGCTGCGCAGAATCGCCAGTAGAAAAATGAGGCAGAGCAGCAAGAGGAGCAGCTCCGATCACAGAACTTCCGAGCAGCGCCATAACTAAGTTACCTCCTCTCGCTACCAGACAGATTGTAAACTTAATGAAAGCGTCGTGTAGGAATATAAGTGCAAAGATGCGATCTCCTGGTCCTGCAAAATTGAAAACGTTTGATGAGTCGATCGGAACAAGGTTTGGCTTCTTCTTCGTTCGAGCTACCCTCTTGAGATATGCTTTGCCAGGTGGAGGATAGATCGTGGGACACACGTCGCCAACGCACTTGTCTTGACCCTCATTCGCCAATCTAGTCTCTGGACCAGAATCTTAGATTGTTGTACATGTTAGGGGGCACTAGGTCGCAATAATCCAATAGCGAGCATGTTCACTGAGATCGTACATAACATTCAGTAGCATGAAGAGAGGCGGCCTTTCCCTCTCTTCAGGTATCATCCAGGAACTTCATCTTAAACTTCATCTTAAAGAAACAAAAAAAAGTCTTTTTTTTATTTTTTATTTTTTATTTTTTTATTTTTTTGACACGTCTGACTCTCTCGATGTGTGTGCACTAAACTAAACCTCTTTTTCATAAACTCTAACAAATTCAGCCAAGTGTCCCCATACCTATAGAAGGGTGTGGAATATTTCACACCATTCTCTTGGAGGGAGGGTAGCCTTTACTAGTGCTACTGAATGTTATGTACTCAAAAAATGTGTTCTCATGAGTTTTTTAATAAGGTAGTCTGCTCATAAACCGCGCAGGCTCTAAAATCGCTCACCTCACCAAATGTATGCTTTTTGTACATGTTCTTTTTCATATCCTTTCAACAATGTACAGGTGATGTACATTTGAGGAGGTGGGTGGTTTTAGAGACCTATGGCCTTTCCACTTCAAAATTTCACAACTAATTCCACAAAGCTCTAAAAAATATGAAACAACTTGGGTTAGATGTCAATTCTTCTTGTCATTCAAGGAAAATTTATTGAAAAATAGTCCAAGAAGTTTCACCTCCCCAAAATTCAGTTTCAACCCTTAGATGGACGGTTTATGAGCACACTACCTTAGGGAATTGATACATGTACCATCCCTTCTTCACCATTCTACCGCACCCTACTATATATGGTCAATATTTACAATAATAAAATAGGTGTGGACCACAAGAAAAACATCACTAATTTGAAAATACAACTAGACGTAGAAATTGCAACTATAATTTTGCTTTGGATTCCACTCACAGTATCAATTAAAAAATCCAAATTATTTTTAGTTTAATTATATATCTTTAAATTGATACTATGAGCGAGATTCAAAACTTAAGAACAAAATTAAAGTTACAACTTCTATGTCAAGTTGTGTTTTCAAATTAGTGATGTTTTTCTCATGATCCACACCTATTTTATTATTGTAAATATTGATCATATATAGTAGGGTGTGGTAGAATAGTGAAGAAGGGGTGGTACATGTATCAATTCCCTTTTTAATAATGTATGTAAATAGATATTTATCGAGAATAGATGTAATATGACACAGAAACTAGGGCATAGATTGAGAAAAATTACTAACTCAATTTGACCTTGTAGTATTTCAAATTTCATATATCATTTTTGAATTTTGTGTAATAAGATTTTTTTTGCATATATCTTACAAATTAGAAGTCATTTCCACATATTTGTCAAGAAAAACTTGTTCAAAAATAATTCTACCTATTATTTGTTAGTCTTGAATGAGCATGCAAATGTCCATGACCCTTGGATTCTTTAAACACAATGTCCTATCTAACTAGGCTCCTCAATATTAGAGGAGAAAACGAAGAATTTTAAAGGAATGCATGGCAAAATCACATGTTTGTTGTTTGATGTTGATTGTCAATTGTTGAAATCAATTTGTATGTTCCTACATGAATGAGATGTCAAATTTTTACAAAACAATCTAGATTTTTTTCAAACATGATAATCATAGCAAATTGCAATTTGTCAAACTTGATTTCTTTTTCAACTGGTCAGTTTGTTGAATGATTTGATGAGCAAGTAGGACAAATTATAATGCATCAAAAATGGATTGTTTGGATACCATGTGTTAAAGCTATTGAAATATAAAGATTTGTCACTAGAATGTTTAATATGCTAATACTACTTTGGTGATGATCCCATGTTTTTGATGTTAAGTGGACATGCATTCTTAGTATGAGCTGCTTTTTGCTCAGGGCGTGCACTCCCCATTTTATTTAAGAACACGTGCAATCAAATGAAGGGTTATTTTAATTGCTTTGGTCCTAAATTTTTGACATGCTTTTAAAATAAATAAGGGTCATTGTAACGTGTATATGGTCTTTATAATTAACAAAGGATATTTTATATTGATGAGTTTTATATATTTTTAAATTCTACAATAGGGCTATTTTATTAGAAACAAAAATCCAAGAATATAATAAGGTAGGGTCCGGTATAGGTTTTAGTATAAAATGTATCTGTAGAATCCAAAGCAAGTTTCCAATGCGCCCTATATGCCAGCTGTCCTAGGGTTTACAATGGATGGCGCTCTCTCTATACTACACGTGGCGGGACAAGGGGATTTAGGGTTTAGGGTTTAGGATTTAGGATTTAGGGTTTGGAGGATGAAATGAAAAGTTTGTAGTTCAGAATAATGGATGAAATATAGTTTCAAGATGGTTTAGGGTATTACTTGTCTTTGCAAGAGGCTTGGTAGGGATTCCTTATCTTGTTACTCTACAGCTCTGAAAGTTTTGTTGTTCGTCTAGTACATGTTTTTATAATGAAAGTAGGGACCCCTAAAATATCACAATTTATTTTTTATAATGAAGCATAGGGTTCATTTAATCTTAAGAATTTAGAAATTTACCTAAACATAGCCCTATGAAAATACACAAAATTTACCTACATAGCCCCCCTTGAATAGGGCCTTGAACGCAGGGTACCCCTAAAAATTTGATATAGTGCACTCCCCGAGGCTTTTTGTTTGAGATTTTGAGATGTCACATTTAGATGAGTATTGCAAGTAGAATTAATTTCTTTAATTGAAATTGTTAACCTATGTAGTACAATTTTATTATTTTCAATACCCCCACATGTCTCCTAGTAGCTATCAAGCTACTAGGTGTTTGTTGTACTAGATGTCTATTGGTTGCGAGATTGGTTGCAACCTATTGTAATCAATCTATCCAAAACCACTTCATGATTATGTATTTGTCACCCTTTCATGGCAATTTTCTTGAAATCAAATCTCCAATCAAACAAAGTTGTGTTCCTTCTTTTTTGTTATAAGTGAAACCTGGAGCAAGACCTAGAGTGGGGATAAGCTATTTTGCAAGTGTAAAATGGTGAGCCATGAGCATAAAGCAGGGATTTTTGTGCAGATTTTTTTTTATTATTAAAAAATTCTAGAAGTCAAAAAAATAATTCAAACTTTGCAATTTTTTTTTCAAACTTTTTGCAAGAACATTGTTTAGTATTTCTGTAATTTTGGGACATCCTATGACCGTGGGCTTGCAGGACCTACGACCAAGTGTATTTCTGTATATATAAAATCAAGATTTATTTCCGAGGACCTATGACCAATTAGATTTCTGCAAATAAAAATTATGAGTTTAGTCTAGTGAGTACATATTGAAGGTAAAAGAACATTCATACATTTAGTCTTTAACATGATGTAAATACTTATTGTATAGTAGAAAAGCTAGGAAACGGGCACACAACAATGAAGAATGAATGACAGCATGTATAAGCAAGGACAAAGTATCTTGAGAAATCCAAATAATTTATAGATATGAGCCATGCTGCATCAACAAAAATAGACGGGCTCTTATAATGACAAGTTCACCAAAATTGGGCCCCAACTCAAATACCTATATGTAGGGCTAGAATCATAAGAAGTCGTTTGACCTCTGAAAAACTAAATGAAGGGGCATGCATGAAAATGTCGTGATCTGCATCTAATCCACAGAGTACTGTGAAAATATAATATAGATGCTTACAATGCGTCCACTGCCTACGTTTTCCTAATGCACCACTTAGCATGTCCTTAAAATAAGGGCATGAACATTCAAGGAATGAACTAATGGTGAGCATGTACTGTTCAACTTTGTTCTTGGACTTCAAATTGAGAGATATGATGCAGCCGAACCCAGGTTACGGGATGAGTGTAACTTTCTGAATTCCACCTTTCACAAATTTAGCAGATGCACAGTTGTTGCACTGCTTGGTTGTTGGGCCCTGTAGACTTTGCTTGATTGATTTACCTAACCTACTTTTGGGGTACTCATCAGGTAAGGCAGGTGCTGGAAAAGATGACAAATCAAACGCTGTGGAATTCTCCCCAAATAGGCGACAAGGAGAAATTTTAGTCTGTTGGGGCAGTTGAAAACCAACATATTCAAGTGCCAAAATTTCCTTGCAGCTCAAGTTTGTTCCACATTTCACAGGCCAAATGAGTGGGAGGTTTGGGCAAGAAACAACCCATTTACATTTTGTATCTTTCACGCAGCGATGAATATTGTCATTGCAAAAGAAGAATTGCATAATGTCCACTTTGTCCTCCTTGTAATTAGTCATGCCACTTGTATATGTTGGCGCTGCTGTACTGGAACTATTCTACACAATTCGGGCTGTACATTTCTTCTTTGTATGAGCTTGTTGAGCAAAACAACATTTTGCAAAATTCTAGAAATATGCCATTCATTGACATTACAGTCAGTCTCCATAACTTTGGTGACACGCGGCATGGACGGCTGATCATCAATAGGGTCAACAAGTCTGACTTCCACATCCATTTAGGTTTCAAGGATTGGCAATCCTTTAGGAATTGAGGTAAAAGTGGGCCCCCCACTTCTGGCACCGGTTCTTTTCATTCCAACACGAGGGCGAGAGAAGTTTACCTTGTCAGGTCGATGGGAGTCCAACTTTGAACCCAAAGGAATATCTGCCTTCCTTTTAAATGTACCAAACACTTCCTCACCTTCTAGATGAAGGCTCCTAGTGCAGAATTGCTGAGCATTAGATAAAAAGTTAACAACGACGGTGAGTTTCAAAGGTTCCCCGGTTGAACTGCCATTTGTCTCGTTACTTGCAATTTCAACTTTGCTTTGTCTGGTCCTCAACCTCCGTTATCTCCTTGCAGAAACTTGTGATACTGCACAACTTGCATAAATGCACAAATGAAGTCATCTACAGTAGCTGTGTACAAATTGTCTCCACAATCCCCCAATTGATGCTGCCACTTGCTATGCACTGACTCCGCCAAATTGCAAGCTGGCGTTTTAGCCAATTTGGCTTTGCTCAATTTCTATATTGAATAATTACCAAACAACACACTAGCATCAGTGTTAAAGAACATGAAGAGTCTTTATAATTCATTGGATTCTAGCACATGTGTGCACATTAGCCATGTGAAATTCATTGCGCAGAAATTAGCGTCATCAAAATGAGAGAATGATCCGCTGCTGATCCCCTTGTAGCCAACAAGTGAGGCTTTGAATTCAAAGGCTACTCTAGGAGCTCTAGGGAGATTGACCAAAACAGAAATTTCTGATCTCCTTGACGCTTGCAACTGTAGTTTTGGATCCAAAGGCTACAGCTGAAGCTTCAAGGAGATCACAAAATCAAAGGAACTGCATGATTTGCATACAAAATCGGACAATTTTTTCAAACATAACTACGAATTCGATGTGCGCAATGCAGGAATCCTAAACCAAATATTACAATGTCAATGAAACTTACCAAATCCATGAACCCTCCTCATTGTCTACAACAAAAGTGCCAGAATGCCAACTAGAGCTCCAAGCGAGGCAGGGAGACAGGATTTGCAGCTCTAGAAGAGTGCCACCACGCACAAATGGCAAGATACCTAGTCTCAGCTTCAGGTATGGATGTTGAATTCTTGTATTGCTTACATAATTGCTTGTGTTGATGTTGCAAGTCTGCACGAATGTCAGCTTTAGTGTGTTTCTCTAAAAATTGTGCCCAATGGAAAAGATAAGTACGTTGTCAATCCACCATAGGCACAGATGCATCACCTGTGCCATACACTTGGCAAACAACATTCTAGTTAGCCTACACACTGGCAGCCATGAAACCTTTAAAGTTAGGGACATTGATGCCATTCCGCTCACAAATTGCATTCAAGTTCTTCCATAAAATCATCTGCGCAGCAGCATCCTTAGATTGCATATTGCAAACTGCAATGGTTATCACTCGGCAGAACACTAAATCATACACGTGGCAAGCCATTGTCGTCTACTCCTTCATGCGTGTTACATGGTCGAACATCATCCAAGAATCTTGAAGGTCTCCACCATGTTGCATACGTCAAACTAAATCCACCCCACTTCCAAGACCCACCTTGGACATCTTGAAGACAAACACCTTCACCCCATCCACTCCTTGACCGAGAAAAATGTTGTCCTGAAAGAATGCCCAGTGGGTGCAGCCTCTCAATTTTGTAATATTGTCCATGACACCAAACTTTTGAAAATCACAAAATGTAGCTACTTTGTTTCTCACGTTAGGAGATGACATGGATCTACATTTCTCTAGAACTAGACGCAGCTCTTGAATGTTGAAATTGTTGGACTGGATCCCATCTGGTCGAAGAAGGATCTTCCCTAGAAGCTCCTTTGTAGCTTCTAGAACTATTGCGGAAGTCTTTGCAAAAGGGGACCTCTCCACTTGCTTTTGGAGCAATGACAACGTCCGTGCTGCCATGTCACGCTCCACACCTAATTTAATAGGATGGATATGGGTGTCTAAGTGAACACAAGCTAAAGTTTGTTGCTGTTTAGCAAACACATAGTACACTCAAGCACTACAGGCTGCCACACAAATAGGGACAGACTTACACATCTTACACACTATTATGGAACCAAAAGGAGTCAAAGCCCCAACAGAGAAGGACAAGGCTATTGAACCTTCCTACTCTATCTTGTTCACATTTGTTGAACGGTGCATACAATCTAAATAAGGACAATTTTCATATGAACACCTCAAATGACCTACACACACGGATGTTCTAAAATTTAAGCCCAACATGTTACAAATATTCAAAGTGATTGTCTTGGTCCAAGCATGACCATCGTGTCATTTATCCATGCCTTGCATCCTCCCAGCTGAAGATTGCAAAGTATTTTGTAACAATATTGGGAGCTCAAAGATGATGTCTCCATTGAAGGCTAAGGGAAAGTATTTAACCTTGACTACTAGAATAATGTTATAGTCTAGACTCTTAAAAATGCTCCTTGAGCCTTTTGAAGCCGGAATTTCCTTGAGCAAAACAATAGCACTTAGGGTATGGAAGGGCATTGACAATGGATCATTATCAAAGCCATAGTTCTCAGATCTGACAGGCTCCTCCCGCATTGAGCTTTGCAATGACTGACCAATAGGTGGGGCAACAACAAGGGAGTTTGCATCTAAATCATCACTCAATACATGCACAACCTTGTGACTTGCCTCAATTTTCACTATAGTTAGGACATGAGTATCTATAGATGCAACAACTAGAGTTGCTAGAAGTACTGGCGGAAGAAGATCAACTATAACAGTACTGACTGCACCAAAGACTCTATAGCGTCCGGGAGGAAGTGACCATTGCTTCATTGTACTGCTTGTATCTAGAAGCCGATCAACAAAATACGACAAAATGCCGGTTGAGGCATCGCGCACCTCCTCATCAATATGCAAAGACTTTGTCGTCAGTGAAAAGAACTGAGGCAATCTACACGCGGAAACTCTAGAAAACAACAATTCTCTACCGAGAAAAGTATTGGAACATCAAATGCATGGTGATAAACAATAGCCATTTGAACAATTTGTTCACAATGGAGAGGGTCGCCCATCTATGCAAAACTAGAACTTCTTACAAATGTTACAATAAAATTGGACAGAAAGATACAGCAGAACATGGAACTTGTTCACAAGAAAAGTGTTTAGCATTGTGGATTGAGAGGCATAAGTAAGGAATAAATCGGGAAGGTTTGCCAATCGCAAAATGGACCAAAAATTGGTCGAGGAGTTAAAAAATTAATGCAGCCCTACATACAAGACAATGGTATTGCAATTAAAATTATATCTATGACGCCGATGGCTGCTGACAACTTTATTGTCCTATGCACTATTGATGTATGAAACGGCACTATTGTCCATGCATTCACTCACATTTTTGTCACTTGGCCTCTATCAAATATTTATGAAGTCTGGAACTGGGGATTTAGATCTCACTTTTGGACGACGGCTACATAATTGCAAATTCAAATTTGTTCATAGAGTTAGTAGGGGTCCAGCTTAGTCTCCTCAGTGAATGTAGACATCATATATGGATAGCACATCATTTCACATTGTGGAACTTTGCTAGTCAACTTTTTCCAAAGGGAGTATCTGTTAATCATGACCGGAGAGAAGATGTCAAAGATGAAGTCCTGCCTCTTGTTTTCAAGTGTGAAGGACTTGCAAAAGGCAAAGCTACATTGCAAGTTCTTTTTGGCAAACACAATGACTGATGAACTATCAATGCGCACTTTAGTTCTAGATGGTGGCAAGGACGATAGCAATGATGTCCAGCTAGAAAAACAATGTAGAAGGCGGAGGTTGCGCTGAGTGATTGAGATTGACAAAAGCCATTGTAATGACAACAGCTCCTCTAGAGTTTACAACATTGAGATGGTTGAAGACAACTCCAGTAGCCAAGTGAGTGCAAGTTTCAAAACATAGTTGTGCATGACATAGTTTGTGGATATCCAATTGAAAGAACTGTATTATGATTGAATGCAATGAATGGGTGGAGGAGCTTGAAGTTGGCAAAAGAGGTTTTAGCTTTCAAAGAAGTTGTAATACATTTGAAGAAAACTTAATTTATATGACGTTCTTTTTGCATCTTATTGGTATCCAAGATTCTGGCATTTGGTAGTGCAAAAGTGTACACACTTCCTTATACATGTTGACAGTCTTAGCTCAAGGCTATCCAATTGTTCTTAAACGATCTTCAAAAGGTCTAGATCTAGAGAATGACGTGAATAAGGAACTACATGTGCTAAACGCTCGGATTGTAACACTAGTGCATGATGAGCTCAATTTAGTAAATCCAATAATATTAGCAAGGATTAACATGCACAACCCACATTCTCTCTTGCAACAACTACTAATGTTTCCTTTGTTGAATTGTCATCAACCTCAGAACCCTTGTGCAATTGCGTCGCCAAAGCGGCCCCACCTTTGGTGCACTAGCAATTGCAATGTCTTGGTCCCGCCTGTCACGTACCCCTCAGCCCTTGCCACTGCACCTAGACCTTTGCTGGCAACTCTTGAGCCCTAGCCGCTGCTCTAGAACCCTACTTCCTAGGGCTATGGAGCATCGCTATCGCTGCAGCACCTCGACCTTGCCACCATTGCACTGAGTACCTCCCCGCTGCACAAAAATCCTAGCTCTCTCCCTCTCGCTGCAACACCACAACTCTACTTCTTCTCCCTCTCACCGCTGTACCGCAACAAGCCTTTTGTTGCGCTGATTGGCCTTTGCCTGCGCACCAAAACCCTCAGTCTCTCTTTCTCACATGCTCCATGCGCTAGAGTTTGTTTTCTCGCAACAATTTGATGTGTGCAATACTCCAGCACTTAGAAATCCGTTTGTTGGAGTTGGTAGATACGCGCTATCCAAACCCTAGTTTGTTGTTGTAATGCCTCGCCAAGGATGCATGAGCATGCCTGTTGATGCAACATTGCACTTGCTGCAAGGAAGAATTCTAGCAATCACTTGTACTTCACTACGCCTTCAGTTGTTATCTCAAAATCTACGTCTATGTTGCGAGGGAGTTGCACTTACTTGATCTCCCGATCCGCCGTGGAAGTTCCAAACTTACTCTTGCAGTTGTTGGAGTTGCGAGGCATCGGAGTGCTTTCCCTTCATGTAATACGCGCACAATGTACTTGCTATTTCCGCATACATTTTGATTGCACGTTGAATGTAAGTTCTGTGCGTCTCTTGATGCTTAAGCGGCCATTTGAAGTGATGACATGTTTGGTTATTCTTCTTAGAACAAACAAAACCAGTAGAAGATCATAAGTTTATTGGAGCTCCTTTGCTATAAGCATGTACCCTTTGGCTCCAAAAGCTTCATTCCTTTTGCGGAGGAGCTCAAATGATGTTGCCTCAGAGTCGTGTGCTTACCAAAAAACTCTACTACCGTCGGAATTTGAATAGCTGTCTAGAGGTGCCACTAATGAATACGTTTATGGGGCTTTCACTATAAAGTTTTGCCATTTTTAAGTTAAGTAAGGAATTTGATGTATCATTAGTCATGTTGGAGTTTTTGCCATCCCTGCCTTGCTCTTGGTTTCAACATGAGCATCACCATCATCAGTTCTTTAGTCACGTTTTATGCAGCAATGCAATGGTTACTCAGATACAAATGGTGAATTCATGAAGTTGATCTAACAGAAATGTAGTTCATTTTACTGCTGTGGAATATGGTCCTTTACATTTTGCTTGCAACAGAGTTCTGGTATTGCAACTGAGTTTCAAATCATGTCCTTATTGTCTGTGCTTATCAAACATGTTCATATGTGTGGGTTGGCAGGTATTACCTGCTGCTGCAATGGAGCAACTTCTAGCACCGATAGGGGTATAGGAGCCGCGACAGCAATCTACATTACAGCCTGCAGCTTTTGGTTCACATGGTCAGCCTGAAGCAATAGAGGATTAGACCATGGTAGATGAATACTGCTTGCAGCAGCAGCATGTGAACATTGTCGTCGCCATTGACAAGATGAGAATTGAACCAAAAGCTTTGTCAAGGTTCAACATTCCCCTTTGCAGGATGATCACCCTTTCATTAGTTAGGCCGACCCTCTCTGCGGATGTAACAAAGATTGAACATTTCTTTGCTCATGGCTATCGCATAGGAAATTGTTGTTTTTATGTCTCCATTACATATGAGAATGATCTTGAAAAGCATTACACTCTTGAAGATTTAGAGAATTGGGGACCCCGCTAGATAGCCAGGAGTGACGAGTTTGAGGAGTTCCTTGCATCAAAACCAGACTTGGAGTACCTAGCTTGGCAAATGTTCTACATTTGTGATGGCAATCATTGCCATCAGCCTTGGATAGCCTACATCAAGAGGCACCATTCTAAAGATTTAGCGTGGCACTACTCAGTGGATACAAGTTGCCTTGATACTTGTGGGAAGACCGGCCTACTTATGAACTGCATGCACGATGTGAAATTGGTGCGTAAGCCTTTATACTTCACCCTAGTCTTTGCAGTTTGTGTTTGCCAAAGTCCAAGGTTCTAGACTTAAGGGGTTAGTGACTAATGAAAAATTGACTATTTATATGCAAAGGCAATGAGACATCGTTCATAAAGAATAACATGGTGGACACGCTGCATCATGTGCAAGCATTTGGACTGCAGTTGCTGGAAAGTTTGAGACCGAGCTTGACAATGACAGAGTATGCAAAATGTATCAACAACCCCAACCAAGAGAAGACTTGGTACTCCTTAGCTACCGATGTGTTCATCAACGTCGAGTTCAGGGTGCATGAATCCCAAACTTCACTCTATATTCATCTGAAAATATTATATGAATTCTGATATTAATTTGCATATAGTGAAATGCAGCATGACATTGCAGATGCCTTTGATTAGGCATCACAATTATACTGGATTGATAATACAATCAAGGAGAAAACTCAGCATAGCGCAATGCTGGTAATGCAAGATGCGTTGGCCACAAAACACGGAAACTTGAAAGGGTTGTTCAGTAAGTAAATGGCATTGGTAAATTTGAGCTTGGAGGACTACTTCTTACAAGAGGTATTTTCATTGGAAACTCTCGCATGATGCAATATTGTTCATTCAAGTAGCTACTTTAGAAAATTTAGCATTGATTATATGATTGCAGCTTGAAATTCCCATTAATACTGCCACGCATCAACCATGGTGTATTTGGGGTTGGGGTGCGCAATGGGCTAGGGTGCAAGCCTCTTGGCGCTTGCATCCAAGCCGTTGGACCCAAAGGCTCGGGTGCGAGCGCCAAGGAGCTTGCACCCTAGCCCATTGCGCATCCCAAACACGCGCGTGGGTGGCAGTCCAAGCGCGCTTAAGGTGCACGTTGTGGCCTAGGTATGAGCGCCAAGGGGCTTGCACTCTAGCGCATTGCGCACCCCAAATGTACGCGCGGGTGGCACTGCGAACGCGCTTAAGGTGTGTACTATGGCGCGAGTGCGAGCCCCTTGGCGCTCGCACCTGAACCTTTGGATTTGAAGGCTTGGGTGCAAGCGCTAAAGGGCTTTCACTTGAGCCACAACGATTACGCGCTGTGCACGAGCTGCGCTTCATGCGCGCACATAGAGCTTGCGTTTGGCGCCAAGGGAGCTCTCACCCTTGGCGCTATGTGCACGTGCTATGCGGGCGCGGATGGCGCGGATGGCGCAGCGCGTGCGCATTGCGCTAAGGGTGAGAGTTCCCTTGGCACTTGCATGTCAGGCGCAATGCGTCTCCAAAGTTGTGCGCACGTTGCGGTTATCTTGTTTGCGCACAGCGAAAGCGTGTTGCGCCTCCTTTTTGCGCCCGCTGAGGTGGTATGACGCGCTTCCGCTATGCATGCGCACAATGTGGGAAGCACATTGCGCCTTGCATTCTAGGCCATTGCTTCTAGCATTAGTACTGCAGGTCCTAGATGGCTTGTTTTTGCTACTGTTGCTGTTAGAGAATACTTGGAAGCTTTTGGGTAAGCTGAGGACTCTTTGTCCTTTCTATGCATTTCATCAGCTAACTTTAGTTTTTTGGTGCTTATCTCGCTGGTTACAAAGCACTGGAGCACATGCAACATATCCAAGATTTAGATGACCGTGGAGAAACTTCAATTGGTGGCCACGGCTCATGCAGTGCCTCAGCATAAGCTGGTTTGGCTTTGCTAGTGGAATGCTAGTGACTAGTCCTAGAAGGCTTACCGTTTCCTTGCAAAACTGGTCATAGAAACCGACTTGAAAAGCTGTCTCAACAAGGCCTGCTTTTATGCTGGGGTGTGTATTATATCTTATGATTCCTTTAATGACTAGTTACTTGCCTTTGTTATTTTGATCAATCATTTTTGTTTTGCATTACATGTTCTTGTTATTATGTTTTTAATGATTGATTGTCTCTTTTCTTGCAGTTGGAGGACTTGTTCATGGACTTGCATTTTGTGGTCATGGAGAAGGACCGGATTGTTTTGAGGAATCAAATGGTTCTAAACCTTTGAGTATCCCTGAGTATGTGACTCTTTGGCGGTTGAAGTTATGGGATATTAGGTTTGTTTTTTTTTTCAAGGGAAGTAACCCTTACACATGTTTGAAGCCTTTTGAGCAGCAATTGGGTATTGATCTAGCTGTGGAACGAATTTTGTTCAAGTTTGTTTCTTTTGCCATTCAATTTCATGACTTCCCATGTTTGGCATTGAATGGGTTATGATGATTTCCAACAAACTCTAATTTCTATGAGAATTCATGATGCAAGTACTACAAGTATGTGCTTTTGGCGATGGGTTTCATTACAAAGTCTCAATTATTGGTGATTTTTAAAACCTAGGTTGACCCTATGTCAAAGGATTGTATATATAACCCTAAGGTGTCCTCTAATTGGTCATCATCACATCTCCAAGCATGGTTCTAGTATCTTGATTGCGCGTATAGTACCTGCCCTCCTGAGGAGGTGGCGCTGAAAGCAGCACTTGACGCTGCTAATTCGCAACCATCTCACAAGAACTTAGACAATGATGGTGAGGCTGCCAGCATTAGTCATTTGGACCCAAAAGAGCAGAAGAAAATTATTGCTCAGCAGGATAAACTTGCAGAGAGAACACAATTGTAGCAGTTGAAGGAAGTTGATGCCATTGCTAAGCGGGAGGCTGTAGCTGTTGAGAAGGCAAGGAAGGCACAAGGGAATGTTAGTCAAACTTCTGCCTCGGGTTCTAGGAGGAGCGCCAGGGTTGTTGCAACAACTCAGCTCTCTAACTTGCTAAGACCAACTTCTCCAGCCGCATCTCTGGCTGGTTTGCAGTCAACAGGCTAGTTGAAGCGTCCCGCTGCAGGCCCTGCTCATTCGAGTGCAAGTTTTGATGTCCATCTTTGCCCTGCATTCCTTGAGATTGGAGCTACTTCTTCAGAGCCAATGGAGATCTTATATCATGGATCCTTAGCCTCCATCAAAGCTCACCATGTGGACTTTGGCCAGTTTCCAACAGAGTTTATGGATATGATGGCGTTTATTAACAAGGTATGCCATACAAGATAAAGGTCTTGTTTTGTTTGGTCCTTGTAATATTTGCTATTTGATTACCTAATCTTTATATCATATTTGTTGCACATGCAGTACATGAGCGGGCGCAAGAGGGCATTTCATGGTGTGTCTACAGCTCGCAGTGCTGTGGATCAAGTTAACGCTAACATGCCAGAGAACTTACCTGTGCCTCGTATTTCACTTCTAGTATCCTCTATTCCTACTTGGAATGCGCAGAAGCCGCTGTTCCTTGAGTCTTTGTTTCATTTTTCTAGGAATCTTTTGCATGACAATGGTACGTTGATCCTTTGCCACTCCGATACCTTGGACATGCCTTTGTTTTGAGGCTGCCTTATTACTTACAATTTCAAGGTGCTGAAGCAGTGGACTGGAGTGAACCGGATGTGCCTCACGGACGCTCTTGACCTTTTTGGTTGGATAAGTTTTTAGTTTCACATCACAGTTTTGTTCATTTTTAGAATGTGGGTTTACATTGCTTTTATTCTTAAATACCTCTTTTTTTTCTAAACAAACTAAGCTCTTTACCATTAAGCTTCTAGTTTGTGAGATGAACGCGCCTTTGGTGAGTGGGTTTTGTTTCCAGTTTGTGGCTGATCTCAAGGACGTGGACCTTGACTTAGCAAAAGACATCGTGATACATAATTGTGTGACAATAGAGACGCAAATGATGTATGAGGGCAAGTCGCTGCGAGGGGCACAAGAGAAAGATTCTTGCTTAATTCAGATGTTGATAAGGTTAGCTACTCTACCTGGCAACATTGTTGTGGATTGCACCGCGGAAACAAGTTTGTTTCTACCCTAAAACTCCAGCTTTTTTGTAAGTTATTGTCTTCATTTTTGCTTTGTTAGTGCTTTAGTATGTGTATAATTGTTCCCATTTCTTACGTGTGACTATTATTGGATTTTTTAGGAGCTAGCATTGAGGCTTGTAGGGCGGCAAGTAGGTGTTTGATAGCATTATTTGATGATGAGGTTGTTTACCACAACATTCTAACACCTCTACTCACATTGGATGCACCTATTGCGGCAAAAAAGGCACGTCTAGATGCAGTGGTCAACATTGATGACGAGGAGGTTGAAGACATAACTGCTGTTGTTCTCCCTAAGGACAACAACACATTCTATACGTAAACTTTCTCTTCTTTGCGTTTATTGTCATTCTTGCCAAGTTCTGCCTTTATCTATTATTTTGTTATATTTACTGTGGGTTCTCTAATGTCTTGTAGCTCAAATTTGAAGGGCAGGCACCCTTCTCCAAGCTTGCAGAGTTCCATGAATAGTTCAAGCTCTGAATCAGACTTTTTGTTACCTTCATATGCAGAAGCTCAAGCTCAGTGGGAGGAAGCATTTGGTGGTGTTATTAGAGAGCCAAGTGGGTTTAAATGAGATCCTAGTGTCCTCTGATAGATCACTCTTTGTATGTTTGGGTACCCCTTGTGCGACAAGGGGGTATTTCTTAGGGGGCTATTTACCTCCCGGGTATGAATAAGAGGGTCCCTTTAATTACATAATTTGGGATATGAGCCTATTTAGTGACACCCTATAATTACTTATAAGACCTAGACACTCCCATTTTTTCCACACTATATTATTTATATTTCAAATGTAGTGGTTAATAACTTTGGACAATTTCTTTTTTTTGCAATATGAACATAGAGAGCTTAGGTACAGCCAAACCTACAATGCAATGAGAACTCTATCTCTAGCATGAAGATTTCTAACAAACTTCACAAAAAGCCTTAACGTTTTAAAGAACTTCAATGGTAGAGTTATTCATTCACTAACATTAAGCAATGCACGGATTGTGGTTCAGGGGGGTTGAAGGGTTATTTGTTTGTTGTTCAAGCAATCTTGTGTGCAGGTTAAGGTTCACCTTAGCAAACCCTGCTTTGTCCAAAAAAGATTCAAGTATGAGGCAGAAAGAGTGGTTTAACATTTACAAGCATTGGAGTATTGCCTTGACTGTAAAGGCGCTATGTCTTTACAAAACAAGGGCTGCAAGCAAAGCAATAACTGTATTGCTTATGGACCATCACAAAACAAAGACCTTTGTAAAATGGAATGTATGTGAGAAAAGAAAAACTTGCAGCAGCCCTCCCCATCTACCAAACCAAAAAGACGTGAACCCTAAGCCTGTGCACATAATTGGTGTCTAACGGCAGAGGAGGGGTATGACCCAAGCATCAAGGTCCCCTGCACTTTGATCTCCAAAGGCGGGACATTGAATTTGGTCATCCAGCCCATAGTTAAACACTCCCGCAATTCAACGAGCTCTTGCAATTTCATCTCAATGAACGTCAAATTGCGGAGCGGACTTGACAATGGACCTTGCAACACCCACAATCTTTGTAGCAACGCAAAGTCCTGCTCAAATTGCTGCAAGCGGACATACTCAAGTCGGGGCTGGATTGTCGGAAAAACATGCATTGCCAGTCGATAAGCTGCAAACTTTGGTGTGCTTGCGACAAGAATCCAAAGGCGGTTGTTGATGGCAGCACACTTCCCCATCGTCTGTAGCGCTGCTCCTTGTCTTGGTTCTGGGTAATCTAAATAGTCCCATCTTGTCCACAAAGGAATTGACTGCATGGCCCACGACGCAAAAACCTCCAAAGCAAAGGTAGTTGCTGCTGGAGCAATCAGCTTCTTATTTGCCATATCTGCTTTTTGATAGCAACAGCCAACAATTAGTTCTAATGGTTAGCATTTTGTGAATTAGAATTGCTTAATACAAATTGAAGGGTTCATGAGACTATGGTACTACTTTGGGGGTAGGAATTAGAGAAATTCTAGCATCCAAGATTACGATAAATACAAAGAGAAACAAAATTAAATCACGGAGAAACAACTTCATATGCCTTTGCAAACCTAAATTGCTAATTTAAAACAAGCAAAAGGAGATAGTGTTAGCAAAATACATGAACCAGCCGGGAGCACGGTGAGCTTAGAATTTTGGAGGTGTTGCAAACTATGAAGTTGGGCTCACAAGAGAATGATTTCTGCTACAACAAACAGAGTGCGCAGTTTAGGGTTTAGGGGAGGGTTTACATAGAACTTCCTTCAATCTATTGTAGGATTAGGGCAGTTTAGTTTAGGCTGCAGGATTAAAGCTACAGGATTAGGGATATGGGGGTCCGCTAACTAATGTAGGGAAAACTTAGAAATACAAAGGGGTCCTTCACTAAACCTTGTTTACTATTGAGCTAAGGGGGGGTAAGTTTGCTCTTTAGGAGCCTTAATCTTGAAGAGGCATTTATGACTACATAGTAAAAGAGGGGTAATCTACTTGAGTTTGCAGTCCAATTCCTACCCTATAGTAATAGGAATTAAAGCCCTACTAAAGAAGGGAGACTAAAATCCTCATGACAAGCAGCATACACCTTAACAAATCACTGAAGCTTACAAATAATTAATTAAAACACTACATTAGGAGAAATAATAACAAAATGGAAACAACTAGAATAAGAAACTAACTTACATGGTATACAGGGAGAACAAGGCCACATCCAAAAGCAATGCCTCATCATATTTTCTTGTTGTACCATCTCAGCAAACATGGTGGAATGGATTCAAAGGTGACAATAGACAACCCTAAATTCACAAACTCTAGTTAAAGGAGGCAATTGTAACATGATTGCAATAAGTCACGTGAATTCTTTGTTGTAATTCAGAGGCAAAAAAAACTTGAGCTCACAAAGCACCCCCGCCTACCCCTTGGATTTTAACAACACATACCACTTCTCCTTGACTATAGGACATACCATTAGATTTGGTGAATTAGTACATATTGAGAATCCTCCTACTCTATTCATCACAAAAGTAACCAACCCACAAATTTGTTTGGCCAATTCACTGTTTATTCTAACACTGCAAAGAAAGAAGTATAGGGTCTAATTTGAAAGGAAAAGGAAACCTTCATTTTTCACGGCTCAATGGAATCTTTGCATAAAAACTTATGGGCTGAAAAGAATAAACTGACATGCGCATTTAATGACACAACAAAGCATACCGTCACCGGCTGAAGGTTTGCAGCTCCCATTGAGTTTTAAGCTTTTGTGCTGTGCATACAATTACCAAATGTGCAACAAACCAAGGTTATTTCTTTCAAGTAGAAATAACAAAAATGGTCAGCCAATCTTTAGAAATGAAACCACCCATTAAAATATAAGTAAGCACAACATTGCAACATCTGATTTTCAACAAATAAATAGCATTACTTTTCCAAAATGAGCTGCTGTTACATATTGCAAGAACAACCAGGTTCATGGATTCACAGTGTTTTTTCTAGTAACAAACTTAGTGAGCTATTCCGCGTCCTGCCTATCAAGGGTGTAGATTTCACTAACTGGGTTGTAATTCATGGTGACTGTGCTGATAACACAGTCAATGTCTATCCACTTATGATCGTTGTAGTTGTACTTGAATTTGTTGTTTCCAATATGCTTGCGATAATATTGAAATATGACTTCAATATGTGGATTTTGGGGTTTCACTTTACCATTCTCTTCCATTCTAGCCAAAAGGTCAACCGGCTGCCTTAACACCCCAAGTTGCCTTCCATTTTGTCGCCTCATGGCCTGCACCCTTCCCACACACCAAGAGCCCTTGTCTACAGGATGTAAAACATTAGTAGCATTGCCTAATGCGGCTACATTTGATGGACAGCCCCTTTTACATTTTGCTGCAGTTCTAACGGTGGAGGAAATTAATGTGGTGCTTTGCTAAACAAAATGGACACCGCAGTCAAATCCTATACTTAATAAACCGGTTCTAGAAGACAACCTTGAACGCATGCAATTATCATGATTATTAAACTTAATACTCTGTTTAATTCTTGCTAATTGATCTTTGGATAGGAAATTGTTTCCTTTCAGTTGAGATACAAGCGTGGACTTGTAAATGATATGCCCCTCTACCTCAATTGTTGGCTAAATCTTCTCAGTTGATACGCTGTCTGATGTTGTCACATGAGCCTTCGCATGATTTAGGTCATCTGTTATTGCATCTGTGGTTTCTTCTTGGAGAATCTATAGATGATCAAGGCTATCGTCTACTACTTTGTCATCCCTCAAATCCCTCATTCTAAGCGCAAGACCTTTGACAGAAGAAGACAACATTTCATAATGTAACTTGTCCCTTAAAACCTCAGAGTTGCCGTCCTCTCCAAATACTGCCCTTAAACTTGGTTTGTAGGCAAAACTTTTAGAGTCAGACCTCTCAAGTAGCCACGGTTTTTTGAACTAGATTTTATTCTTTGAAGAGCACTGCGTGGAAGGCACCATGTTCAAGGAGCGGAGCATCCATTGGGCAACTTTCAGCCCCTCCTGCAGCGCATTAATGACAGCAGCGTTATTTGGAATGTTGTTGTAATCTCCAAGGTTGTAGCGCTCTTCACCAACTTTGAGCTTGTGCAGGTTCTCCCAAATGTTATCCATCTTGTTGTGCTATTTTTTGAAGGCTAACCCATTCTTCCTGTACTCTGTTGCAGACAAGTGGTTGAGGGTATTTGCTGTATTGAAAAGCTCGTGAAAATCGTATGAGCGTTCGTGGCCATTCATACTCCCAATCCGAGAGAAAAAAATCTCGCATGAGTCACTTCCAGTCAAGTTGAGTGGAATAGCCAGATTAGAGTACTTGTTCCTATAATGGAATATCAGCAGTATAATGTAATGGCAAGATAACCGTATATCAATGAAATATTGAACACTTACAAAATTTCTCACCTCCACTAGTTTTCGGAAATTACCAAGCACACCGTGATCTTTGTGCTGTAACCAAAGTCTCTAGATTTTGAAAAAAAAAAAAAAACCTTCCCACATAGTACAATCCTCTGCCGTAAATTAAATCTAGGGGAACAGAAGACATCAATATAGTTAGCGCATCTCAAGGTAACATTCTGTTCCTAGGGTATGTTCATGACGGGCAAAATCAGGGGCACGTATTATTGCAAGACACACTCAAACTTTAGACTGGTAGAGCCTTTGCGCTGCTCCCCAATTTTGCCTATCCCTTCTATCTACATCCTTACCTTTCAACCCATGCTCTTCAGCCAAAAACTATTAGAAAACCTGCTCCACATGACTATGTAGACACAAGTCCCCGCCTAACTGTAATGTTCTCACAGCAGATAAGAGCGGGTTGATTAATTTTTCCCGTTATGTATGTAGTCCTGGTCGCGGAGACCCGTAGCGTCCCCGTGCATGTCTGTAGAGGCCGTAAACATCCACCCATCCCAACCTATGTTGTATTGGTTCCTCTCAATGCTCTTATAATTAGCAAACATGAGCTGCCTCCTGCAAGAGTCTCCGTCACTTGCATGGCCAATTACAAGCCTAACAACATCAAGACACTCTTTCTTCCACAACCGGTCAATGACTTCCTATTAATTTCTAACCCACCTTGAATTGAAGCAATTACAGGTATGGCAAGCAACAAGAACAAGACGTGGTAATTTGTCGTATAGAGGATTAACAACCACTACTCAGGCAAAACTTCTGGTTCTGCTAGTTGAGAAAGACTCTATTATTTGGTGGTATCTCTTTTCTCCACTCCCGACAATAGGCCTGAAATCCGACAAACAAACATGATTTTCAGAGGGTCCACAAAAATCGGAAAGAATATCCCATTTTGGCTCCCAAGCGACTCTACCTTTAACTTTTGTTTCATCTTTAGCCAAGATTACAGGTATTGGCCCTAAAATGTTTTGTGCAATTTTAGCATCCATGTATATTTGTGCAACTGCTGCAAAAACTTGGATATGTTCCCGAGGTAGAAACTAAATACCCTTCCTGACATCCCTCTTAACCTCACTGTAGCTAGCACCCTCGAAATTCAACGCAAACAAATCAACCATTCTACGCCCTCCATAAACCTTCATAACTTCCCCTAAGCACTTGGTATTTTCCTTAAAACGATTACCACAAGAATCCCAATTAACATTACGGGCCACATTAGTAAGAAAATCCCAGAGCACAGGTTTTCTCCCAAAAGCTCCTGATTGATGGGCAAAAATGATGCTATGGCAAAATTTCATTATGTTGTGTCCATTTGTAGCTTCTCTTGCTAGTTTGTGCAAACTAGGACGCCAGACTTTCAATTGAACAATCCTAGCGCGACCAGACAGAAGCTTCAATTTTTCCCTATTAAGTTTTTTACTTATTTCACGTGAATGCTTAGTGAGTTCAGAAATTGAAAGATAACCTAATCGTCTACCTCTCCTAGTGCTCCTGGACCCTCTCTTCTTGACACAACAATCTTCACGGAATACCCTAAGATAGAAATCCATTTGCAGAGGTATCAATGAGCACATCAAGCAGGTATTATTCGGAAACCCTAAACTTGAATAATTGACCCTACTGCAAGACCTATGTCTAAATGTGCCACTAATGTCATGTACTTCCCCATTCATGACAAACAAGGCAGTAGCATGTGCTTCCGGATACCAAAGCGCACTCGTATAAGGATCATTTAACAGCTCGCAAACTAAATAAGACACACCTCCGTATGTGACATTTGGACCCCTGAATCCCCAACACAACAAACGCAACATCCTATTCCTATCTAAGGTAGAGGTCTCACCTAGCTCACTCTCTGCCTGTACAGCTTCAGCACCCCACCATCGTCCAAGACTAGGTTGGTTTGAATGCACACTAACCCCGGATGACAGAGAAGGCTGCCCCCTTTGACCGCCAAGAACTGGCGCTTTGTTTTTGACCATCGCTTTTGATTGCTCAATGGCTTGCAAGTGCTTCAATGAGGTAAGGTGATTTTGCAAATTCCACTGCAAATTCTTCTTGGGCGGGTACAAGCAGATCAAGTCTCGATAGTAGAAACACCTTACCTTCATCCAAAAGCTTCTTGGAGAACCCTCATTGAAGGACCCCAAAATGCTGAAAGGCTTTTGCGTTCCCTTAGTATTATTGTTGACGTCATCCATTATATGAACTCCTTCCTTGATCAGTTTTTTGTGATTCTCCGGAGTCACGAGACTACACTTTCCTTTTGGAGCAGCGGATTGTGGATGATCGGCGTACTGGACGTCGTTGTGGGCACACCAATTCTTGACATGGTTGGTGCTGAGCAAGTGCTTGGATTTGAAGTTATTAAATAGGTTTTGAATGTTAATTTTGTCATGCTTGCCGTTGTCTCCTCCAATCTCCTTGCAGCACTCAGCATAGAAGATCTTGACAACGGCATTCCCACTAAAATCTGAAGTACACAACAACCAACGATTGTCTTCTTGCAACAAGCACCTTAAGTCCCTTTTCATCCTCTTTGCCTACTCCACATATCTCTTCCAAATCTCCTTTGAAAGTAGCGTGGACTAAAGCTGGTGGTCTAGAAAATCGGTAACCCAGAATATTCCAGCAATTCTAGAACTTCCAATGGGATCTACTTGCTGGACTCTATGATCTTCATCAACTAGGGAGGGGCCGGCATTTCCTTCCAAAGGTGCACTTTTTGCACCTCAATCTTCCACTCAAAGCCGTTTGGAGGAGTTGTTGTTTAGGGATTCAACTGGCAGAACAAAAATGTTGACCACCACGTCGATCAGGCCTTCCATTTTCTGCCGTATCCGGCACCTCTCTTCATTGTCCCAAAATTGGAACGGCCACTCTAGGGCGACCTTATCCTCCAACCGCACCCTAAGAGATGCATAAGTTTTGTCTAGCATAACCTTGACATTGCTATAGAAAGACAAAATCCCAAAATCCATTTCCATTGTCCACTTTTTCAATTGAATTGCTATGACTCCGAAACTCTTCAACCAAATCCCCAGCCCACCACACACATATAGGTAAGTAGTTGTTCTTCTATTTGAATGCAATCCAAAATTTGAAAATGGAATATCTAGAGCATTATTCAAATGAAATTAAAACCAAAGATTAAAATCAATCCCCTAAAAAACATGTAGTGTAGAGCAGAGAGCCACATACCTTCTGGGATCAAAATGTAAACCGCTTTTGCTCACAACTCCAACAATTGCTTCAGCCCCTGTGTCATTGTAATTAAGCATGGAAGTAAACCAAAACTGACAAACACAACCCTAAATGCCAAAGTACTTGTCTGAACCTCATTCGAAGTCGCAAGCAAATCATAGAACTACATAGAAGAAACAAAAAAACAAAACACACAGCGGTTTACTCCCTTGCTAAACCCTCAACAACCTGCACAAATAAAGGAGATGGAAAAGGGAGAGTGCCATACCTTAAAAAGCAAGAACCCTAGCAACAACAACTTGCAGCAGTGATGAATAGTTTACTAAGCACTGAGAACCCTACACTAAGGCAAAATTGCGGCCCACAATGAACTAATTGGATCAAAAAATTCAAGGCTTCAAACATATCATTCTTATGCATTCAACATGCAACCACCACTACTCCCCGCACAGTTGCGCCTTGCAGAAAGGAAGCGTCGCAAATTGCTACTAAAACCCTAAACCGTGGCCTTCCTCAAAGACGTTGCAGACAAGGCGCCACATATTAGAAAACCTAATAGCACGACCAACCCTCACGACAAATCCTTTTTTGAACAACAACAGAAGTGAAGTCAATACACCAAATCACAGCCAACCTTAACCCAAGACCTTTTTGAACAATAAGCTAGTTCTTCATAAGCAAACCCTCGCATACCAAAATTAAGCAACAACAACAACATGCGCTCTTGCAAATGCTAAAGCAAAGTTGGCAATGCGTAATGTGGCAAGCAACTAAATTTCGTGTAAGGCTAAGTCTCAAATCCTAGAACTGTAACGCGCAAACCCTACCAAGAAAACCTAGACAAAAAAGTGTACCTGAAAACACATTCATCTGATTGACTTCACCTTTTCATCCAACAAATACGGTACACCAACGATATTAAATACCACTCCAGGCCTAGCTTGGTATACATAGGATACTTGAAGGTACCTTTAAAATAGTAATCAACCCCTACAATACTTCTACAAAAAAATAATGCACCACTATAATACATGTCTCTATATTATTTATATGGCATTTATCAATTTTAGTGCTCCCTAATTTAGTTGTAAGTTTTTTATAAATTTTACCTCCAATGAATAAACCCTTTGCTATATTATGTTGCACGTCATTTCTAAAATGCACTAAGTGATCTACCCGGGCCAATGTCTTACTATACTTGGATATCTCAGGTGATGTTGGTGTAGCGGAAGATGTAGTTTCACCCTAAACCTTGTTGCTAGAAACGTGCACCCTTTAGCACCTTCTTTGACCTATTTGTTGCCGATCCAATTTACTTCTGCCACTTCTTTGATGGATTTGTGAGGAATGACTCTATTCTCTTACCTTTCTATGTTGTTGTTTCCAATTTTCTAATAATTTTGTTTTCTCATTAACAAGCATATTATTCTTGTTTGTAATTGTTGACAGATTCCTAAGACCCTCTAATTCCTAACCCCTAAACCCTAAACCCCATTTCAATTCTGAATGAAGCAAGTCATACAATTCATATTTATTTATTCTAATGTCCTAGAACTTGCACATGCCCTAAGCTAAACCTTGAACTTCTACGTTAATTCCCTAAATCTTAATCATTTTTCCTAATATCTACTTTGTCTCCCTATGAATATGTTTTATTCAATACCCTCTTTTTCTTTCCTTTGTTTGTGAAGTCAACCCTACTTGTTAATTGTTTTTTCTTCAAGAAAAGTGTCATATTATTTACATCATGGTCGCCCAATATCCATTGACTTGTCTTCACACGATTTTAGGTCTTCTACCCCACGGCATTACATCTTCTTTGTTTTTTTTCCCCATGGTCTTAGAACTTTTACATTTTTTTCCATAAATTTTCGGCTCATGGCTCATGGCTCATGGCTCACGGCTCATGAAATATCATCTCCCACCTAGATTGTTGGCCCTCTTTCTCAACTTTCAAAATGTTTGATTGCATTTAATTGTAAATCAAAATATTGATTCCTTATTATGTTGCAATGATAGTTAGCCTTTCTTTTGAGTCACTAAGCTTGAGTATTTTTGGTGGTGAGATTTCCTTATATAAAAACTTCAATCTTTTTTATCTTTTACCTTGTTTTGATGTTGGAAATTGGTGATTGGTGAAGACTAAGTCAACTAGATAGGATACCATCATGCTTTTGCTTTAGCATTGAACAAGAATACAACAAAGTGGGTGAAACATGATTTTTATGCTACATTTTCAAGTGCCACCAACCTCAAAACAAAGCCGTTTTCAAAAAGATAGTATGCAATCATAAAACTAAATGAACTAATGAAATGAACTCAATTTTAATGAAATTTTTCACAAGAGCTTTGGTTCAATAAAACATTTGAAGTGCACATGACTATAAAATGTAGAAGGCTATATAATGTTGTTAGTAGGTGTAAAATACAATTTGTAATATCTATAATTCAAGAATATGTAAAAAGAAATCTAGAACACCATATGGGAGACTGGGCACCTCTAAAAATAACCAAATGAGACATAAAACCTTTCAATTTTAGGTCAAATTTGAAAGGTTTTATGTCAATTCAGCTCAAATTGAGTTGAATTGACATAAAACCTTTTATCAAATTTCCTTTAAATTACCTCTCATTTCAAGGGAAAATTCTCATTTTAACCCCTAAAGGATTAGGCCCTTTTTTTTGCCAAAATCACTAAAAATTGCCACTCATTACAAGGGATTTGGACCCCCCAAAGAGGCCCCTTCCCCCAAATCCATGGGAGCTTTGGGAACACCTTCCACATGGGCAATGTGCTGCAGGCCAGGCTGGCACTACATCAACCGCGTTAGCCTATATTATTTTTTTATTTTTTATTTTTTGAAAAAAAAATTCAAAAAAAAATTCAAAAATTTCTTATTTTTTCTAAGACTTTTTTTTTTGAATTTTTTGAATTATTCTTTTTTAAATTAATTTTTCTGACAACCAGCAGGGGCTGGTTCCCAACATCAGGAACAAAAAAACTCAAAGCCCCTTTGGGATTCCAAATTCCTTGTAATGTCTAGGAGGTTAAGAAAAAAAGGATTTTATGTTTTGTTTTTGGGAAATCCAACCATAGGGTCTTGCCCTAGACTGGAAGAGGTAGTTGTGGGAAAAAAATCAGCTCATTCCAAATGGAGAGGAGTGAGATATTTATATCTAAAACAAAAAAAAGTTTTTTTCCATGCTGCCCAAAATTTTCAGAAGCCTTTGACCACTCTTATAACAAAAAAATTGCTCAACCCAAAGTTGTGCTTTATCTTTTCCATGTAGAAGATCAAATTAGGTATGTATGGGAGAATTTTCAAATCAATAGGAACTTTACAAGACATGGGAAAAAATAGTAAGTAAATAGAAGTAGAGAAAGAGTCAAACACTAAATTGTTAAGAATTTAATTATGGAAATGAAAAATGCAAATCCTAGTAGTGATAATGTTGTGATAAACAATCTAGTTCCATCAGTTTGATTTTTTTTCCAAAATATTGAAAATTGAGTAAAATAAAGGACTTCAAAGTTTATTTTAGAGTAGAGATTCCATAATTGCCCGTAAACAAAAACTCCTCATAACTTTCATGTCATTGATTGAAATTGAATGATTCAAAGCTTCTCATGAATAAACAAATCTAAAGAACCAATTTCAAATTTGTGTTTCAAAAAATAATAATTTTTAAAGAAGTTTTTGGGCTGCCCGGACAAGCAGTCCTCCCCAAATTTTCATAAATTCATGCATAACAACTTCTTTGTCAAATGTCAGAATGAAGAAAAAGTTAGATGCCCAAGTAGGTCTTTGAATTCCTCACCTTTGGTAAAAGTTTCAAAAAATCACACAAAGTAGTTTAGCCATAGGTATATGCCCAAAGTCCAACTTGTCCCTCAAAGGGACAACGATCCTTTAGGGGTTAATGAATATGGTGTTCTAGGTAGCATATAATGTAGCTTGGTAGGTAAAAAAATTGCTATGGAGTTGACATTTATCATTTCTATAGTTGAGTGAAAAGTACATTTACACATCATTATTAATATGCTTTTCATCCCAATCTCAAAAATAACAAATTGCAAGTAGTATCAACTAGAACAAATCAACTCCTAAGTGTGTCCAAGGATACTCTAGGACTGATTTACCTAAAACAATAGATTCAAAATTATGATAACCATATATTCAAATCTCGGGGGGGTCACACCCCTTTATGATTGGATACCACCTGCAATAATGGGGTCATTAAATGGGGGATATTTAGATTCTTTAAGGTGATTTTACCTCCATTTTTTAGATAAAAAGCTACTTTAGTGTATTTTAGGGTATCCTATGCTTATTTCTAAATGGTTATATGACCTAATTTTCAGACCCTATTTTTTTTACAAACACAAAAGTATCATAAGAAAAAATTATGTGTACACAGTGGGTTTATAGAAGACTTTGGCCCGCAAGAAAATAGCGTAAGAATTTAACACATAGCAAGTCCCTCAAACCATACTTACAAAGCAGCTTTCCTAAATTCTAATTCATTCCTAAAAATTCAAATTATCTTCAACCACATGCAAACTCACAAAATGGCAAACAATGAGCTTTGAAGCACTGAACCCTAAAATGGAGAAGAAATGAGGAAAGGAAAGAAACCAGGCAAAAGACAGCAGGTAAGTCTGAGCGTGAACCCAAGCTCTTATTGTCAAGAACTGCAGAAAGAACTGAGCAGTAACGCCAATATCCACCACCGTCGTTGGCGGAAGAAGATAAGAAATCCAACTTTGAACTCAAACCCCACTGAGCTCACACTCCCGCGCTTGCAAGTACAGCGCTGTGTGGGAAATTCTATAAGGAGGATGATAAGCTTCAATTGCACAGCACCCTTGCCGCTACTTTCAGTGCTTAGATAATCTGAGGAGAGAAAAATTGCAAACATCAAAAAAGCAATCTCAAATCTAAGAATCCCAAGTGCCAGGTAAGAGCAATTGTAAGCTTAGCATAGTAGCGTGTAAAGAAGCCAGCGTATAAAGAATCCAATGTACGTGCTTGCTAGCACAAACCCTGCTCTCAAGACTCCACAACAATGCTAGCCTTTGCCAGCACGTCCGACCCTTCTTCAATTATTCTACAACCTGCTGCTAAACCCTAAACCGTTATAATCCAAAACCTAGATAGAAAAAGCCAATTTTCATCCATATTGCTCAAGAACTCTAAACCCTATACTCATCCTACTAAACTCTTTTAGGATAATCTTATAATTCCAACCCTTTTTTTTCTACAGTATTTTAAAATAGAGGATTATACACCACCATATTTTACATATAATGAAGCAAGACATATTTTTCCAATACTATGGTAAATCTAAAAAAGATATAAAATTTATCTCCAATGAATAAAATTGACCCTATTTTTTATCTCACATAGTTTATTAAAAATTGGAGAGTCACCCCCAAGATTCAAATCAACAACCTTTAACGTAAAATTGCAAATTGCAACTCAATTAATTTTGTATGAGAGTTGGATGAGCTGCATGAGCATGATTAATCTAGTGCAACAAAAGAAGTATCGTTTGAAAACCATTAGTTCATCTTGAGAATAATGGATGCCCACTCTTTTAGGGGTTCAAAAAGAAAAATTGTTTATTTGTAGAACTAAATTTGAAGCTTACACCACGAAAAGTTTTATGGTTTGAGTGAGAATTTAGTTGCCCTGCAATCAACTTGGGATTACCATTCTTAAATCAACTCTAATGGAATTCATAGTTGCAAGCTCACTTAGATTTTGAAAAAACAAAGTGGGTTTGACCTGACAAAACTCTAGTGTAGCATAAAAGAATCGAATTGTGTCCAATTTAATAACAAACTGTCGAATTGCTAACTAAAGGTCTCCGTATAAGGTATGTACACCCATAAGCACCACTGTCCACATAACTGTCACCTCTAAAATTTTGGAAAATTTGTGGAAGTGAATAGATGTAATGACAAGGATGTACAGCATGTGAACATGAAATTTTGATAGTGGTTAGGGGTGCAATGGCAGTTTGCTCTTTAAAAATTCACAACTTATTCTCACAAAATTCAAATAATACATTTGTAAGTGCAAACTCAATATTTTTCTATTCCTAAAAGGATCCTATAATTTGCTAGTTATTTATTGATACTTGTCATGTTCAAAACTCTTAGATTGACACTTACGGGTGTACATACCTTACCCGTATTGCACATCATAAATGAGGGTGGTTGCACCAAGGACCTTTCTCTTTTCTTTTTTATTTTAGTTGAGCAGCTGGCACCCTTGTATATGTATGCAAATAAGGAAAATTGGATAGAGTCATCCTATAAATGAGCTAGTATTAACAATTTTCATCCAAATAGCGGGTTACCTAGCATTTATTTGGTATGAACTAAGGATATAATCCACATCTAGTTTTTCTCAAAGTTGAGGTAGCCATTGTCTAAATGAGGTAAGATTTTGGCAAAATTTTGTTCAGTTTAGTTTACCCTTGAGTGCCCCAGTACCCCAAATCTAGCCTTTCCATATCCAACAATTTGTTGACTTTGACCGTTATAATCTTTTGACTTGCGCAATGAATACTTACCAAACTTTTCATACATTTACAAACGCTAAACCTTGTGCAATATCAATGACTAATTCTTCTAAATGTTGTTTTTGAACTTATGATGCTAGATTGTTTGCAATGAGATCCAATGCAGCATGAATTTGGACTGGGCGCTCGGGGGTTAAATTGAGTTGCACACCTTATAGTGGGGTTTCTTGTGAGCTTTGCAATGGTACTGCCCAGTGACGCAGGCAAGGGGAACTAGGGAATTGTTTTTTGGACACTTGCGAAGCAACACGCGTATCCTACAAAGCAAGCAGCTCAGGGAAAAAGGGATAGAATCGTCCATGGCTTGCAGTTCATCCACAAAATCAGTTAATCTTAAGTTTACTTTTTATCCAAAATTTGGCGGACTTAATGTCTCTTTGAAAGGATTTTGATTGTATCATCCTTTCATTAATTGAATTTTCTTTTCAATGTTACCTCTCATGAGTACAAGAGTGAAATATGTAGCTCCAAAATCTTTTGAGGCAAAATTAATCATGGCCTAAAAAATATTCCAGCAGCAATATCTTCATGAATGCGAGTTTTTTTCCTCGTCCATCTTTGCATGGACTAATTCAATGCCTTGCAGTAAAATCACGAAGCACACAAGATCAAACAAATCACACGGTTTGAAAAATTTACCAAAAGCAATTGTCTAAACTCATACGTCAATGTACCTCATCTGAATCAAACAACTATTAGACAGTAGTACTGCCTATTCGTTAAATTGGGAAAAACAGTACATTTTGAGACTTCTGAGGTTTTAAGTGGTCACCTAAAACCTTAGCTTGCAGCATTTTGTTGGTACACGTGTCCTCATTTGAGAGGAGAGATTTGAGAGGGAAAAAATCTTAGTGACTCAGATTAAATCTGATACCTTTGAATCCGGTCTAAGACAATCTTTTGGATTTAAGGTGGAGAACAAAATGGTACCTCCGTTTTTCCCAATTTAACGAATATGGTGTTGTACGCGTTCAGCGTACAAGTAATGGATGCTTGCACTCGTAGGGTTTAAGGTAGCTAGTGTCAACACGAGGTAAGAATGAGCGCAAACAAAAGCTAGACAAAAATCAGTTGCCTTGCACTACCTGGGCACTAAGTTTACTAAGCTTAGAAGAGAAGTATCTTTGTAGGCATTGCAAGGGCGTGGCCGAGTGAGCATGGCAGGCCAGGGGAACGATAAACACGTGAGAGAGCGGTTGCAAAGCCTTGCACCATGGATGCAGGATTGCAGGTACCATCACCGGTATAACTTAGCTAGCTACAACAGGATCCTATCATTCCCATCAATCCCAGGGATTACATGGTCACCAACAACCGCGGAGCCGAGATCCAGTCAGGAGCAGACAACGCACCCGGCCTTTCCAGGCACTTGCAACAACGAGTACAGTTATTAATGCCCCTCCGAAGTGCCTAACGCCCTAAGCCCCTGGGGTCTGAGCCCTGAGCCGTGAGCTGCTTATTTTACGTCGACACTGCCCTTGGAAACCGACAATTTTGGCCCACAGCTGTGATACTCTGGTTCTGTGACTGTTGTTTACTTCAGGAAAATCATCAATGCGCCTGCCAGTAACTTAACTCATGACTGATTGCCTAACTCATGACTGATTGACTAACTCGTGACTGATTGACTGTCCACCATACCCTGGTAAACTTTTAGTCTGGTTCCGTAGGCGACTCTCCCAGAGGGCCGTGGCCAGACACACGTTCTCCTGCTCTCTACTGAAAACCTTGGCTAGACTTGGAGCATCCTGGACCATCGGCTCTCCAAGTTGTCTTGTTCAATTTTGACATGCTCTCAAAATTCTTGGTCCCCACTCTTGCTCACCAAACGTGGCCCATAAATGGTTTATAAATCAATCATCAACTGAAGTGGATTTTAGGATAAAGCTCACCAAACGTAAGATGAATAGTACTTACAAGGGCCATTGCTAAAACATCGTTAGAATTGAGTACCATGAGCATATGTTGAGGAGTTTAGAGCACTTGTTCAAGTATTGTAAGTGTTACACATTTGGCAAGTAAGGGTGCAAATCCTCTTGATCCCCTAATTTCCTAGAACCTAAATGCTAAGTAGATCGCAGTTGCAACCACTATGAACCATTGTGCATAAAAGTGGCTAAATTTGGCCTCGATTTCAACTGGAGATCTCCTTTTGATTATTTTTTTTGTTATTAACTATGAACTATGAAAATCCATACTCATTTAAAATCTGATGTACATACTATGAAGAAAAGAAGAAGCTGGAAGTGTTAATCTATCTATTGTCCTCTATAGATTGCAAGGGGAAATCCTTCAATAGGATGTCAATCTCTACTTGGAAAATACTGCTGATTGTAGGTGACATTGGAATATCTCCCACTCACCCGTGACATATAAAGATCTCTCCCAGTTACCATGACGGTGGGATATCTCCACGTTGCCATGGCCCTTGTGCAGAGTCTACAGACCAAATTTGCCTTCATTCTCTTCACACTAGTCCTCACATTCTGGCAAATGTGTACTTTTTCCTCTGCCTCTCTACCTGTGGGCCTGTAGGGAATAATGGCAGGTGCAGGTGCAGGGGGAGTGATGAAAGTCATGAGACTACCATATTTCACAATATTGCCGTCTCAGTCGCCGGAGCTCAATATAAAGAGCAGAGCAGCTGCAGGTCAGGGGATGGAGAGGGA
The DNA here is from genome assembly GCA_963920765.1 of Ulota crispa. NCBI lineage: Eukaryota > Viridiplantae > Streptophyta > Bryopsida > Orthotrichales > Orthotrichaceae > Ulota > Ulota crispa. Next base: position 1,324,031 of record OY987245.1, read on the forward strand.
CCTTGCGCAGCAACCTTTGATTGCGACCATGTCCATCCCAAACTAAGTCACTTGTTGCCGTTGTCACTACTCACTACTAACTACTAAGGCTAGATTTCGTCCTGCTCTGACTCTCCTGGTATGATTTCAAAAGGACTTGCATTTACGAGCAGTACTCACAGTTGGAATGCTCCTCCAGAGAGTTTGGTTGGCTGCTTTTCCAAGGCTATTCGTTACTTTTGCACAAGAAAGGTAGCTATGGCGGGGTTTGCATTCAGCTCATACACTGTGTGCATGGTGCTGCTCCTCAGCAATGCAGCCCTGTCAGGAGTGTCAGGAATCCGTACCCGCAACTTCACCGCGACTAGAACTGCTGCTGAGCAGGCGCCGGTTACTACGAGTGCCAACACGGCGGGATTGTTGTTTCCAGCGATGGTGGTGTTCGGGGATTCCACAGTGGACGCCGGCAACAACAACTACCTCAACACCATTGTGAGGTCAGATTTTGTCCCGTACGGAATGGACCTCGACGGTGGCAAGCCTTCTGGTCGCTTCACCGATGGTCTTCTCGCCACGGATTTCGTTTGTAAGCATCATTCCCACACCTGGCTCACTAGCTAGCTTGCTTGCTATGCCAGTGAGAGAATTGATTCTGGCTAGCTTTCAATTGCCGTTACGAGGATGTAAAGTGAAAAAATTCCTTTCATAGACTCCAGAGTGTTTTTCTTTGAGCAATGGCTAGAGATATCGATGCCGGTTCACTTTCAGTCAACGCATGGTTAGCTATTTTCATCACATGTTTTTTGGCCTGAGACTGCACATGCAATTGCAATAATAGGTGTTTGTTAATGCTTTTGCAGCTCTCAAGGTTGGGATACCACTGCAGCTGCCATACTTGTCACCCGAAGCACATGGAGAGGCTATTCTCACGGGCGTCAACTTGGCTTCGTCCGCATCTGGCTGGTTAGAAGACACTTCCACCCGCTTGGTGCGTACATTCTACTTCCCCTCTACAACTCCATACTATCTCTTTTTTTCACCTCTTCTTTCATTGCTGAGAAAGATTAAACTCAACAGTGAAGTCCAAATTTCTTCCAAAATTATAGATACATCAATTTCGTTAAAATGGCGGTAAAGTCATTACTATGGAGCTACTTTGGCCGGGCGATCAAAATGTCAATTCTACAATTAGAGCGGTGTGAAGATTATGTCACTACTTTTGTCGCATGACTGCCGCCAATTAACGAAATTGACGTTTGGACTTTTTGGTGCAGTAGCCTGGTCATGTTCTTTAACAGCATGTTAGCACACCGGAAATATGATGATGCCTGCTACTAAGAGTTCTTAACATCTCTAGTCTACATGATTTCTTTCACATATCGATTTCCCTCACTAGGACTTAATTCTGGTACACGATTTTTAAAATGGTTTCCGACTTTCAGTGCTTGTACCGAATGCATGCATGTTATTCGCTTATTCCCTTGCAAGAGCATGCTAGATTACTTGATGAATGTAATATCTTTTACCAATGCTCTTTCTGGTCAATGACACAGCACTCTGGTACATGCATAACCCACGATTTAGAACAATCTATAAAGCATCTTTCAATAAGGACCCAAATTAATTGCCCTGAATCCTGGATTTTTTATTTAGTGTACCGTTGGGGGTGACAAGAAAGATATGTGATTTCATGAATAGTTGGCCTATATGCCAATGCCATATTAACCTGAATCTGGATTGTTCATGCAATTTTAGAACTTGTTTGCAAAACAAAGGAAAACCTCCCAATGTTAATAGATATAAATCCTTCAATGTTTCCCAATGTTTTGCATAATTGTATTGATGTGTTTGTTTGGGCAACTTCAACATGGGGCAGGCATGTGTGTGTGCACCTGCTAAGTCATTTAGTAAACTAACCTGTCACCACTGCCGTCTCGGGCAAGCAATAAAAATAAAACAAAGGCTAGTTAGCAATTCCAAAGGTGCGCTTAGTGTGATCCTAGTCCACTTCGATATTTGGAAAATACAGAATTTTTTTCTGTGTTGTAACTGGTTTGTTCATTGAATCAGAATATTTCAACGGTAACCAAAATCTCTAGATATTCACACAGTGCAACTGTGCAACTACATTACATTTTAAGATACCAAGTAACATCATATTTGTTAAATTGGGAAAAAGAGTACATTTTTGGGACTTCTGAGGTTTTAGGTGATCACCTAAAACCGAGCTTGCAGCATTTTTTTGGTACATGTGCCAAATTTTTTTCCCTGTTGTAATTGATTTGTTCATTGAATCAGAACATTTCAACGGTAATTAAAATCTCTAGATATTCACACAATGCAACTGTGCAAGTACATTACATTTTAAGATACCAAATAACACCATATTTGTTGAATTGGGAAAAACAATACATTTTGGGACTTCTAAGGTTTTAGGTGGTCACCTAAAACCGTAACTTGTAACATTTTTTTGGTACACGTGCCCTCATCTAAGAAGAGGAATTTACGAGAAAAAAAATCTTAGTGGCTCAGACTGAATCTAATACCTTTGAATCTGATTTAAGGTAACTTTTGGGTTTACGGTGGAGTACCAAATGGTACCTCCGTTTTTCCTAATTTAAAGAATATGGTGATAAGTACCATTAATGCAACTTACTACCGAAGGTTCAAACTTTGCTGGTAATTGTTTAAATCCTCAAAAAATTGCATGTGATCATTTTTTGTGGAAATTGTAACACGTCTCTTTGATATGAATAATTTTGCTTAATTGACTAAGTAGCTTCTTTTTGTGTTTGTACAGAATGTAATAGGACTTGCTACTCAATTAGAGTGGTGCCAAAACTGGAAGAAGGAGGTGCTGAGCGTCGCAGGGCCGCAGAAAGGAAGTTACATCATTGAGAACGCCTTATACGCAATAAGCACCGGTAGTAACGATTGGGTGAATAACTATTATTTCAATCCCACTCTCCTAGAACGATACACCCCAGATGAGTACACCACCATGCTACTAGGTCATGCACGCCAATATATACAGGTAAGTGCGTACAGTAGCTCTAGAATCTAAACTCTATACAAAAAACATCAAAATGCCATATATAACTAAATCTGTACAGTTCAAAGTCCACAAATAGCAGTCCAACTCTTACGTTTTTGGAGATTTGTTCAAAACATCATATTTTCAATGTCTTGCGTGTTTATTGAAAGATCTCCTAACGTTTTGCATAGTCCTATAAAATCCATACTTACATGAACAATCTAGGTTACTTTGGTAAGATGTAGCATAAAGAGAGATATAGAGTTTATGTTTATTCAAATTTATAGTTAATGCACAATAAACTCTTTACAATTGCTTTGTAGGGATTTGCATATGAATTTTGTGTGTATTAAGCAGTAATATACAGAACGTAGAGAAAATAACATCATATTTGATAATTTGGGAAAAACAAATGTCCCACTTTGTACTCCACCTTAAATCCAAAAAGTTACCTTAAACCAGATTTGAAGGTATCAAATTTAGTTTGAGTCACTAAAAAAAATTCCCTCGCAAATTCCTCCTCTCAGGTGAGGATACATGTACAAAAAAAACACTGAGGAAGGTTTTAGGTGGTCACCTAAAACCTTTACTTCAAAATTTTGAAAGTCCCAAAATGTACCATTTTTTTTCCAAATTAACTAATATGGTGTTAAATACGTTGTAATTGGGAAATGTGAGAGAGAAAAACCATAGAAGAAACAAACAAAAACATTTAACAATTCCTTTGATGTGAACAGTAGAACACAAAGAAAACAAAACATTTGTGAATTCTCTCAAGGAAAATGTGAAGAATTCCTAAATTGATATAGGGAAATTAAAAGTATACATGCTGTAATCATAGTTGTCACATTGGATCACCCGTCTAACAGCTTGACCGTTTGCCCAAAGTGCCCAATGGAGCTCAAGTCCAATTGATGTAGTCAACTCATAATTAATTTCAGAAATGATAACAAAAGAAATTTATTTGTATGTGGTGGTGACACTCATTGTTGTCAACAATCAACATGAAGTCAAAACTTGAAGTTAAAGCCAAATCACGAGGTAAAAATGAAAATTATCATTTGATTCTTCCATTGTAAGGTCAACTCCCTAAAAAAATCCTAAAACACAAAAGTGAACGGACATTGTACATGTCTATTTTGTAAGTTTGCCTGTCAGGTCCGATAGCCAAGTTTGCTTGTCTTGTACGCCAACCAAATCTTGCCTGATGTGACAATTATGATTGTGATTGTACGTGCATGTGTGTGACAATCGACAGGAGTTGTATGACTTGGGGGGCCGCAACATCGTCATCCTGAATCTTCCGCCTCTCGGTTGTGTTCCGCAGCAAATCACTCTCCATGGCCATGGCAACCAAAGTTGCGTCAAGTTCCTCAACGACGCTTGCAGCCGTTTCAACGAGCAACTGCTGGCATTGACAGACGACATGAAGAAAACGACGATGCCGAATTCTCGACTCGTCTTGTTTGACATCTATGGCAATCTCTACAACGCCTTCCAAAATCCTCAACAATTCGGTACGTCATTTCTAAAAACATTGATCGATCTCACACCCACGAACTCACCTGATTTTTGAAACGGCTGAATTAAGGTAGCAACACCCATACGCGTCACTTTCCCCATGGGCGTGACCTACATTTACATCCATATCTGAGTTTTTTTGTGAGTTGACCAATAAATACAAAAATAAATTGGTCATGGGTCACAAAGTAATGGTTTTGGGTGACAAGGTAATGATTATGGGTAACAAGTGCATCCCATTTGAGTGCCAATGGGTATGGAAATAAGTTCAAAGAATGATGTTAAATAGTTTTGCAACACCATGAATAAATAAACAAAGGAGGTGAAAACACCATTCAAGTACCCTAAGCGTGATATTGTCACTTTTCATGACAATTTTGGGTGCCCCATTGTACTATTTAAGTGACTATTCAAGCTAGTATTATGAGCGTATGAGCACAGAACACTATATTCGTTAAATTGGGGAAAACAGTGGTCCCACTTTGTACTTCACTTTGATCCAAGATAGTCACCTTGAACCAGATTTGAAGGTATTAAATTCAATATGAGCCACTAAGATTTTTTCCCTCGCAAATTCCTCCTATCAGGTGAGGGCACGTGTACCCAAAAAAACGTTGCTAGCTCAGTTGTACATGATCATGTACAACTTGCAAAAGTCCCAAAATGTACCCATTTTTCCAATTTAACGAATATGGTATTACAATGAAAACGCTAGTATTATGAGCATATGAGCACAATGAAGACTTCAGTAAGCTTCTTTCTTAATATCTCCTCCATACAACTATACATTTATAATGATTTTGGACTTCGAAAAATCTTTGTGGACAAATTCTTGTAATTGTAGTTTTTGAATTGATGTCAATATTTTTGATTTCCTTTAGCTTATCTAACAATGATTTCTTTCAAAGTTCATCAATTGATTTTCTTACTCCAAAATCCTTAGTTTCACGCTTATGGGTGCTGCCACCTTAATGATCTAAAACCGCAAGTTTTGTACGTTGCGGTTTGGTTTCAGGATTCAAGTACACTCGGTATGGGTGTTGCGGGAGTGGGATCATCGAAGTTTCGATATTTTGCAACAAAGATGTACCGGTGTGTGAGAATCCAAGTGAACACCTCTTCTGGGATAGCTTCCATCCCACCTCCCACTTCTACAGCCAATTGGCGGATGTAATGATTGCTCTTGTCAAACCCATTCTTCTCGCACCGCCCCACCCTTAGAAGGAGAGGTCCAAACTTGTGATTCTAGAAGAGGCTCACCTTTGGTATACTAGAAAAAGAAACAAAAAAACAGAAATTGGGCAAATGACTACATGTTTGCCACATTCATTATAACGTCCCATTTTCTGCAAATTTACGTGCGTATGTACACAAGTAAATATATGCACATTTAACAACGTACGTACATTGTACGTACGTATGACCTCAATGAAGCCCATTCTTGTTCAAAGGAATGGCGATTGGTCATTGGCTAAAGAAAGGCAGGCAACTTCTCATAACATAGAATGATTTTGCAGCAATTGGGTGCGACATTGTTTTATACCTTGGATAAATATGTTTGAATAAGATCTCACTAGTTAATTTAAATCTGGTAGCATAATATTTTGTTGTACTTATAATTACGGAAATAGCATCCCCTCTCTTGTCAGACCCAAGCGTTTGCCATGTTAATTCTCATGATCATACTCTAAGTTTTCACATAATCTAATCATAATCAGTCATCGTGTGGTAATTATGTGTCTGAAGTCTTTCCTTTAGACAAGCCTTCGTGTTAACAGTTGCTTCAAACTTGAGGAGTACAACCTCAGTATTGCGAGTTTGGCAAGTTTGAGTGTGTCAAAACGAGATGAACCAAGTGTTTGAAACAGGACATTTCAATTGCTGAGATGTGCTTTTAGTTGCCCACCTAAAACTTTGAGGTCCCGATTTAAGGAAGGACTTAAATGTCAAAGTAAAGATGAGGGTCAAATTACTCCGGTCCTTGGTCGAAAGCCATTTTTTGAATGTGATAATTGTGTAAAAGTTAAGCTAATGCAACAAACATGACCGCCTATTGCAGCACAGCTGCTTGACACACTAATATGGGGTTTCACAGTACAAAAATAAAAACCTGAGTATCATGCACATTCTATGAAGGACGACCTTTTGATTATAGGGTGATAAAATGGCTTGGTATAATTATGTGATAGTTTGACTTGCTTTTATCAAGGAGAATTGATTGATTGTTCAGGTGATCAAATAATTTGAAAATTTGGCGTGATCTCATTGTTCAGTTTTGCTCACCTGCTGTAGGTGAGAAAACTGCTTGCCAAAGCCTAGGATCTTGTTTCCAAGTGTTGTGGAATTCTGCCTTACAACAAAATTTATTTTATCATGATAAAATTTGAGCTAGATCATTTACGTTTTGTACTCTTGGGTGATAAAATTGACTTTTGAAAACACCTAATGAACATTAAAAATCTAAGCCAGGACAATCTTGCATTGAATCGGTTATATAAACATTCTGAAAGCCATCAGCTAGCCAACACCAAGAACTTATTTAGCAAACAATTTCAATGTAAATGTAGCATCCGTGAGCCAAGTTTTGCAATTCAAACCTTCATGGCTTCATCTACATCTCCCACTGCTGCAAAACTACTCCATTACAGGCAATTCTGACCTTGTAAAAATCCAACCCTTGTAGATTATTACCTACAATGCAAATCTTTGGAATATGAGAATCAAGGGGTAATTTTGGGAAACACCTGTTAGTAAGGATTTTGCAGATTTTTATTTGTTTACTCATATTTTGTCCAAAAACACACATGCTAAGAGAACGATGAGCCAATTTTCCAATTCAAATCTTTGATAGCATTTCCCACTACCACAACATTAACTTCCTGAGACGAAGTTACCGCACTTGGTGGCATTTCTGTTGCAAAACAAACCCTTCTAAATTTTTGCCTGAAACATACACCTTTAGAATGTGAGAACACAGATACTAGTAATCAATATTCCCAAAATTCATAGTTTTTTTTGGTACAGCAACCAATTAAATCTGGCAAAAGAGAGAATGCTCTGAAGTCCAATTGTTCAACAAAAAGTTCAACAAAAACAAAAGAAAAAATCATAATTAGGAGCTCATTCAGATGCTTTTAGTAGTCATCTATGTGCTTTTGGTGCAGTGACCTCAACATAACATGGTTGGATTTTTGTTGTAAATCCTCCACGTTCATTCATAATCTCATTCACAAAATATCCCAAAAATACACGTTACTTACAAGAATCTAAAATCCTCCATTCAGTTGCCAGAGCACGGCTCAATCAAACCTACACAAAAACTAACCTACGACAGAATCATGCTCAGATGCTGAATGGGACTCTTGTTTTGATGAGGAGACCCCCCTCAGTTGATTCTGCTGCAGATCTTGCGGATTTCGCCTTGGGTCCCCTGCTTGACACCCACGTTCCCAAGCCGAACCAGCGCCGCGGCGAACTCGGCAGTGAAACGAGAGCGCGCGGAGGCCAGGTCGCGGGAGCGTCCGGAGGTGGCGTGGTCGGTGGCCAGCGACTGGTCCAGCTGCAGAATGCCACGCTTGGCGTTGATCTGCGTGAAGAAGCTCTTGTCCACAACGGTGACCGTCCCTTGATCGAGGTTCACGGCACTGCCCAGCCCCACTCCCACCTGCGGGCACGTCTTCTTCAGCCTGGTCACCAGATTCCTGTCCATGGCTGGGTCGGCCTTGCCCGTCCCCTGGAAGTTCCATAGCCGGTCGTTGATGAAGGTGCAGTGCGTGATGCCCACCGTATGTGCTCCTTAGCAAATTTCAAAACCACCCAAAAATAAACGACAAGAATCTGCGTACAATTCTACTAACAAACCCATGCCGAAATCCAAACCTGACGCACTCAAATGTCGTATCTTTGAAGCTTTGAAATTGACATGTTGGCATATATTAGCTAGTATGAGTTCCATCGTGACTTCGTGGGGTTGAGATTTTGGAGAATAGTAAGGGCAGTTTGAATCGTGTCAATGTAGTGCATAGGAGTATTTCAGTTACCTAGAAGCAAGAGCAGGTCGTTCTGGGACAAGCCCTTGGCTCTAAAAGCGCTTGTAGCCTCGGCCACACTCATACTCGGGCCGGGCAAACTGACGTCCGCCGCTTTGGAGACACGTCCATCTCGACGCCCGGTCGGCACTTGGTAGCCGGCTCCTCCCGCCTGTAAGACCACAATCACATGTTGAGTGTAATTAAGTAAGGCAGCGCTTTAGACTGTTAAATAATGTATTTGCTTCGATTTAGCAGGTAAAGCAATGAGGCGATGAATGACCGTGGGTCCGTTAAAAAAATTAATGAATTGCATACCAGAATAACGGAGTCTCGAGTGGCCAGGGCGATGATATCGGCGCAAGAGACCTTGCCAGGGCAGGCTTTCTCCAGCAAAGCTTTGATAGACTCAATGACGTCGAACCCCCGCACTGTCAAATTCGCCCCCGCGTCCTTCTCCGCTGAGTTGCTAGGCGTGCTGTTGATCAACAATGACGCATCACAGCCCTGAATCGCAACACAAATCATCCACAGTAACACTTATTAGTCTGAAAACACTTTTCAAGTCATAGTGACCATTGTTGCGCTTGCTCTTATGTAGCCAGATTCGTTTTTTTAGCATTGATAATGCTACAAAGTTGTCGCATTCTGGACAAGAGCTCCGGAGGGGTGACGCATTCATCTGAAATCTATAGTCGGTTTCAACTGGCAAACAATAAACCGGTTGAGTTCTAATTTCCCTAAAACTCAGTGCTTCTACATACGTCCACTCACAGACTTTGACAGTCAAATTAACAATCGAGAATATTTCAATTCTAATTGACACAGAAATGACAGTATGGCCATTATAGACAGTTAGCAACACGAGGACGACAAAGATAAGTACCGCGACGAAGCAGTCGTGGAAGTAAAGGCGCAGAAGAGCAGGAGTGACGGTTTTATCGCTCCGGAACTTGGTCCGCATGGCATTGAAGACGATGGTTTCAGCGTTGGGGCAGGTTCGCTGGTAGAATCCCACCTGCAGTGCGAGCGAGCCCTGGAACATGACACTAATCAAGCTCACCACCAGCACGAGCAAACCACGTGGACATGCGACTCCTCGACTACTTCTCGCCATTGATCAACACGCCGACTTAATTTAGAGATATCGCTGGTCGAGTCAGTTGCAACAGCTGCTGAAATGTTTTGCCGAAATACGTACAAAGCCTCGGAGATACTAGCTAGCTGCAACAGAAGCAGCTTGAATTGATTGCAGTGAGTATGAGAGCTTGGTTTTGTGATATGTATACTAGTGCGAGTCTAGCTAGTTCAGTTACTTACGAAGCAGGTGTGATTACATGATGCTTGACTTTGTGCCTACCGAGAGTGGAGTACACGAACACCTGAGCTATGCAGGAGGCTAACGGTATCCAATGGTCGGCAAGTGCATCAAGGCCGGTGATCGCAAGAGTTGACTTCATGCGGTGTGGAATTCTTTTCAATCCGTGCCGTTAAGTGTGTTGCATGAATCGAAGCACTTGGTGCGGTGGCCGTGGACTTCTGGAACTCTGAGAAAGCCAGCTGGCCAGGTGTGGACTTCTTGTAGCAGTCTCGAGACGGGCATTCTTCTCGCCACATGGATTGAATTGAGACAGGTAAGTAAATTTTCAAACGTCAAGTTTCGTTATACTGGTACGTGTTTCAGACCGTCAAAATCGAGACACTCAATGCACATAATGTGGGAAGTAAATCTCCAGTAAACCTAAACAAGAACAGATAAATCTGATAAAAGAAAAACTAAACAGCAGCTTCTACTTAGACCTAATGCTGCATTGATCTCCACTCGCACAGTATTAACTCCGTCTACCAACGTGGTCAGTGGTCACCCATAACGAGTTAATGACTAGTCTCACTAATTTCCCATCTAATCTAAATCTAATCTCCCGTGGGCTGCTGACAGGTGTCCCTGCCACTCACTAATTTCTCCACCTATACTATATCTGCTATCGGTGGACTTCTGACAGGTGTCCATGTCAAGCTGACGTAATGGATTTAAGCCAACACATAATTATCACTAAAACTAAAACGTGACAAGAGCTGCTGTCGATTCATGTTTAACCCCTGAAGGGCCATTGGGCTCTGGAGATACAGTATCAAATACGGTCGCAACCATTATTTACAAGTTTGAATCAGTTGGAAATTAAGTGTTACAATCATACATATTGAAAGGTTGTATGATGGTAGGTGCATAAGTTTTTTTGAAAAGCTCTCAAAGCAGCTCAAATATATCTGTATATACGGTCGTATATACGGTCGCAAAGGGCTTTCAGGACGTCCAAGGGTTAACCTTTGGAGGGCCCTTGGGCGCTGGAGAGCTATAGTATCAGATATGGTGGCAACCAATATTCAGAAATTTGAATCAATTGGAAATCAAGTATTACAACCATGCATATTGAAGAGTTGTATGATGATGGGTGTAAAAAAAAATTTGGAAAACCCTCAGAGCAGCTCAAATATGTCTATACATATGGCCATACATACAATTGCAAAGGGCTTTCATGACGTTCAAGGGTTAAGGTTTTTGTCTTCAATTATACTAGTGTAGTGGAAACAACAAAAGTGGCGTTCCCTATGACTAAGCTTCACACACAACTTGGAGCACGTGGGTAGAATTAACCCCTAAAGGACCAAGCAGCCTTTTGCATCTAGTACAATACAAGGTATTTTTTTTGTATTTGAAGTACATCCACACCTTTAAACCTCATATTCAATAAAATGGGAGATTGGGCACCTCCCAAAATAACCAAAGGAGACATAAAACTTTTCAATTTTAGGTTAGTTTTGAAAGGTTTTATTGCAATTTAAGTCAAATTGCAATAAAACTTTCTAATTTTAGGTAAAATTTGAAGGGTTTTATGTCAATTTAGCTCAAATTGAGTTGAATTGACATAAAACCTTTTGTTGACTTTCCTTTCCATTACCTCTCATTTCAATGGAAAACTCCCATTTTATTGAATATGGGGTTTTTATTACATTTGAGATCAACAAAGAAATTAGAATATAGATCAATGATGTTCTAGTGAGGTAGTCAAAATCCCAACTTAAAACTTTTTATTGGTAGCAAATGCCAGTTATACAGCAACGTACATACTATGTATTATAGTAGCTTGGTCCTTTAACCCTTGAACGGCCCAAAAGCCCTTTGCGGCCGTATATACAGTTGTATGTACAGACTTATTTGAGCTATTGTGAGGGCTTTCCATATTTTTTATGCACCTACCATCATACAACCCTTCAATATGTATGATCGCTACAAGAAAACAATGTCAATTTGGACATTTTTTGTCAATTAGGTCATGCTAATTTGAACCCTTTTTTGTCAATTTGGACATATTTTTGTCAAATTTTAGTCAATTTGGACGTGTCAATGCGGACTGTTTTTCTTGTACTGGATTATAACACTTAATTTCTAACTGATTCAAACTTCTAAATATTAGTTGTGACCATATTTGATACCGTATCTCCAGAGCCCAAGTGCACCTTCGGGGGTTAATAGTTAAAACCCGTCAAAGCGATAAGGGCGGGTTGTTCCAATAGTTGCCCTAAGGTAGAGGGCTTGAAAACCGTTCGGTCTCTTAGAACCGTGCATGTAGATTGCTCTAGAATCATGCATGCAGATTTTTAAATGGTCTGGTATTGTTGCAAATGTTTGCACGGTTTAAGGCACTAAATTGCGCTACAATTAACAGTGCTAAGTGTGATTAGTAGTGTTTAGGATGTTACGAATTGTTATCGGGGGTAACTGCAGTTACATGTCAGAATTGAATAATAAAAAATGGGACTTCAGACATGTGTTGCATTTAGGGATGCGGGTGAGTAACTTACCCCACTGACCCCTTACACCACATGCAACTGATTCATTTTAGAGCCCTCATTGACCCATTCTCAAGTTTTTGTTCAGTGCTTCATAGATTGATATGATCCATTTCCACGTGGCCCTTGAACCACCACTGTCCCACACTACAAACGACAATAGGGACCCTACGGCCCTTTGCTTTGAAAATTTGTATTTAATTCACATTACTCCAGAAAATTTCTTATAGATCGGCCACCAAACCGCCTCCTCTTTTCCTTATTGCCAAAAATATTTTGACCCTGACACCCTGCCCTGCCTAATTGGCAGAAGCCCACTTTCCCTTAGATGGGCGGTTTCCGAGCCCTCTACCTTAGTCAAGAAATTGGGAAAAGACTCCAAGTCATTTACCAAGAATTATTTCATCTTTGCTACTAATCGATGCGAAGTTCTACTGTAATCGTTAATAGTTGTTTATTTGCAGTTTTTGTAGTTTCAAAAGAAGAGGATTATCTCAGCCAACACACTCACAATTTCACACATCCTCAAGAAATCATGTACAACACTACATCTAAAATTTGTGTAATCTATATTAATAAAAGAATAGCCGTCAATCAGTTAGGGCCTATCATGTAATAGCGTTCAATCAGTTAGGGTCAGGCATAAGCTAGGTTTGGGCATAACTAGGATCGAAAAGGCATAAATGGATAAAGTAAAATCACCTGTGACTCTCTTTTATCTATTTCACTAAACGTTAACAAGAAGTCACTGGTAGTTGCATCGTCATTGGCAATTGCATCGTCACTGGCAGTTGCACCACAACTTTCTCTCGGCCAAAAGAGAACACGAGGATAAGGGGACACGAGGATAAGGAAGTACTGGGATAAGGGGGCACAGGAATAAGGGGATAAAGGAATAAGGGGACGCGAGGATAAGGGGGCACGGGGATAGGAGGACATGGGGATAAAGGGGCACGGGGATATGAGGGCACAAGGATTGGGGAGCACGGGGATAGGGGGTGGGGGGCATAAACTTGTTGGTACGATGGGCAATATACTAGTTTATATTAATAAAAGAATACCATTCAGTCAGTTATCAGTTAGTTAGGTCAGGCATGACTAGGAGAGGGTCGGGAATGACTAGGATGGAAAGTTATAAATGGAATAAAGTAAAATCACCTATGGCTTCAACATTGACAACATGTCATTGGCAATTGCACCATCACTAGAAAATCACCTATGGCTTCACTAGATGTTAAAAGCATGTCACTGGCAGTTGTACTACTTGAGGAGATCACTAGCCTATGTTTTAGGAACCACGTGAGTTAAAAGATAGGGTCCATTTTGTTCAAAGGACAAAAAATTTATATAATATGTAGACCTTCTATAGGGTTCATGAAATACTATATACTTTAGTATATATAAATTAGGGTATGTAAAAACATTAGGTAGTAGGATTTTCTATTAATAAATTAGCCTTGACAAATAGGGGTTGTAAAAAAATTTAGTGTTGTTTGCTGCTCTCCATGTTAAATTGTTTTAAATATGTGCCATAGAATTGAGAAATACTAAGAACTTGTTACTAAAAAATTTCACTTAGACAATAGCCCTCTAATTCATATGCTTGTTATTGATTTCATAGTGAATACCATGTGTGTCTATGTAAAAGAAAGTAAGATTTTTTTTGGATGAATATTAGAGATAGGATAAAATTGGACAAACAAAATTTATACATAAAATAGCCCCATTTAAAAACCAAATGAATAAACTTATTAAAAGAATAGGGTACTAAAAATATGATCCGTGTAGCCTTTTATATAAAAATACGGTCATTTTAATTACCATATTCTAGATAAATAGCCATACATCAAATATCCTTTTAACTCACGTGTATACCATAAAATCACAAGGAGTGATCTCCCTGAGTTGCACTGTCAATAGCAATTGCACCACAACTTTTTCTTGACCAAAAGAGAGCACTAGGATAGGGGAGCACAAGGATATGGGCACAAGGATATGGTCATGGCAATAGGGGACATGTGTTCTATTAACCCCTAAAGGACTGAGCCATTTTTTCAGTGAAAATCACTCAAAACTGCTACTTTTGGGGGGTTAGTAAGAAGGTTTTTTTTTTAAATTTGGGAAATCCAACCTTAGGATCTTGCCCTAGACTAGATTAGGTACTTGTGGAAAAAAAAATTGGTCATTCCGGATGGACATGAGTGAGATATTTACATCTAAAGTGAAAAGAAAAGTTTTTTTTCATGCTGCCGCAAAATTTTAGAAGCCTTTGATCATTCTTACATGAAAATAATTGCTCTATGCAACTTTGCACTTCATTTTTCCTATGTAGGAGATCAAGTTAGCTATGTGTGAGAGAATTTTCAAATCAATTGGAACTACACAACACATAGGAAAAATTAGTAAGTAAAAAGAAGTAGAGAATGAGTCAAATCACTAAATTGTTAAAAATTGAACCATTAAAATGAAAAATGCAAATTCCGCGGTCATAATGTTGTGATAAACAACCTACATCCTTTGGTTTTTTTTTTTTTTCCAAAATAATAAAAATTGAGTAAAACAAAGGACTTCAAATTTTATTTCAGAGTAGAGATTCCATAATTGCCCGCAAACAAAAACTCATCATAACTTTCATCATTGATTGAAATTGAATGATTCAAAGCTTCTCACCTATAAAAAAAATCTAAAGAATCAATTTCAAATTTTAATTTGTAAAAAATTTAATTTTTAAAAAAGTTTTTGGGCTGCCCGCGCGGGCAGTCCTCCCTTGCTTTTCAGATTTTCATGCATAACTTCTTCAATAATTGTTGGAATGAGGAAAACATTAGATGCTCGCGTAGATCTTTGAATTCCCCACCTTCAATAAAAGTTTTAGAAAATCACACAAAGTAGCCTATCCAAAGGTACATGCCCGAACTCCCACCTGTCCCCCAAAGGGACAATAGTCCTTTAGGGGTTAAAAATGATGCCTCTGAAGATTCTGGACTCTAGTGTGGGGTGAGGCCGTGAGGGGCACGCTTGGTGTTGATTTTGCGTGGCCACAGGCAACCAGGAAATTTCAAAAAGTCAGAACATCCCATGAGGTCTTAAGGTAGGAGTACCTTAATTGGAGATTCTGAGAATGTAGAAGGGATAGGAAACCTGCAAAGAGTGTTGGAAAATTGTTTTTGGAATTTTTTGAGATTGTATGAATAAACTCTAAATTGTTGAAGGTAACTCCCTAAACACACCTATTGTGGATACTAGACCCCCATTGAATGTAAATGTGACATCAAAAAGATTCAATCACATGCTGCCACCTACACAATTTATGTTCCAATACTCAATTATGGTATACAACTTTAGCTGACTTACGTGTCTAATTTGGATAATTGATGGATCTCAAACAGACTCATTTATAAGTGTCCGAGAATGAATCCTATCCATTTAAGGTGAACCTACCTTATCTGCTACAAACTCGGGATTTGCGGTGGCTAATTTGTCAATGCATGCTGATTGCTGACTCACAGTAACTTAACACTGGCTGACTCATGCTTACCGTGGCGTGAAGGCCGTAATTTTTGTATCTTTACTCACGTGGACTTCGAATTTTACTCACTGAAGTGAAGGAGGTTAGATTCGTAGAATCTTTTTGCTGTACTGTACAAAGCCAATAATATCGTGGAATCTCACGGCTGACTTGGCCGACACTCCAAGCTGTGCAAAACTGCAAATTCGGAGGAAGGGATGGATAGAACTTACTTATTTGGTTTCTAGATGCAATCAAGACTTTTTACTTGTCACCTGTGTCCTCAAATTTTGGCTAACCTTAGCAAAACTTCTATGGAAAAAATCCCTTGCTGTAAATACTAGGGGGAGTCACGGGTAGTCACGGCACTTTCTTCTCCGGCTGTGGAAAATGAGAATGCCAACATCGCTTGTCTATTAACTGCCGGAGTCTAGCTGTGGTTTGCATGCAAAACTTCACACCAGAGGAGGTAAAGAATGAGGGTTTTGCATGAGAAGCTTCACCTCTTGTAACCCATGTTTCATCTTGTCGTCTTATTTTTATTGTCAATTCACTGCTCCCATTGGTAAAGAGTGTATCTTTTGAAAAGTAGGTAGTCATTCCCCATTCTCATTTTCCAAAACAAACAAACAAGGTGTCACACCATCTCACAAAGAATGAGCTCCTATTGGCTCCTTTTTTCTCTCCACAACTTCTCAATCCTTCTCTTTTCATTCTCTGAGAAGCCCTGACTACCCCTACTATGAAAATTCCAATGGTAAACTTGAACTTCTAGCACAATTGGTGATGTTTTTAAAGCATCTTGAGTGGGATGTCAAACTCCTTTCTGAGGATTTAAAATGATTATGGGAAGCAAGAATATTGGCATTCCCACTTGAGTTAGTAATTAGGAACCAAACCTAGTTGGCAAGGCTAGAAGTAGTAGATAGCATTGATTTTAGTGTGTAGAAATTGTACTAAACTATTTCCACATAAATAATTCTTTGCTAAAAATCTTAAAATCCAAAATCAAGGAAAACAAAGATTTGATAGTAATAATCATGACATTATGTAAAATTGGTGAGGGTAGTGGATTAATTAATACTAGTGGCTTTAACTTTGACAATAATTTGAACGACAAGTACTTAAAAGTCCAATCCATCCTTGCTAAACAAAATTGACAACATCTGCAAGTTGTAAGTTCCCTTTGTATACATACTTGGTTATTCTTAACAAAAACTATAACTTTCTACTACATGCAAATAAAAAAAAGCCTTAAAGTTAAATGAATAAAGCCTCATATAGTGTAGCTACTTGTTACATAAATTATTCAAACTAATAATGCTTAAATGTCTTCATTGCATGTGACATGTTGCCAGTGCTTGTGAATGCTGTCAATCCAATATGGGTCATTAAAATTTGATTCTTTTGGGTCACTTGAGCGTCTAAAATTGATGACAAGCATGTGATAAATTATATGAAAATTAATCCTCACTGCCCGTGGGGACAAAAAAATATTTTCCTTTTCAATTTAGTTTAAGAAGCTCAAGGTTGTGTGATGCTAAACAAAAGGTCTAAAAGAACCTGGGTAAGCCGTTAGTCTCACCAATACCATACTTTTTGAAACATCGTATGAATACAAAAACTTCACTTATTGATATTTTTGCAAGTTTGAAATAGGTTATTCACAATTTGTGACAAATGAAAGTGCATAAAATTACGTAAGAAATCATGTTTGTATTCAACTTTTTAGTTGAAATTGCATAAGCAAAAAAAAGTTGATTTTTTTATAACCATTCAAACAAGGTGACCACAAGCATCAACTGCCCTCAATGGGGAAGGTTATAAATTTTCTAAAGTGGTGACAATCATTAATCCTTCTTTGCAAAGTAGAAAAACTTACATAGTTGGATATTGCAAAAGAAATTAGAATTATACTTCTCAAATGGAATGATCTTGAATTTACAACAATATCAAATTTAGGTTCTAAAATACTACATTTTTAGCAATGAATAATTTTCTATTTAAAGGGTGTTTGAATGCAAGGCCACATCATTTGCAAACGCTTGGCTATGTCAATGCATTTTTGAGACTGGAGGTTACAAAATCCAACAAGGTAGTTGGTTATTGTCAGCCTTGCTTTGTAAGGTTTTTGCACAAGAAAATATTATAGAAATATGATTTGCGCTTGTATCAAAATGATGATTTGAATGAATACTTTAGCATAAACACGAGCATAAACAATGAGACACATTGCATATGGATAATCAAATCTGTTCTTTACAAATTTGAATTTGACTAACTCAAAAACATCAAATTCAATTTAAAATGTAAATTTCATATATTTACTTAAAGATATATAGAACATTCATTCACAAATTAAGTAGAGATTCAAATGCCCAAAGTTGATTTGTTAATTTTGGAAAATCATTTCCAAAACATAATTCATCAAAAATTCTATTAAATGAATAATTGGCATCTATATATTATTCTCCTAAAGTGAAATCTTTACACACAATGCCATTTTTTGGTCAAAATCACAAATGACAATGCAAAATCATGCATAGTCACACAACATGTTGATAAATTATTTAGCAACGGTGGAAGCAAGTTGCAAGCCAAAAATGCAAAAATAACATAAGAAGAGGAACTAGAGAGTCAATAGCATGTAACCTAAAATTGAATTTGAAGATGGTTTGGATTAGGGTCTTCAATTTTCTATTTAGGAAAAAATTCATGAAAACCCCTAACGTTTGCAATATTTACATAGATACCCTTGCTTTTTTTAGAAACTACATAAAAATCCTTGGATTAAAATTTTCAAGCGTTTGCTTTGTTGTGCATGTCACTTCCCTTCTTCTTTTGTGCAAATTTAGCTTTTTTTTTGTTTTGTGACATTTCTTTCTTCAATATTAGTCATGAAGGAAGTACAAGCACAACAAATAAAATGCTTAAAATTTATGATTCAAGGGTATTTCTGTAATTTCTGAAATATCCATGTAAATACATCAAACTTTAGGGGTATTCATGAAACTTTTCCTTCTATTTACCACCTTAGGAAGTATCTCTATTGTTTGTGACGTTTCGTTGATCCAAATAAAATCAAGTACAATATCACGTAAGCAAAGTCCCGTCCTCTAAAAAGGAAGCCAAGTAATCAAAGTAATCTCATCCCAGATCCTCATGTAGCAGGACCTCTTTCAGGACCTCGCTTGGGCTCTGTAAAAGTAGAGAGTTTCATCTTCGCACCTGCCGACTTTCAGAACTTGGTGCGTTCGGTTGCTTCAATACGGTGCTGCTAATTACGTGGTTTGATCGTGTGCAAGCTTGTTGCGATTTTCAAATTCGATTTAGGTGACCTCACGGGAAACCTGTTGTAATATTTAGATCCTATTCCAATTTTATAAAAAAAATTGTAAGAGAAACGGCGGGGAAAATTGTCCAATTAGGGTTTGCCACTTTCATTTTGATTTTTCCGTGATCGTATATCACGAGTAAAATTTAGAATCTCTTGGAATCAGGTGCAAATCTTGGAGTCTTCAACTAGGTGAGAATCGAAATCATAAAGCAGGTGCAAATTTTGGAATCGATACAAGCCAAAGGTTCGTTGGTGTGAGTTGTGTAGAGAACAAGTCGTGTTTTTTATTTTCTCTTTTTGGTTTTGGCGAGATCGGCCATGGACGTGAGGTTAAGGGCGGTGAGCGGAGAGAGGAAGGATGAGTTCCCGAAAGGCGAATCCAGCGGTTTTCCCCGGAAGTATGACCCTAACGACCCCTGCACTTACAGTACTATTCGGAAGTACAAGTGTTTCCTTGACAATGGCGAGCAGAGTTGTGAGCGGACGGAGCAGTTACTGCGACGATGCCCTGGCAGGTGAGAGTCTGGTTTTAGGGTTTTGAAAGGACTTGCAGCGTTGGAATATGCAAGTAAGGTAGAGATATCATGAATCACCATTTATGGCTGTAGGCGATTAATTTCCTTCTAATCAACATGCAATAACGTGTAAGATTTTAGAGTGGCGATTTTGCGGCTTAGTGTCTTCTGAATTTCACTCTGAATTATATGCTCCTGAATCCATAGACGGATTTTTCTCGTTGAAACCTCTTTTTCCTGGTTGTGAAGTTGTTGAAGGAATTTTTTCTGTGCATGTATTGTGCGATGAGTTGGCCAGATCACAATGATGTTTTATGCATGTATACACACTGGACTTTAGTAACGTTTTGGAAAGAGATTATTTCTGTGCTTGGTTTTCTGTTTGTGGTTGAGATTTTTGCTTGCTCTGTAGCGCAGGCCTGTAGAAGTGGTGGAGTCTGAAACGGAATACACTCAAGGCGATGCAGCGAAGGGGAGCACACCTTTTTGGGGCAAGGAGAGTGATGGAGCCCTAACATTTCCAAGGCCAACAAGAGAATCTGAGCAGCAGCCATGGAGTGGTATCGTTCCTATGCCTTCTGTTCCTATGCCTTCTATGGAGCCAGATTGGCCTCGGGGGTTCAATCAACGAGACGCCGAACGCCGTGATTCTTCCTCTGTTCGAGTTCCTGGAACCTTCACAGGGTTTGGAGGAATAATGGATGCTATTGAGGGTGTTGTGCGAGAGACGGAGGATATAGCGCACAGTTTTCTCCACGTAAGATATGCCTCATCTCCAGCTTTTCATAGGTTTAATTGGTGCAACAAGTGTCCTTGTTTCAGTGAAAAAGTAGAGGTGATTTTAATGAATATGGCTACGAGTAAGCGTGTGCAAGCCTTTTTTGGTGCTTCAATCAATAATATCTGAAATCATACTGATTAACTTTGCATTGTAGTCATTTTTGCCTTGCGTGACCTAATTAATCATGTAGAACTTCGAGGTAGCCGAATATTCAGTAGGGTTTGTTTTTTTAAGATTTTGCAGATTAAATCCTCCAATGGGGCAAATTGAGTGGGGTATGTGATGCAGGCTGTCCTGCTTAGTGTCTATTAAAAACACTTAAAGAAAAGATCCCCT
Source organism: Ulota crispa (assembly GCA_963920765.1). NCBI lineage: Eukaryota > Viridiplantae > Streptophyta > Bryopsida > Orthotrichales > Orthotrichaceae > Ulota > Ulota crispa. Next base: position 1,344,922 of record OY987245.1, read on the forward strand.
GAGATTGACATCGGTAGCTTTTGGTGTTTATGAATACTCTTAAGGTCCTCTGTACTTGAATAGATAGGACTTTTTTATCGTAACCCTTAAGCGCCCCGAATTGTACATTTTAAATAGTGAACGGAGTATTGTGGGGTAATATTTGGTCGAAGTAACTTCTCAATTCATCCAAACTAATGCTTGAATTTTCCTTTGTGCCGTCATGGAAGTGTGAACACCTTGTAAAATGCGGGGTCCGTAGGAATTTTTTTACTACTGTCCTCCTAATTGTTTTCTAACGTGTTCATCTGTGTGATTTGCTTAGGTTTTTGGGTTGGACGGAGATGAGACAAACAAGGGAGGCAACCCGTTTGATCGTTGGTTTGGAGGCGACATGTTCGGTGGAACTGAAAGGAGTGATCCAAGAAAACCAGAGGCCAATTCGTCACAGTCGAAACCATCTAATCATGATGCGTTTGACCCGAAAGATTTTCGAGAGGTTTAAGTAATTTGTCCTTAACTCTCGGAATGCCTGCCATTAGATAGGTATAAGACGTTACTGCGGAACAGTAGTTGTGTTCCAGAAGACGTATTCAATGGAGATGTAGACGCTGGAGTTGTGTTGATATACGAGAGACCTTACTCACACGATTTTGTTTTTGCTGTAGCCCTCTTTTTAACTAGTAGAATTCAATAATCCAGTCACGTGCCTGAAACATGCCTCTCAAGTTACATCTCTGTTCCTCCTTTTTTTTAACTACTTGCACTTTGGATTCAAGACATTTGAATCATGAATACATGATTTATATCCTTCACTGAACACACTTTGTTCTATAAATCATGTAAATAGTAAACATATTCATAAGTGATTTGCCTGATTCAATTAGCAGACAATGAAAAATCTCTAAGGTAGTACGCTTGAAAACCGTTTGCTCATTTTGAACCATCCAGTAGCTTGTTGTGAAATGGTGCACTGGTGGTTCTTATACTAGCCTCTTACAACTCATTGAATGCATGGAAGAAAATTTGTTTTTAATTGCAAGAGCCAATCATTCCCCTTGCTTCCTCAAATCTCTTCACAACTTGCAAGTGAACGGTTCTTGGAAGGTCTAAGGTTAATAATAGGGACCTATGACACATGCACTTTGAGAATTCATAAGTAACTCAAAAATGCTTCAAAAAATATGAAACGACATGTGTTGCATTCAGCATCTATTTCTCTTTGTCTGAAAAATGAACTAAATCCACGGAAGACCATGAAAAAGAGGGATGAGCCCTTAGATGGGCAGTTTTTGAGCGCACTACCTTACTTAAGGATTGGAGGAAAGAGAGTAGAGACCATTCAACTTCCAAAGCCATTATTTCAACTAGCCTTGCAGGCTTGCAATAAGGTAGGCGTTCCATGCTTCAGTAGTGTATGAATTTCAGCACTTCAACCCCTGATGACCCGAGGTGTCTTCGATAAAACTTAAATATGTTGCAAATTTATCAATACAGTCTGCGTCGTGCATCATTGTCACGGTTACATAGACATTGTTAGACATCCTCAAAGACCATAGACTGCACCACAAACTTTTGTTGATCTTTGGCCTCGGCGAACTCCCTTTGGAGAATTCCTAATAGGGGCCAGTCCATGGTTGGAGAGTTTCATTTTAGAGGATGTGTCTGACGTAAAAATCTCCCAACTACCATGTCCATGCACGGGCTAGAGTTAAGTTCTCATTCAGATTTCATATTGTAAGCATTCAAACCAGAACCAATGTGACATTTACTGTCGCACACGGAAACTGCAAATAACGTTGTGAAATTTAGTCGAGTCTGCAACAAACTGTACAACAAGATTAAAAAAAGGTACATTTCAGCAGCGTTTGAGTGGAGAACTAATGGGATAGAAATACTTGCACACTGCACATAGTTCTTGTCAATTGGAGATCCAGGGGTCAGTTCAACAAGCGAAGCAAATCGGTACAGCAAGCGAAAGCTACTATTGGGGATACCATAGAAATAAGGGAGAGGGAAGCTAGGGAAGGATGCTGCCGTTGTGGGACATCATGGGAGTATCCCCAGCGTGTTGCGGGCTAGCGCGGTATCTGGAAGCGGCGGGAGCGACGCCCTTGGGGCTCGTCTTCCTCACGTGGGGAAGAGGAGGAGGGCCGACCCAGGACAGAATCACGGGCAGCAGCACGAAGCCGTTCAGGAAGCCCAGCACGCCCATTACCGTGAACATGGCGAAGTAGTAGAGCCGGAAGGCGTGGTACCTTGAACATCCACGGAGCACCAATCAAATCAGTTCCCTTCTCATGTTGTTGGGTACATAACTGTATTCAGCAAATGCTAACTGGAAACGAAATGACCCGAGGAATATTCTGAACAGCAGCAAATAGAGGGCAGCAAGCAGGAGCTTTTCTTGTGCAACCCACACGTCTGGAACCAAGCCCAAAAAATGACATGTTTTTTTTTGTTCTTCTTGTGCAAAACACACGCTTTACAACCAGGCTCAGGAAATGGCGGTTCCTTCCAACGTTGATAGTCATTCATTAGACCGGGTTGTAGGTTTGTATCACAAACAAGAAACCCTACACCGAAGTTGAACAGCAGGCTCATTTCATCCGAGACGAATAATTATAATTTTTTAAAATATTGAGTTTGACTTTTCCTTGAGATCCTGTGTCTTCCCATATAAGAAAAATTTGATTATGAAAAACAATTTCCCATTATTTCAACATTTAAATTTTGAAATGTTTTTGGACAAACCTGCTGTTAATTTATGGTATTCAAGTAAGTATGTTGTCTTTCGCAATATACGCCTAGAACTAGGTCCAATGAGTGGCAATCGCTTCCAACAATACTGGAATAAGAAACCTTATGTACAAGCACAAATCTTCTTCCTTTATCAATGCATGCCAACATCTACGCTTGATAAGTGAGAATTGGTTGCCATTTTGTGGTTCACGTTGTGGGGTTATATTACAAACAAAAAACCCTTACGAGCAAGAACAATTCACGCATAAAGCTAAGCCCAATAAGTGACAGCTACTCCACAAATAGCTGCCATTTACTAGCTTTAAACGTAATCTTGTACCGCAAAATGAAAATCTTATCAGCAAATTACATATGTCACAATTCCATTGTACAACGATTTGCATGGCCAAATAATACTTATTTAAGGTTTCATTGCCACAAACAATAGACATTTAACTCCAAACCCCAACTTCAAAGTGACTATTGGAAGATGACAAGCAACAATGTTAAAGCTAACCTTTTGTGAATCAGTATATTTTGTTTTCATGTTATTGAATATGATTTATTAATTGCTATTATTACAAAAAGTAGTTGTGTACACCAACATCTATTTGATAACTAGACCCTGCTGTATGCAATCCTGATTGTGAAAGATCAAGTTCATTGAGGTTTCACCAACGTGTCCAAGCAAGTTCAGTAACCTCACATTGTCATGACATTTAGCTGTTATAAGTGCTCCTTTTCATTGAAAAGAATTTACTAGCCTTGCTCCAATTTTTGGGGAGGTTTCTAGGGTAGTGAAATACAGATTATTCGCATACTGTATGAACAAACTATGAATTTTTAAACGGATTCTAATAGAGTGAGTAAATTCAAAGAAAGCCGTGATCAAGCAGTTGTTTCTATCATTTCAAGACATGCAAATGAGGTATTCTAACATGCACTTGCTGGTGACATTGATCCCACTTCTGGCCTATTCCATGACCTTCCTTCCCATGGCAAGAGACCTCCTTACTGATACTTTAACTACAGTGCCAAAGAAGAGAAATAAGAAGTGTTTCCGGACAAGTGAAACTAACCGAGCAAATACAAGCACTCCAGGTTACTGAAATCAAAAATTACTTGAGGAAACTGAATCGGCTTCTTTTGAAGCATTAAGCAGGAATGAAATGGAGAAGGAATACAAAATTGAAGCTGATAAGAAAGGAGAAGGGAAAGGAGTGAGTGGGACTTACTTCACAAAAAGGAGAGGAATTGTAGCTGCTATTTGAGTTCCAAAACCATGCAGAAGCGGTTCCATTGTCCACTCCAATGCTTTTCTGACTCGGTAGTTGCGTGTGCCATCAACCACTAGAAACGATCGGGCCAAGTAGGTGAGCTCTGCCGACATCCCAACCTGAATCAACAAACCCCCTTGTCAAATCAATAAAAAAGCAAAAAAACCTATAGGTTCATTCGTAATTAATCTAAGTTTCTAGCAACTTCCGAGTTTACATAACAAAACACCATTCATTGATGGTGAGAATAAAAAGGTCCTTTGTTTGCTAAAAAAATATTAGACAGTAAAAGCGAATAGGATTTAGAGAGCCAATAGTATTATATGATACACTGCTTGAAGTCCAGGTTCAGGTACAGATATTATTATCTATTTTGGTTCATTTTCAATTGTTGATGGGGAAATTTGAATGTTGTTGTATGATAAAATGAAAAGGGAGGCCTAAAAGAAATTAAGACTTCATTTAGCATAATTTACAAAGCCAGAAGAAAACTATGTGCTTACGGTCATAACTAATACGGTCCCTTTGCCTCCCACAAAAATCAGCACCTAGTGAGGTGTTTTTGGCCCACTGTAATTCCTTTGCAAAAATATTTGGGAGAGATAATTCATCCTTTAGAGAGGGGGGTCACGTAAAAGAAAAAACGAGTAATGGTGGGAGGCTTACAACGATGCCAAGGTTGACAAGTGACAAAGCTGCAGAAATTGCAAGCAAATTCCAATCAGTAGAAATCCTTGCTGATAAAAAGTAATACATTTATTTCTGGTGCAAAGAAGAGAAATTCCCACTTGGACAAGGTATTGATTTATAATGGAGCTCGAAGAAATAATTGATGAACTTACAGTTTAATTTAGCCCCAAGCACGTAAATAAATCCATACACTTCGAGATCAATCATGAGTAACACACCAACGATGATCAACGACATGGTTATGCTGAATTGGAAGATGAGCACGGCCACAAACACTCCAACTGTTTCAGCAAACGTCCCAAAAACACCGTTAATTACACAAGTTATCCTTCGCTCAGAAATATAGTTTCAGGACTTGAATCTCTTCATTAGGAAAATCATTTTGTTGAACAAACTCTAGAGAAAAAACGTTGGTGAAGATGAGCCTTACCCAAGGCCAAGCCCACAACAGTGTAAAGGTCGCGGTAGCTGTGAAGATACTGCTCAAAGAAGAGGAACGGGAATCCATACATATAAGCAACATTTTCACCGAACTTTGTGTTTAGCTTGTCAACGATAGATCTTGTTTCCTTCATCATGCCAAGGTTGGATGATGTGGAAGCACCCAAATTTAGAGCAAACATCTGCAACCGAAACAATAAGAGGTCTTAGCTTGAATGCTGATGATAATTTTAGAAAAACAACCACAAAACTTTACAGGAAGAACCTGCTTATGAATTAAATGTACACTAATGCTGGTCCCAGAGGACTTGAATTAAAGGTTTAGGGGTTGTGATGCTGCAACAATAACAGCTGCTTAGCTTGTGCTTGTGCTCACATCCCATCTTTTTTTCTACTTTTTCTATTTTGATGATATCAAAAAGACCTCCAATCCTAATGTCTTTGTAGATGTGAAACCTGCGTTGTGTTTATCTTCTCGAGGGCCTTTTCGATGTACACATCATCTTTTAAAAAGACCCTTTGTGTAATGATAACACAAAACAGTACAACATGTACATCTCTCGCTACATAGATTCAATGTGATTCTATGTTTGGACAAGGTTCAACACAAGTGTGATACCTGAGCCTTGGTGGCAGCAATGCCGAAGTTGGAGTTTGGCTTGTAGCCTGGAGCATGTATATCCTGGAAACAACTGAGCGGCTGTTTCGTTACGAGGTCCTCACAGTACAGATCTTGCAGAGAAGCAATTCCTATTCCAAGGAAGACAAAAACTTTGTAAGAATTACCAAACTTTACCAAAAATAGTCAATGATTTTTTTTTTTCAATTAGACATGCAAAGGAATGCATGTGCCTAGAAAAATCGGAAAATTCTGAAAATTTCAAAAACCATGTCCACATTATGTGGATTTACCAAGTGGCCCCGCGGACCATATCTTGGTATAGTCATAGAACGTTTTGCTGTCCGTTGAAAGTGGGTAACTAAGATTAAACGCAATCCTGTTCCACAAGCAAAAATTCCCAAGTGGTGACGCTTCAAGTATCTGCACCAGAATAAACAGAAAATCTACAATTAGCACCAATGATTAATTTCATGCAGCGAGAAAATGACACACGTGCAACTTCAGTCAAAGAATTTCACGTTGAGTTTGTTCAAATTGCAAAGAAAGAAATTACCCCTGGTTGAGGCGAATTCCAAGTTGAGTTTTCAAGAGCACCGTAGATCTCAAGTAGTTTTCTCTCGCTTTTTACATAATCAACATCTCTGGTTACTATCCACTGCAACCAAACCCAAAAAACTTATCAGTTCCATCGCCCTTAATAAACCTGAAAACAAGTGTAAGAACCAATTTTTAGCAAATTCTGAAAAAAGTGTGTTACCATGTAATAGTAGACCTAATGAGGAGGACTTTGTGGATTCAGTTCAGAAGATACTTACAATATCATAACTTGTAAACCGGTCCTCCGTGACTCTGGCAAACGTGTTCTGATAAGAACCTGTAGTTTCAAAACACGCCCCTTAGTATTTTCTAGATCATTTTTTTGCTCTTAATAATGATTCATGGTAGATCAAAACTTTCATAAAACGATAATTTTTGATATACATGTGATAATTCAGTGGAGAAAATGGGGCTTTACCTGTCAATGTAACATCTGATAGCCTCAATCCATGCTCCACTTTCTCAAAACCCAAGTAAGTCATAGATACCAGCAACCCGGAAAACACAACAACCTGGCCATGTATACACAAGTAGCAACTTCAGTACACATTATAAGCTCATGTTTCAAAGCTTCGAACTTGAAAGCAATCTTTCTCTTTATTTTGAGATAAATGTTTCAAGTGATATTTCTTATGCTCCGGAGTTTAGTTGCAACAGAGGCTCACCACGACAATCTTGAAGAGATTGCTTTCGAACAAGGGTGCGTAGTATTTGGCCACCCAACGAGAAATGGCGGAGCTGCCAGAGCTCTCCTGGAAGGAAGGGTCTGAGACATCGAAGTTCTCTGAATTGAAAGCAGCTTCCTTGGAGTAATGGGCTGTAACAAATGTCGCTGCATCAACTTTCCAGCTTAGTCCATGTCTATTTATAAAACGTTAAATGAAAGTTTGTAAATGTTTCCATGCTACGGAAAATTCCACTAATCCTTAAAATGACTAACAAAACTTTGCAGAGAAAGAAGGTAATAAGATGCTCATACCTTCTTGTGCCTTGCTCTTTCTGCGGATTCCACAACAGAGCCAGAGATTGGGATCGTTGTAATGAGCCTGAATAATCAATGGTAAGTCTTAGATGAATCCTAATCTTGAATCACTAAGGAAATAGCTTAGTCATTGCTTGTATTGGTCAAAAGCAAAAAAAAAATTGAACAAAAGAAAGACCCCATCACCAACTAAATAGTGCATTACGTTAAACCTCATGGTCTTTTGAAGGTTAAATGCAACTCAAATGTGCAAGAAAAGCTAATGGTAAAGAGGTTGAGCAGAGGGTTTTTGCAAACCCTTGAAATCTTGGTCTTTCAGGCGTTAAGATACATGAGAATGGAAAAAAAGCCAGAAACAAGATTATTTTCAAATTCCGAGAAGTACCTTCACTCGGCGAGCATCGAGAGACATGAGGGGCATGAAGATGAGAAGCATGCCAAGCGTGTGTAACGTGGCAGTCAAGCCCATTTGCCAGCAAAACCATTGCGCCACGGGCATTGGATTCTGTACCATACAAGGATTTTGAACATGAAACATGCTCAAGGATAGCCAACCATGTTTCAGATTGAGCACGCTCAAGTTTGCTACTTAATTTTTTTCTTCAAAACTAAACAATTTGCCAAGTACATCCTAACTGTTTAATGATCGAAAAAAACTGATTGGTGGATGCAGATATATAATTGGACAGACCACACAGGATCTCTTTTCAATGATTTCGTGGCCAATTACACTCTCAAATTTGGTAAGTTTGCCTTTAAAATATCCCAAAAGGGTAAGAGCAATTCTTCGAACTCCTCAGAAAAGCAGAGTTTTGTGTTCACAAGTGCCTACCAAAGAGGAAATGAAGAAAGCCGCCAGGACAGAGAACGTTGTGAGCACAACCGAGGGCCCAGCAAGAGCTAATGCAAGTCTCATTTCACGGTCAGGAGTTAAGTCTCCCGGTGTGTTGAGTGCTTGAAGTTTCGGATCCTCTAGGAAGTTCCTCAAAATGTTGACCAGGACAAAGACATCATCGATACCTACACACATGCAGTCAGACATCATCGATACCTACACACATGCAGTCAGACATCATTTCGAGTGTGTTTTTGCAAAAGCATGAGAAAAATTTCTTGTCCAAGTGTTGCTACGAGACGTTCACGTACCTAATCCAAGCGCAAGGAAGGGCACCACAGATCCTGCTAACGGTGAAAAAGGAATGCCACAGAGTGCCGTCAATCCAAAGCCCGCCAGAACCGCAAAAGCCACCACCAACATTCCCTGCACGGACGATATTCCAGTGTCAAAATTTTACAAAAATGCTTGTTTTTAAAAAATGGGAGCAGATTCCAAGGCAAGGTTCAAAAGCTTACCATGAGAGCCAAACTGGTGTGAGAATGTACAGGATCCCGCAGGTTGACGAAGGCTGCAAATGCATATGCAGAAACAAGGGCTGTACTGAGGAAGATTTGCCACAGTGGAGTGTTGCTTGCGTCTGCAATGATGTCCCGTGTAGATTTCTGCAACCGAATCCAAACCGTGAGTTACTGTGCTGTAGCCCGGGAACTCTTCTTCGTGGTTCATTGAAACTGCGAAAGAGAGATACATGCCTAGAGCTTCATCAGGTTAATTATGCAGAAAAAAGGCAGGCGGAGTTGTCCAGGTGATAAATTTCATACCCACATATTGAATTCTAGCTGTAGGTCCTCAAATGCTTCGCCTTCTCCGAAAGAAGTGTTTATGGCATGTTTTCTCAAGGGATCTAGATTACGGATCATGACGTTCTCCCAGTCTTTCACCAGGTCCTCCCTTGCACTGGAGTCTATTGGGGATGCTAGTCTGGTGGTCATGTACTCTGCGAATAAGGGGTGGTCGTGGTGGTAGTTGTTCGACGCCCAGCGCACTCCCCCGAGCTAAACAGCGAAAGTAAAAAGGCAGGAATATACTCAAGAATTTGGCCAAAGTGCAAAACCGAGCATGTTTTCTGTAATGCTGCCATGCAACAACGTTTCCATACTAGAAGCATAGTCTGAATATTGAAAGGATTTCCATGGTGGAGGAGACTCAACGCAAACAAGTGCGAGAAATGCTTGCCAGCTGCAGACTTTCTTAAATCAATCTAAGACCAGTTTTCTAAATGGAAACTTTTCTGAAAACTCGAGAAAAGATTGGTACTACGACATGCAAAAAAACTCGATAGTAACTGAGGCAGAAGCAACCTTAGTTATATTCTTGCCCGATGCATCATACTCCAAGCTTCCCAGGGACGTCAACACTGGGATGTGCGCACCAAACCATGTCATGCAGCAAGGCATCTTCCCAACGATACAATCTACAATCTGCATAGAGACCACTCTCAAGAACAGTACACCTCATACTCCGAGATTTGGACAACTAAAAAAGAATAATACTCAGTCAGTGGCTTAAGAATTGATCAGCCAGAAACAACAGTCGTCATATGCCATTTTTTTTCTCTGAGCATGATCAGAGCTAGCCTCGCAATGTTACAAGAATTCTTGGAAGTGGAACCTGTACCTGTGGTACCCCAGGATCAGGGCTCCGATGTCGACCATTTTCAAGTGCCACATTGATGTGATTCAGTATCTGCAGTTCGATTCAAACAATGTGAGCCACCTTGATTTCGTCGCACAATTTCTCTATGAATATATTTTAGCTGATTCCGCATTACAACCCCATGACAGATCAAGTGCCAGTAAAAAATGCACTGCTTCATCTTCTACAATAGACAAGACTTCACCCAAAATCTACCCATTCAGTCCATCATTCTACACAAAATATGAAAACGTTCCGCTAAAAGTCTAGATTGCATCGTACCCCTTCGGTCGAATTTATTGCAGCATAGGATTTGCGCCAGCGATAACCCCAAGTGAATGAAAACTTCACCACTGCTAAAATCTCGTTGATAATCTGCCCAGCCACAAAAATTCAAAGCTCAAGAACTCTCGAAGAATCATCAGCCAGAATTTTGGTTACAGTCGCTTGAAAGCTTGAAAAAACCAAGTACTAGTGCTAATGACCTAACCTATAAAGTGATTACAGGCCAAGAGTTTAGCAAAAAAGGGTGAAATAACTTAATGGGCAATTGAAGAAGGATGTAAGCGAGTACCGGCTCAACTTGGGCAACAGGCCTTCCGCTTGCTTTGAACTGATTCGTAACGTTGGTACGCAGCAGGTTGATGCACTTGACTGGAGCGGTGGTCATTTGGTAGAGTCCAAGTATGAGATCAATGAGGGTAACGTTTTTGATCCCCTGAACATCAGGTACATGCCCTTCCAGAAGCTTCATCTCGTCAGGGTAATCAAAGTCGCCACCTTCTTTGAAACAATCCAACGGTGACAACTTGGTGCAAGGAAACCTTGTGATGCCCCATCCCTCCGGCAGTGCAGACGTTGCAGGCACCGATCCCGTGTACGCCCAAAACACCGAACACGTCGACATGAACTGCAGACCCCATGCTCCCCAGTTGTTGTCCTTGATTGGATTCTTGCCTGGCTTTAGAGAGGTCGGCACTATGGGCCTCTCACAAAAGTCAGCCTGTAAGCCACAACACGAAGCTTACATTAGCTCTTAAATCTTTACTACATTTTTTAGCTTTGTCCACCAGCATCAGCATTAAACCCTAATCGACCAACAGCCACAACTCATTGAGGCATTCTCAAACCTCGGCATTTAAAGGAGTGAATCAAGTTGGAAATGCAGATAAGAAAAGGCTTGAAAAACGTTACGTTATCCAACACTTGCTTTTTGCCTCCCACAGTAGTTTCCATGGCCATGTTCTCATACAAGGGTGCAATGGCATGAGTCAAGGCATCCATGGATCTTTTCAAATCAACTTGAGCATCTGGCGAGGCTCGAGATGTAATGGTGACAGCTTCCTTGCGGGGGATGCCGCCAAACCTGTAAAGAGCATGACATAAATCACGTATACATCTTTCTAAAGACATTGTGTTTTGTAGTAATCATATCGCCTAATGAAAAAAATCCGCATGCTGATATGGCATTATTCTCTTTTGTGAAGGTTTTCGGAGGTGACATACCTTTCGTTGAAGTATAAACGTTCCTCCACGACACGTGAGTTGTGCTCTACCCACAGCTTTTCCAAGTCTGTCTCGGTGGTTCGCTTCACCACACCGGCTGTCAAGCCTCCTAAAAGCAAGATCCCAACTCTACCGACACAAGCACAGAATCATCAATTGATATTGTCAAGATTCAGCATGGATTATACTGCATTTCATAAATTTGGTTTGGTCCAGAGGCTTACATGAAGGGAATCCAAGGCTTGTGAGCAACGAATGAACCATAATTTGAGAAGATCTCATTCATGGACACATGGTATCGGTAGAGCATCCGCCGATACGCACTCATAAGCTGCCGCCAAAACCATCAAACAAGCACATAATTCTCAGATTCAACATAAATGAGATTTTGACCGCAAACTCAGCAATTCCCAATTGAGTTCACAAGAGATTTAAAAGTTGGATGTTTTCAAAACAAGTGATTGTACTGATGATGTGAGGTCATCCCTCAGCACTTACCCCCATGATTTCGAGCCAGCGGAGTAACGGAAAATCTACAGACTGTGATTCTGCTCAATCATCAACGATTTTCGACTCTGACAGGCTGTCACTGCTCCTGCTATGTCGTACCTGTAACAGGAAATGCCAATATCTTCGTGACTACTAAACTCACAATTCCTTGAGGAAGTATCTGATAACTAAACATCTGCTAATACATCATTGAAATTTCATTAAGAAATGAAGTACCATTACGGAGCTTCTTCCTGAACGAACAGCGCCGTCAACCTCGGATGCTGGATACTTAGATCGTCTGCAGCTTCAGAAGCGCCCTGAGCAACGTACGACCGCCGTTCAATTCAAGAAAATACTGCGTAACCCCTCCGACTTCCACTTTGCCCTATTGGCACTGCCCAATTACCGACTGTTGGAGCTCTAGCTCACGACGGTGCTGTGCAAATAGACACACAAAGCTGCAGAAAACAGAGAAAAATCTTCTTCAGCACAATGCAGAAAGTGAGGACTAGCTCAAGTACACCTCAAGTACAGCTAAAGTACATGCTACGGAGCATTGCATCATGAAGCCATGTATAAAGCGTCGAGAGAAGTCTAACCGAAGTGGAACTACGCCAGTAAAAGAGTGGTCTTTACGCTTTAGAATCAAGTATATGTACAACCACCTCGTACCCTTTCGTGATTTAGCTTCAGAGTAGCAGTGGTCACTAATGCTCACTACGCAGCTACGAAACTCAAACCAGTACCGTCAATGCATTGAACTCTAACTGCTTTTACAGACCGTAGAAGCATGAAATCATGCAACGAGAAGGTGTGCTTGGCTCTCCGACAGTACAGTACAAGCACCTTGCAGCTAGAGTAGGTGGTCCAATTAGGAGACCGTGGACACCAGCATTTCAATCCTCGACAACATGCAGCAAGTCTGATAGCACAAACCATTGAAATATCTTCAACTTTATGTAAAGATCGATAAAGGCAAAGAGCTCGAGACTTACTGCAGTTAGCAAAGATGAGAGAGTAGAACAAATCTCGGCACAGCAAGAGCGTCAAAACAGATGTTTGCCGCTGCAGCAGCCTGAAAGCTGCGAGACCGGTTGAGGAAGCCTGGACTTTACAGTCCCCCCAAGCTTGATACTGCTACGATGAGCACTTGCAACTGTCCTGCAAGTCGCAGCTTTTGGGAGTGCACACGGATGCGTGACGCTTCGGCGGTGTGGGGGAGAGACAATGAGGGCGAGGGAGACGGAGGGGGAGACTTGAAGAGAGTGTCAGCGTGCATCAATGGGCGGGGGGGTTCTCGGCGTCACTTGTACAGTTGCTCCCATTCGGGCTCCTTCAATACAAGCCAGCGGTTGTCAGTCGTACTTCGGCTCTTCGCCTCTTCCTTCTCAGTTGAGGGCCATGCAGCAAACATTTCTATTAAAAAGAAAACTTTTTTTTAATGTAAAACATCCTGAGATTTTCTGAATTCCACAGTGTTGGGTAGAATCCACATTTGTTTTCCACATTTTGGATTCTTTTTGGCAGCTTTAACTACTTATGAGCATTCCTTTTAGAACTAATGCTCCTAGCCCCTAACTAAAGGATGTTACCTACCCGTAAAGGACCAGACCCCTTTTTTCAGGAACATAGCAATTTTGGGCAGGTACCTGTGATTGGAGATTTTCATATTTTAGGCTGATATTTTAATATAATGTGGGGACAAGGTTTATTTTTCATATGCACTAAATTTCATGACATTTGGAATAATGAGTAAAAAGTTATGGCCTAATATGTTGTTTTTTATGTTCATGGGCAGCCTGGGCAGATTTTTAAAAATCATTTTTTCAAAAATAACATTTTAAAATTGGTTTAGGATATTTATGTGAATGTAGGAAGCTTTGAATCATTCCGTTTGGATCAACGAGATGAAAGTTATGAGGATTTTTTGTTTGCAGGCAATTATGGATTCTTTACTCTAAAATAAACTTTGAAGTCCTTTATTTTACTCAATTTTCAACATTTTGGAAAAAAAACAAAACCAAAGGATGTAGATTGTTTATGACAACATTATGACCATTAGGATAGGCATTTTTCATTTCCATAATTAAATTCTTAACAATTTTGTATTTTGAATCATTCTCTACTTCTTTTTACTTACTAATTTTTTTCCATACGTTATACAACTCCAAATGATTTGAAACTTTTTTGACATGTACTTTACTTAGGTGGAATAAGGAATTTAGAGAAGCACCACCCACATGGCCTTTTTTCCTTAGGAATTTCACCTTCTGAAGGGTAGCTGTCCGATTCTTCACTAAATGTTTTTGAATATTCAAACCATTCTAACTTCCAATCCACGTGGTGGAAAACTCTGAAATTTTTTCCACATCTTCTAAAACCATTCTTCTACAAGATCCTGCAATCACATATGCATAAAAAAGTTTTAGTTTTCAAATTTGCTTGATGCTCTAAAAATGGCAGTTTTTGAAGAGTTTTTGGTGAAACCTTTGCTTGGTCCTTTAGGGATTAAATGAGGTTCATTTAACACTTGATGGAAGTGGTTTTATGACAAATATCAAAAAATTCTCAAAAAAACCTAGTTGACTAGTAGTGTATCTAAGACTTGATTTGAAATTCATAACTCCAATAGGGTTTGTTTGCTATCCAAGTGTTCCATCCATATTCAACACAAGAGAGCGAATACACTAATACAATACACCAACATCCTTACGGGATTAACCTTTTTTCTTGCAAGGTAGGAAAGCTTAAAAGGAAGTGTGTACCCAAAACTAAGTGGATTTAGCAATGAAAGAACATCCAATTTTCTTACTTTGACACGTAATCATGTGCTTTTTTTGTATGAAGTTTTTTTGCTTAACCAATGAAAGCCGCTTAGGGCAAAAGGGGTCACGTCCCCGGAACCGCCAGAGGCAATTTAGTAGATAAAGTTTGTGAATACGATCGGCGTGGAGTAATTATATACTTTGTTGCCTTTTGTACAAAAATGAGGTGACCACTCATTTATAAAGGCTTCAACTATGGAGGCTCTAGCCTCCCTATCTTTGATAGCTTTGTGGAAAGGGTTCCATATTGCAGCTCCCGCGTGGAGTGTTGCCACCCACACTGTGCTGAGCACTCTCTTCCTTGATATTGGCTCATCTGAGAACAATTTCCCTCACCTAGCTAGCCAAATTTGCCACAACAGAAAGCCCCTGAGCAAGTCCCACGGCTGGTTGCTGAATACATACTTCCCTATTGTGCCTACAAAACTAACTTTGTAAAAGCCATGAAAAGCACAATTAAATGTTGTGATTGACATGCCAATATGGTTGTTTGCAAGCTGGTTATATCTTTGCCAAATCTCTCGTGAATGCACATTCCCCAAAAAAGGTGGAGAAGAGTCTCATTATCATGGGTGTAGAACACGTAATGCGTTGTGGCTTGGGGTATGTGGCTCATCCTGTTGCTGGTTGCCAGCCCTTGGTTCAAGAAGAGCCGCTGAAAGGTGGCTGCTTGTTTTGGTCTTGAATTATGCCACATCAGCTTATGTAGTTGCCGGATCTGGCCAGCAGTTAAGCGTCTGATCCGCATGTCCCGAGTGCATTTCAAAGCTTTGTCCATCCCTTTGCTCAAGCTTTGGTAACCTCTGCTTGAGGTGTAGTTGAAGAAAGGTACTTCTGGTAATCCGTTGCTTTCTTTCCATTTCCAAACACCCGGGTTCCAGATCATGCTATTGAGTGTTTGGCCTGGATATATCCAAACGCTGTTATTCCCATCTGGGGTGTTCCTTGGATTGCATTCGGTAAAATTCTTTGCTTTTGCGCTCCACATTACTACTTGTGTGCTGCTGCATTCTGCAATTACTCAACTAATAGGTATTTGGGGCGGATTTTCTTCAATACGCAGGAGCCCTCTATTGTTGTGTGTAACGTAGACTACTGTCCCATACTGCTCCAACTTTGGCTAATGTAAGTAGTAGACGCGGCCTGAGGCATGATTCTATAGCCAGTCACCTCTCATGCATGGCTGGTCTTGCGATCTTGGGTCCCACAGGATCAGATTTATGGTCTTTAGCCTCTGATGGTGAGTCTCTTTTGCTGCAAGTCCTCTCCGAGGCAGTTTTTGGCCAATCTCCTAGACAGATAGCCAATCAAACTTCTGCTTGCTCCATAGATCTCTTACTTTGGTGATACTAGCTTTGGCCCACAAGTGTAGGCCCGACTTAGTTCCAAACCCGAGTGGAGTGTTGGCCGCTTCTCTCAGGATAGGGTTTCCAAACAATGGCTGTCATAGGATCCTTTCTAGTATTGAGGGCTCCAATTGCACTAGGTTGTGGCGGATTGCTGAAAATGCTTGCAGGCATGCACTCATTAGGGGCAAGTGGTTATTCTTTTTCACAGCTTTGCTGAAGAAGAGCCAATTTGGAGAACTAGGCCACAACCAATCTCCCATTGGCCAACTATTGTATACTTTGTGTTGGAGAAGGGGCTTCCAAAGCTTGCCTCCTAGAAAAAGGCCTTGGGTAACCAGTTTAGCAAGTAATGCCTGGGTTTGCAAGAATGGGTCAGTGAGTCTGATTCCACCCTTTGCAAAAGGAAGAATGCACGTGTTCCATTTTACCTTCACAAAGCAGTGACCTTCATGTTTTCTAGCCCACATGTAGGTCCTCGTTAGCTTTTGAATGTCCTTGCAAAAGTTGGGATTTAGACCGCAGCAAGCAGCTGTGTACCAGCACGTCACAAGGAGCACCTGGTTGCAGACTAGAATCCTGCATGCTAAGAATACGTTCTTCAAAGTCCAACTGTTCAATTTCTTTCAAAAAGAGGTCATGAAGGGAGTAGTATTGGCATCTGCGGCTAGATGAAATCCAACTAGGGGACTGAGGTACCGTACACCTAGTCCCTCTACTGCCCACTTCAATCCAATGTCAGCTGCCCACGTGAAGTCCCTAGGGTTTGGTGACGCCCATATGGCGTACGTCTTGTTCCAATTTACTTTTGAACTTGATGCTGTGCAGTATGTTTCCAACACGCTATGTTCTTTGGCTAGGTTCTCCGGGTTTCCTTGCAAATACAAAGCTATATCATCCGCATATGAGGCATTGATAAGCGTCGTCCCACCTGGAAGTTTGAAGCCCTGCACCTGGTATTTTGGGTCTCCCAACATATATCCCAATGAATCTAACACGACAATAAAAAAAGGGAGAGAGGGGGCAGCCATGCCTTACAGAGCAAGAGAGTTTGAAGGTTGCGCCAACTTCTCCGTTTACCACCACTGTTGACGCCGCATTTTTGTAGAGAGACATGACGCTCTTGATGAATGTCACGTGAAACCCTAATTTGTGGAGGACCACCTCCATAAAGCGCCAGTCAATGCGATTGAAGGCTTTTTTGAAGTCCAGCAGCAGCAAGATGAGGTCTTGTCCACTTTCCTCTATATAGTGCATTGACTCTTGTGCCAAGAAGACGTTATCCATTATACATTTCCCTTGCACAAAGCCAATTTGGTTTGGTCTGATGATCTCTAGAAGAATAGCTTGTAACCGTCTTGTTAGCAGTTTCCTCGTGAGTTTGTAAAATGATCCAAGTAGGGTGATTGGCCGAAAGTTTGTCAATAGGCACGCGTCTCCACCTTTAGGGATCAATGTTATGATTCCCTTGTTTTGTTCTACGCTGAGGGATCTTGTGTCCTAGACTTCTTGTATTGCTGTGAGCAGGTCACGTTCAATGGATTCCGTACAAGCTTTGTAGAAATTTGCAGGGAGGCCGTCTTCCCTTGGTGCTTTTCAATTGGCCAGCCCCTTGATGGCCTCTCGTACTTCTTCTATCGTGAGGGGCCATGTCAAGATAGTGTTGTGAGAAGCCGTGACAACCTGCAGAATGCTCTTCAGCACCTTCTCTCTGGCTTGTATGACAGTATTTGTTTCCTGGTCTGCAATGTAGAGGCTGTGATAAAAGTCAGTGACCGCTTTTTACTTTTCTACTTAGGTTGTGAGCTGGCGTCCCTCCACAAGCAGTTGGGGGATGCTTGTTTTCTTTTTTGAATCCTTGTAGATGTTGAAAAATTCTTTAGAACATTGATCACCCTTTTGCGTCCATCTGGCTGAGATTCTATGGTACTGTGCATCTAGGATTTTTGTTGACAACTCGTGCAGGTGGGATTTTGCTTCATTGAATACCACTGAAGCTTGTGTGTTGCTAGGGTGATTGTGGAGGTATGACTCTACATCTCTACTTTTCTTCAGCTCTTCTCTTTCTTGTTTATAGTGTCATTGCTTTCTTTCCTTGCTGACAACGTTTGCTTCTTGGAGGGCTCTTCCTTGTGCGTGCGTCACCCATGTGAGCCATGAATTTCCGACCTGGGGTTGTGGTTCTTTCTTCCAAGCTTGAATCAGCCTTTGCTACACCTCAGAGCTCTTGAGAATCTGAGCCTAAAGGCATTTTTGACGTATTGTTCCATTGGTCGGCAGGATATGCAGAGATACCGGTGCGTGGTCTGTAAGCTAGAGGTGAGGATGTGTAATCAACATCCCCCCTTGATCAAGCAATCTCTTGGTTGCGTAGAATTGGTCTATGCAGGCACATCGATGATCAAAGCCGGTCCGCCCATTGTGCCAGGTGAATTGCTTTGTTGATTATTTGTATATATTGTCTGACTTAAACACATCCTCAATGTTGTAGTGTGCTAGGAATCTGAACCAAGAGGCAACTTCTCCTCTAGATACCTTAGTCCCTATGGCCTTTAGGCAATCTTCTGTGTTTAGGACCATGTTGAAGTCTCCAGCAACAATGAGAGAGTCTCCCTTCACGTTTGTTGAAATCATTGTTTCCCAAAGACTCCTCATGTCTGTTGAGGAACTTGGAGAGTAGATGTTCATAATGACAAGTGTCAAGTTTCCGTCCATTGTCATCTTTATAAATTGAACCCTACCTGGTACCAATATAGTGGCTTTTGTTACCAAGTGAGCTATGTGCGGTGATAGTAAAATACTTGTTCTTGCGTGCCATCTCACAAGGGAGCCTTTTTTTGTTGCTGGATTCCACACTCATTTCCCTCCTCTATATGGAAAGCTTCAGCTGTGCTGTTTGCAATGGTCTTTGTTCATCCAGTGCTCTTGCAAAAGGATGACTT
The DNA here is from genome assembly GCA_963920765.1 of Ulota crispa. Lineage (NCBI taxonomy): Eukaryota > Viridiplantae > Streptophyta > Bryopsida > Orthotrichales > Orthotrichaceae > Ulota > Ulota crispa. Next base: position 1,363,896 of record OY987245.1, read on the forward strand.
GCGGAGGCTTCTCCATCTTTTCAAAAATTTGGCGGAGATGTACTTGTTTTCTAGCTCCCTCAACGTCAGTGCTTGAGCCCCGGATGTTTAGTGAGCAGATTTTGATTCCGGCATCCATCAGAGCGCGTCTGATGTTGTGATCATGTACGGAGGTATTGCTGCCACTTCTCCCACTTCATGCTGCTCTTAGGAGGCAAGAGAAGCTTCTGTTGCAATCTTGTGCCTTTTGGTTGCTTGGCATGGAGAGGCGTTCATTCATGGTTGCCAGTCTGCCAGCAATTTGGTTAGGTTTGTTAGCTTTGCCAATTCCTTATGAAGGCAGTTAGCTTTTAGATGGCCTCTCCATGCGGCCAACCGCTTTAGTTTGTCCTGCTTGATCTAATTGAGAGATGATTGCTTGGCGGTTTTAGCTGCTGGGTCAGTTCAAACAATGGCTAGTACAGTAAGTTTGTGAATGCCATCCTTCTTGTCCCAGCGTCCTTTCCAATTTATCAATTCCCAGGTTTTGATTAGTGGAGGTTTCTTCAATAGGGTTGTGATCTTTTCTTGAACACTTGCTAGGATTTTATTTTGAATGCTAGCTAGCGTCTTGTCTTTTGGAGAGAAGGCTATGTTCACCGATTCTGGCAATCCCGGTGCAGCTCCGCTGGGGTTGAAGAGCATTTGCTAGCCTGCATAGGTTTCTTTGTGTACCACGGGCCAGACAGTCAAGAAACGGGTTCCTTGTGTTGGTGGTTCTCTTGTCCCTATGTTAAAAGCATCTTTCATCGCCTTGGGAGGGAGGCAGTTCCATAGTTGCTCCATGGGATGTGAGGATGAACGGTCCTCTTTTTTCTTCCAAAATCTTCCTTGCAAGGGATCTGGAGTGTGTTCCTCTACGCTTACTACCATTTGTCTGCAGCCGACTGATGGTGGGCTCATGAGAATTGCCATGTTGTAAGCTTTCTCCAACCTTGTGAGGATTGTGACTCGTTTGGGAGTTCTTGGTATTGCACTAGATTAGGACCCTCCTAAAGAAGGAAAGTCTTTTTTGTAGTGTTGCTCAATGGATCCTTCAAAGGCTATTGGATTTTGTCTTTCAGCTTTTGGGGTTCCTGTATGGGATCTCGCCTGTGGTGCTTTGGATCCTTGTGTAGTTGGGGCCTTTTGTGGCAGCTCTGGGAATTTCTTTTTCTTCTTTTTCCTTTCCACCAATATGAAGTTGTCTTTTGCCTTGGCTGCCCTGTGCTTCTCTGTGTTTTCTTGTATCTTCTTCCCCGCCACTTTGTTTGCTAGTTGAGAATCCTTTTTTTTTGCTAATGAGTAGTTGGAAGAGTCATGCCCACTTCCGACAATGGTTGCATTGGCTCAAGAGTTTGGAGTACTCAACCTGTTGATCAATGATGATGACTATATCTGAACCTTCTAGCACAAATGGTATTTGTATACTTGCCAGAAGTTTGGATATATCCTTTGGGATTATGTGGACAATGGGTCTAGCTGGCCTTCTGTTGCACGTGATTGAACCTTCTACGACTTGCACTTCCCCAAGTAATCTACCCATGCCTCTTAGCCAAGAGTTTTCCTGAAGCAGTGGATCCAGCTTTGTAAACTGGACTCTGATCATGAGTTCAAATTGTAACGCTCTTGTAGGATTTAGAGTTGTAAAGCCATTGTTCCATTTGTGAAATTTAATCACTCTTCCACTCCAATCTAGGCTTGCTATCTCAATGCATCTAGTAGCGCCTGCTTGGTCTAGAAACTTGATTCTAAAGAAGCCTCTTGGCAGTACTTGTACAGATGAGAAAGAATCTTTCAAATGAGCTTTGAGGAATTGAAGGAGATTTGGATAACCTAGAAATGCTCCTGGAATGCGGCCAAGGACTAGTCTTTTGAACTTTGCTACTTGTTCCTTTTGCATCTCAAGCAATTTGGTCATCGAGCTTGATTTTTAGCTTGGGGTTGATGAAGGGTTGCTTTGGTCCTTTCTCCTCCCCCTTCGGCCTTTGCTGCGCTTGGCAGAGTGATCTTGACTTCTCCGTCCTTCTCTAAATTGTGTTCTGGCTGTCCAACTGAGGTGGTCCTTGGAGTGTCTACTAATTCCCATCCAGCTTCAGACAGGTGCATTAAGCTTTTTGCCTTCTCCCTTGGAGAGGGAGCTTGGGCCATTATCGTGTCTTGGTTGCCAATCTCAAGTAAAGCCTTCATCATTCTGATCCACGTGCGTGTTGGCAGCGGCGCTCCTCTTGTTGTCAAAGAACAATGCCTTTTGTCTAAACAGTTCCGATTGTTTATAGCTAAGTGTGATGCAAACACAACTACAATATTGGCTAAAGATTTTCTTGATCAGATTTTCCTCGATCAGGAGGTTTTCCGGTCAATTCTTAAACCTTAGCTAACTCAAGCTCTCTGATTTCTACGTAGCTTGCATTAATGCTTTCTCCCTCTGGTCACAAAGTATAAAGCAATGCTAACACAATCTAGAGGCATCCATCAACAAGCTTGCACAATCGAAAAACAACAATTGCACTGAAAAATATTTCTCACCGCAAATTTTGGATCTTAGGAGCTCCGACGCTTGTTGCAAACAATGGCTTTTCTTTTCTTTTTTTGCTTAACCAAATGCAATATTTGGAATTTTTTGAAAGGATTGGTGAGTTATGGACTTATGGAGTTTCTGCATTGATCACCTTTTTTGCCTTCAAACCCTATGCTTTGTATAAAAGAAAACCTAGAAATTTTTCATTTTAGGGACGGGGCTTTCAATTGAGCAAGGAATTAAGAATCAAGTGCATGATTACAAACTTTATTGTGACAATAAAAGATCTGCAGTTTTTAATAGGAAATGCTTGATACTCAGTGGCAAATGTTCAAGTTAAAATATGTAAAGTTTTACATATACATCACACTCAAATACTAATTCTAGGTTTTACTCTTCTTAAAAAGGAATTTCATATGTGTATCATTATGAAATTGAACTCCAACAATATAATTGTTGGTATTAGGGAATCTGTTTAGTTGCAGATTTTCAAACATTAAGTGGTCATTAGCCTTAAAACAATTGATAATTTCCATGATACGATCAATTTTTGTATTCTCATTTGTAACTTAGCATCTCATATTACCTTTGGGCTCATGGGCAATGCACGTAAGGAAATTGTACCCAAGGAGCATCTAAATAAGCACATGAACATGATTTTTATTGTTAATAAGACTACCTAAAATATTGTTGAATCTGTAAGGATATTAAATTTTGCTATTCTCTTAGGTATCAAAGTGGCAATTTTGAGTGACTTCATAGAAAAAGGGCTTGGACCTTTAGGGATTAACTAAAGTTATGTTCCAATCTTTTTGTGAACAAGAAAACACATAAGTCATTTCAATTGGTATAAGAATTTCAATAGTACAAAATTCCTTCACTCTAGAATTTTGTGTAATTAATAGTGTGCAAATGTGACATGTTTTTGACCCTTATTCTCCAAATTGAGTTATAATCACCACCTTTTGCTGCTCCTCAAAGTACCCACTTGTTAAATCAACCCCAATAGCATGGGACTTTTACACTCTCTCTAATTGAGATATATGCTAGCAAAATTTTCTCAAAACTTTGGTCACTTGAACCATAATATTGGAGATGATGTTAAATGTTACCATCCACATAACCTAATTTTTATGAACTATTTTAGTAGTGCACCTTGCAAAATTCCTTTTTTCTTGAATTATGTAAGCTAACATTATTAATTGTGAGGCGTAATAAGTGAGACAAACTTTTGACATGGCCTTGAATGGTCAACATGATATAAAAAGTACAATAAAAATGTGAAAATATAAAAATAGGAATGGTGGATGACTGAGTATGTAACAAATGGCACTTTGGGTCCAATCATGACCAATGGTATTCCTTTGCACTCGATAAATCGAAAAGGTTTGAGTAAGCACCCCTCATCTTTCTCTGCCATCACCACGTTATCACTACGTCATACTGGATACGGATTGAATTTCTGTTTCTCCTTTCTTGTTTATCCCAATGGAAAGTAAGCTTAAATTTCAGTTTCATTGCACCCAATTTTTAGGACGATTTTTTTTGGTCAGAATCTTACCTCAATTTAAGCTCAACACCAAATACCTTAACTCCTTAACCCTTGAGAGACCACCTTAGAGACCATCGAACCATATTTTGGTTCAGGAGAGTGGTTATTGGCCTATAGTGTGAAATCACTCCACAATTTGGAAATTGCTCTTGCAGAACGCTTGTGATTACAAGAATTTTGCATCCAATCTTAAAAAAAACAATATAATTGGGTATGTGACTTGATAAATAATGGTGTTTATACAATATGACTTCAAAATACATATCCATATTTGGTCAAAGATGGATTAAAGCTACAACACAATACATCCAACATACAAGAAGAATGCCACATTTGAACTGTGCGGTCCTAAAAAAATTCAAGTTTCTTAAGAAATACGCTTGTATTGTTTCTCTATAGGGTAGTAGTATAATTGTCGTATTTGAAGATTTATTGAAATAGTGCTACTATTTCATCTTTAAAAACATCATCATGCATTTAAGGCCAATTTTTGATTGTTTTCACCAATCAAATTTTTCATAGCATTTATTGAATTTTTTGTAATTTTTTTTAGGGTAGCAAATAAAGTGGAAATTTTGACCATTTTTGTCCACTTAGCTGCACCTTGTGATTTTTGTTTTTATTCATTTTGTGTGAAACTGGTCTTATTGGAAAGGTGAGAAACCCTACTTTCCAAAAATATAAGGCTCTTCTTTAGCACAGCTCACATGAAGTGGTAACATCCAAAACCACACAAGTATGAGAAATTAGAGAAATCCACATACAACTCACTCAATCATTATAGTATATCACCTCCAATGGTAGATCTTGTTGAAATCTTGACACTTTACCCTAAACAAGGTGTTTTTTCCTTTTATATGGTTTTATTGTTGAAATTGGATCTAAATTTCATTGAACTACACATTCAAGTTTGCTATCCTTGTTTCCAGTGCATTTTGAATGCATGTATAAAATATCTCAATTTCACTAATATATTGATCAAACTTTGGTATTATTTATAAATATTAAATGTGCTCCATTGATTCCTTGCTTGTGAAGAACATATGTAAACTTGAATCATTTTCATCTATTTTGATACCAAATACCTCAATGTATAACATTTGTTTGACATTACATTTTTATGTTATTATAGTTCTTCTATCTTTTCCCTAATTCTCTTTTCTCATTGCCAACTTTGATTTAACGTTCAATGTTAACTTTCATCATTAGAGTCACCAAAGAGAGAGGTGTATAACTGTATGTTATTGTAGAACATGATCATGTAAAAGCACAATTATCATCTTACAATACTACAAGGTAGAATAAATTTTTTATCAAATTTTTTTTTCTTAAAATCATGATTGTTTGTTAATGAGGTTTGGTACTTTGATACATCAAAGAAATCACAACAAAATCAAGACAAGGTCCAAAGACAATATTTGAATGTTAAAAGTTACCATGGGCTAAAGTGTAAATGACAAAGTTTTCAAATCTATGCTTTTACTTCAATATCCTTTGGTAGAAATTTAGGAATGAGTGTCTATGTATTAGCTATAGTTTTTAAGGCAACCTTGTAAATGTTTTGGGTACATGCAGTCCTTTGAATTTCTTAAAAATGAGAAAGCCCCAATACAAAACTACAAAATGTAGGCTTGAACTTCAATATAAAATAAAAATTAACACATGTTAAATTCATTATAATTTTCAACAAAAATCACATGTATTTTGAATTACATTGGCAACACACTTATTTATGAGTGAATTGTAAATGGCTAAAAGCTTCAAATGTTTTGCAAAGTATTTATGGCCATGACTTTGTAACTTCGGCCTTGGCATACCAATGAGATGACTATGAGTTTAAACCCAAACCCAGACGTTGGTGAAGCACTTACCACCACAATACACCCAACTATGATGGGATCAAATTATCTTATCCTTTGCTCTAGGCTTCTTCAAGATCGGGGCTCTTCCTCTTCTAAATGTTTTACACATACAAGTTCGATATGCATGATATTGTAAGTGGATAGTAAATCAGGTACCTTGCCTTGCCAAATGGGAGTTCCACATCAGCTTGTAATATCTATTGCCCAATCAAGAGGCGGTGCCAAAGTGCCCACGTGGCGCTTGTGAGCAGTTTGATGATTGTTTTCCGCCAAAGCTGTGGTAAGCTTATATCATATGTCCCATATTTCCAACAGTCCAAGGCTGGCATGAGCTTTTCATAGATAAGGTAGATCCTACCTAACCGTATAAGCATACTCTATGGTATTCAATGTTGTTCCCTACTTCCCTTTCCTCAGAAATCTGAACTTCTGGAGCCTTTTGTCGTTGCTCCCTTTGTTATGGCCCATCCCTTATTGATCCAACACAACAATGATATCATCTCACCACTTGATGTCACGATACAAGGCCCAAACTAAGAAAGAAGAATTGGAAATTATGAGGCCCCAGTGACAAAATGATGAAAATTTCAAGTAAGTTAGCACAAATGGATTTGTTGTGTGGTTTAGGGTTAATTTGCATATTTTTTGAACATATATCTTTAAACAATTGGTTATTTTCTTGTATGAGAGATTAGAGCTCGGATGAGACCTCGCCTTCAAGATGTAAGGTAGGAGGCTCATATCCCGCTCAGGCTCAAAAACCGTCCACTTTCTCAAATGTATTTTATGTGTATATGCTATTTTTTATAGGTTTCAAAAATATACAAGTACAATACATTTGAGGAGGTGAACTATTTTAGAACCCTATGGCCTTTTCACTTCAAAAATTTATAACTAATTCCACAAAACTCTAAAAAATGTGAAACAACTTGGGTTAGTTGTCAATTCTTCTTGTCTTTCAAGGGAAATTTATTGAAAAGTAGTTCAAGAAGTTTGACCTCCCCAAAATTTGGTTTCAGCCCTTAGATGGTCCATTCATGAGCCTCCTACCTTAGTATGTGCCTCATGATATTGTATTCTCAATTGTATTCCTTTTTTTACAGGATTGTACAGTCTTTGTAAGAATTTGGTTGCATATTGAGATACATACATTATATGATAAGTAATAACTAGGAGGTAAAGATTGTGAATCTTACTAGGTGTACAATGGTTCTTCATATTCTAAGAAAGATATTCTTCAAACTTGGTTAGAAGCATGTAAACTGTATTTGTGTAGTTTGTGAGAGTTTATCTTTGTTGTACTTGGATTGTAGGAAAGGAGATAGACCTTACTTTGACATAAACTAAGTTTACAATGAGTTTGAGAAATAAGTAGCTTGCTTTTACTAGTACCCATGGTATTGTTAGCATTTGAAAGAAACAAATCTATACCTTTTTTAAAGTGCACTTGGTATTCTATGACGCTTCATATATTTGGCTGAAGTTAACTTTGCACAAGTAGTTTTTAACGTCATATTTGTTAATTTGGGAAAAACAAAGGTACCATTTTGTACTCCACCTCAATCCAAAATAGTTACCTCAGATCAGATTCAAAAGTATCAGGTTCAATTTGAGCCACTAAGATTTTTTCTCTCACAAATTCCTCTTCTTAGGTGAGGACAAGTGTACCAATGGGGCTTGCTTCAATGGGGTGATCACCCCGTTCTTCCCAAATTTTCAAAAGTCCCAAAATGACCCTTTTGACCCAAATCAACAAATATGGAGTTTTTTTTATAAATTTTAGGTTTATAAGATATGCATTGTATTAAGTTTCAACATTAATGTTTAGTAAGATAAGACCTGCCAATGATACATGAATTTTAGTCACCAAAATTAGTGCAATTTAAAAACCACAAATGATATGGAGTAACTACAAAGAAGTATTTCCGTTTATCTCATTGAATTTTTAAAATTTTGTAAATTGAACACTCTACAAAGCAACATAAGCATCCAAAAACACAAGCTATAACTATAAGAAGGCCTCTTTACAGATTAATTCTCGAGGATTAATTCGTGCTTTGAAGAGCCTTCTATAGTGAATCTATATACTTAATTAATTGGAAATCGTCAAAACATTCACTGTGAGTCAAATTTGTTATTTTGTAGACAGAGTGTTTATTGTGAAAATTACGGGTTAACCCGTTAGAGACCACCGAACCATATTTTGGTTCACGAGAGTGGTTTTTGGCTTATAGAGTAAAATCATTCTACAATTTGGAAACCAGTTTTGAAGAATGTTTGTCTTTATAAGAATTTTGCATTCAACCAAATAAAAAACAATGAAAGTAGGCATGTGACTTGATAAATAATGATGTTTATACGGCATAACCTCAAAATACGTATCCGTATTTGGTAAAAGATGGATCAAAGCAACAACACAATACATTAAACATCCAAGAAGAATGTCAAATTCTAATTGTGAGGTCCTAAAATTTTTCAAATTACTCAAGAAATACGCTTGTAGTGTTTCTCTATATGGTAGTAGTATAATTGTAATATTTGAAAATTTATTGAAATGGTGTTGTTATTTCATCTTTAAAATTTGTCATCTTACAATTTGGGCCAATTCTTGATTGTTTTCACCAATTGGATTTTTCATAGCATTTATCAAGTTTCTTATAAAATTGTTTTAGGGTAGCAAATAAAGTGGGATTTTTGACCCTTTTTGTCCACTTAGCTACACCTTGTGATTGCTATTTTTGTCCATTTTGTGTGAAACTAGTCTCATTGGAAAGGTGAGAAACCTTGTTTTCTAGAAATATAAGGCTCTTCTCAAACAAATCTTGTATGAAGTAGTAAGATCCAAAACCACACAAGCACAAAAACTTGAGATTTTCCACCTACAACTCACGCAATCATTATGATATTTCACCTCCAACGGTAAATCTAGTTGAAATTTTGATATTTTATACTAAACAAGGTGTCCTTCACATTTGTACAATTGAATTATTGAAATCATGTCCATATTTGATTCAATCACACATCCAAGTTTACTACCCCAATTTCTAATGAATTTTGTGAAAATGTGTATGGTCTTCAAAGGCTTAAACAAAAGACATCCAGCAATGAATAATAACACTTTGTAAACCTCAAGTATAGAAATCATCTCAACACGAGAAATTCATCTAATAGAATGATGGCACCTTTGATTAGGTGCAGATATTGATCATGCAAAGCTTTTCTTTTAAAAATCCAAATTGTCACTCAAAATGAGCAGTTTTAACCCTAAATGCCCAAGGCACCCAATTTGGGTGTTTGCAAAACTTTGAAGATGAATAAAATCTTATCAAATCACTATTTTTGGTATTTTCTTTTGAACACAAGTTTGTTTTGAATTCTATTTTCAATATCAAAAGTCCGATTTTGAAAATGAATGTTCATGCTTTTCTATTTAAGATTTTGTACAAGGGTGTCCACTGCAATCTTAACTTTTTTAGTGTTGGAAGATTTTGAAAATGAGCCTCAAATACACTAGAGCTTGGAGAAAAATCCGCATTAAAAATCCATAAAAGAAAATTGTAGGAGTAAATTTTGAAAGCATTAAATTTGTTGACGTTAAACATGTAATGATCTTAAACCTCATACTTTTTTGAAGACCAACTTTTTACATTTTAAAAGTGAAATGAGGATTAGAAAACTTCAAGTCACTTTTGCAGTTTTAACACCCTCATGTCCAAACATTATAATCTTTCAAACTGTAAGTAATATTGTTGTGTTTTGTTTTCCATGTAATCCCTACCATGTCAAGTTTAAATTTGTACGGTTACAATTTTAAAAACTTAATGAGATGTATGAAAAGGTTGATTGTTTGTTCACTTTCTTGAAAATGCCAAGAAGTTCAGAAAGGCCTTGGGAATTTAGGGGTTAATCCAAAACATTCGAAAAGAAATGCATTTCTCCAAAATAGTCTACCTTTGCTTTGACAGTAATTGTGACATTAGAGAAAATTTGATAAGACGCTTCAGGATTTTTTTTTAAATGATGAATCCCACTTGAAGAAAACCTATTTCTGTGAAACTCAAGAGAATATCTCATATTTCTTCATTGCTAACTCTTCTGACCATCCTTTATGACACAATTTGAATGATTGTTTGTACAAATTAAAGTACAGCAAAATTTGACACATAAGCTTAGCTAAAACTAGAGCTAAAACCAGTCTATAACTATTCTTGTTAACCCCTAAAGGACCGAGGGTCCTTTCGGGGACATTTGGGATTTTGGGCATGTACCTATGGCTAAATTACTTTGCATGATTTTCTGAAACTTTTATTGAAGGTGAGGAATTCATAGATCTACGTGGGAATGCAATTTTTTCTTCATTCCGACAATTATTGAAGAAGCTAAAAATAGATTTTTGGAAAAAGCTGCTCCTCGGGCAGCCAAAAACTTTTTTGCTCTAAACCACACCTACTTGCAAACTAAAACTTCTCATAACTTTCATCTCATTTATGAAAATGGAATGATTCAAAACTCCCCACATCTATATAAGTCTAAAGAACCTATTTCAGATTTTTATTTGAAAAAAATGAAATTTCTAAAAAAGTTTTTGGCTGCCCAGGGAGCAGCTTTTTCCAAAAATTCATTTTTAGCTTCTTCAATAACTGTTGGAATGAAGAAAAAATTGCATTCCCATGTAGATCTATGAATTCCTCACCTTCAATAAAAGTTTCAAAAAATCATGCAAAGTAGTTTAGCCATAGGTACATGCCCAAAATCCCAAATGTCCCCCAAATTGACAATGGTCCTTTAGGATGTATGTTTTTAAAAAATGTGAGCTTAGGATATGAATTGCATACACCTCATAGCAAAAAAACACACAATCAATGAACACGTATTTGCATAACATTTAGTAGCACTCAGCAGGCCTGCCCTCCCTCCAACTAATAAGTGTGGAATATTCCACACCCATCAGTAGCTAAGAGGACACTTGGCTGAATTTGTCAGAGAGTTTATGAAAGAGAGGCTCAGTTTAGTGCATTTACTTCAATGTGGGGGCTAGCCATGTCAGAAAATTTAATTTTAAAAAAATTAAAAATTAAAAATTGTCATGATGAAGTTCGTGGATGATACCTAAAGAGAGGGAAGGGTAGCCTCTCTTTAGGCTACTAAATGTTATGTTATTGGTAACTACAGCTGATCCACATTTTTTTATATGTACCTATTGATTTATTTTTATTGGTATGTCCTAGCAAAAAAGCACACATAATCATTATATGCTTCTTGCAGTGCTTATAACAAATTTTCAAAGAGATTATTGTTTGTTCATATGGTGTTCACAAATACAAGTACTCAAATAGCTTGAATTTGTAATTCAACATCCAATGCACTCAAAAAAACTTTAGTTTTTTTTTAAATAGTAATTATGCTTAATTGCTCATACCAAATCTTTTCACTACAAATATGCTTGTGAGTCCATCACATATGGAATTCATTTTAGTTGAAGGTCCCCAATACTTCCTTACCATACTTGGGGTGTTAGGGATCCATGGGGGGTTCATCCATCGTTAGTCTTGTTATTAACTCTCACTTTGGTGGGTTTGGACCATGGAACTTCCTTTGGTTTGTTTGTACCCAGTCCACATCAACTCATTTTTTAGGGACAAAAAAATGGTCATTTGGAGACAGGGAGATTGGGATTAACTGAATGGTGACTGATCCCTCCGTTTATCAAACAATGAACTGTGGACAATAAAAATCTGACAAAAACTACCCAACACCAAAAAAGTGCACTGGTCCACATTGTAACTTAAGGCAGGAGCACCCATAAACGTCAAACTAAGGGTTTTGAACATGATGACTATTAATTAACAATTAACAAATTATAGGATCTTATTAGGAATTGAAAAAAAAAAAGAGTTTGCACTTTCAAATGTATTATTTGGATATTGTGAGAATAAGTTATGAATTTTTAAAGAGCAAACAACTAGTGCACCCATAACCACTTTTAAGAATTCATGTTCACATGTTGTACATTCTTGTCATTACATCTATTCATTTCCACAAATTTTTCAAGAATTTAGAAATGATAGTTATGGGGACACTGACACTTATGGGTACTCATACCTTAACCCTTTAAAAACCACACACATTTTCCCAAAATCCATTAGAAACCGGGGCAATAAAATTAGGTGTGCATTTGAATCAAATATGGACCCAATTTGAATAATCCAACCGTACAAATGTGAAGGACACCTTGTTAGTTGTAATGTATCAAAATTTCAACTAGATCTACCATTGGAGGTGAAATATTATAATGATTGAGTGAGGTGTATATGGAAAATCTCTAGTTTTTCATGCTTGTATGGTTTTGAATGTTAACTCTTCATGCAAGCTTTGCTTGAGAAGAGCCTTACATTTCTAAAAAGCTGGGTTTCCCACCTTTCCAACAAGACTTGTTTCACACAAAATAAACAAAAATAGCAATCACAAGCATTAGGAAAAATTTGGGGGGTCCATAAGGCCTTTATAAACAAATCTAGCCCTCCATTGTTTTGTTCCCAATGTGGGGAACCAGCGCCTGCAAAAGGCCTAAAAAATTTAATAAAAATAATCCAAAAAATAAATAAATAAGTCTTAGAAAAAAATAAGAATTTTATTTTTTATTTTTTTTAAATAAAAAAATTCAAAAAGCTGAGGTGGCATCAATGATGCCACCTCAGCTTGCGCATGATTTTATTGGGGACCAGGTTCCATGGCTAAGGACCCCCCCGAACTCAGGGCCTTATTGGGGCTCCATATTTTTCCTAATGGTGTAGCTAAGTGTACAGAAAGGGTCAAAAGTCCCACTTTCTTTACTACCCTAAAACAATTCTACAAGAAATTTGATAATTGTTATGGAATATCCAATTGGTGAAAGCAATCAAGAATTGGCCTTAAATATAGGATGAATTTAAAATGAAATAAAATGATAATATCATTTCAATGGATCCTCAAATACTACAATTGTACTACTATTGTATAGAGAAACAATGCAAGCGTATTCCTTAAGCAATTTGAATTTTTTTAAGATTGTACAATTGAAATGTGGCATTCTTCTTAAATGATGTATTATTTTGTTGCTTTGATCCATCTTTGACTCAATATGGATATGTATTTGAGGCCATGATGTATAAATACCATTATATATCAACTCACATATCCGATTCCATTGTCTTTTCTTGGGTTGGATGCAATATTCTTGTGATCACAAGTATTCTTCAAGATCATTTTCCAAATTATTGAGCGACTTGATTGTATAGACCAAAAACTACTCTCCCGAACCAAAATATGGTTCCGTGGTCTCTGAAGGGTTAAGCTTACTCGGACCCTCACTTGGACCCTCACTTGGACCCTTTTGCTCTGACCCTTGTTCCTCACTTGTTGACTTTGATGAAGGAGAGTTCACATTTCCTGTTTCACTGAGCTGACTGGGGAAAGCGGTACACCAGTATATTGAAAATGAATAAAATTCACGATCAAATTAAGACACCTTCACAACAACTAATGGATAATAACAAGCTTGATTAATTCATAACCAACTATTACTTGTTAGGCCTAGTGTTTCGGAAAATTGTGAGCTGCCTAATGTAAAAATCCTACAATTTTCATTTTCAGCCGGCTTTTGTAGTGCGAGCATTGGATATTGCCTATATTCTTTTTCTATGATTAGAAATTTCTCAAAAATTTATCTGACTTTTATCTAATTGATTCAAATTTCAAATGATTTTTTTTGACATTTCATCAAGCTGACTTTGTAATGTTTTGGATCTCCCCACTCATTGATTGAGCCTTTTTGAATTGGTGCTATTTAGTTGCACAAAACTACTGATCATATGGTATAACCCTTCAGAAGTATTGTAAGTTGATTGTGTCCTTGGATTGCTTGGACTTTGTGTTTATTCATGATTGAAGATTAGGGTGGATGCAACTAGATATATTTTATATCTAACTTTGGTCTTGTATATAGACAATGGTGCAAGATTGATGGTTTGGATTGAAAGTTTTCTGCATTAGGGGTATTTTTTATAGAAACTTGGTTTGATAACATATTTTGTTGATTCAGGATTCCAAAAAGCTGAGGAAAAGACACACGTGGGATAACATTTATAGCAAAATTTCCACTCAATTTGATGATAAAGGAAAGGATGTATGTGTTAAAAAATAAGTAATGTTTGTATACAGTCCCGAACAGTTAGAATCCTTTTCCTATAACTCTCTCAGGCAATCAATACTTTAGCAAATTTAAAAATAATCAAAATTCTAAAAAATCAAGAAAAAGTAATAAATTGCATTAAACTTTGATGTAAGTTTAAATAAGAGAAATGTTAGAAAAAAACATTTGAAAAAAAACATCAAGTCATGATTTAAATGCTATTGAAATCACTATAAGTTCACTAATGATATACCTCTAATATGTTTTCAGTATACTCTCAATGAATAACAAGCTTGCTTGAGTTACGGAAATTTCAAGTTCTAAAGTGCAGCTAACCCATTAACGTTTGGTGGACCATTTCTTGGTCGATTTTGACTCTCTTCAGTTTGTAAAAAGAGCATGTTAAGGAATTTGATGATGTGGCAAAGGGGACGGGTATGGGGAATTGGAAAGTGAAGAGTTTAGGACAATCACCAGGCCAATTTGAGGTGGCATGTGGCTAGAGGGTTGAAAAAACTAAAAAAGTACCAACTAAAAATATACCAATAAATGCAAAAAGAGGGCCATAACAACTAAAGAGTGAGCAAAATTCATGATGCACAACACTAAACCCTGCAAGACACTTCCATCTATACAGTCATATCTGTGATAGACATTTGTATTCAATAGTTTGAAAATTTCCCCCAAGTGGCCATACAAAGGATTGCCCCCCAATCGACCACAAGCGTTAATGGGTTAAAAGCCACAAAGATGTTGATGATGTTGAAAAAAAGTTGATGAATACGGCTTACTCATTTGTGCAAAATTGCATTTAACATGGATTAAAAACATGGATTAAGAATAATCCATTCTTCAAATTTTAATACATTTGTCCCCCTTACTAGACTTTTCAAACATTTCAAACATGTAATCATTTTTAAATTTGATGAAGAGTAGTTAGAGTGTATGGGAGGGTTTTAGTAAGGACTATGACTTTCTCTCTGGGAACCTATTAGAGTTTCTTTCAAGATTTTCAATTTTTTTTGAATGGTACATAAGGCCGCTATGTTTTTTTTGTAACTTCCTAATTATCTGAATAGATGCTCCATTGTACCATTGTAGGTTGGTTTTTTAACTGGAATGTCTTAGAACAAACTTGGGGCTTTCAAAGAGTTGCTGTCTAACATCCTTTGTACTCTATGTTTTTTTGTTCTCTACACTCTTCTACCTATTCTTTCTGCCATTCCTTCAAATCAAAGAAGAACAAAAACACTCTAGAAGGTTTGCGTGTTTTCAAAAATTTATTACAAACAATATTTTATTTTGTTCAGAGCATATCTTTAGAGCAATCAAAGAACATGCCAATTTTGACAAAGAATCACTTTCACAATTGAAGTTCAAATTTGAATGTTAGCAAGTAATGTGTAGTTTGAGGAAAATCAAGCCTGTTTCTGGGCCTTACTTTTCTCCTTTATAACTTGTTACTTGAATTATAACTTGTTACTTGAAGTTGGATATGGAGAATTAGGCCGTGCTCTTTAAAAAGACCAAAAGTTAATTTGTAATTGCAAAATTGTCAATTACTGCAAGTTGAACAATTGAATGGTAGATATTGGCCAACATATGTGTATGTGGGGTTTAAGAAAATAAGAAATCAATGCAATATTTGCTGGATTTCCTATGGAGTGCCAAGCTCAACTAACAAAGCTTAGTCCAACTAATCTCATTTCTATTTTTTAATTCTTTGAATTAAGAGACATTTTTCAATTCCAAGTTTGTATCGATATCACAATTACAATCCAACAATAGATTCCCTTTTAGCCCTCCCAGAACACAACAGAGGTTGCTTGACACTTAAAACTCCAGTTGAATTTGAAAAGTTATCCAAACATCTCATTTATAAAAAAAATCAAATTTAAGTAAACTTAATCCTTCTGAAGAAAAGAAATGTTCAATTTTAATAGTATGTACAAAGTCACATTTAGTTGAAAATCATTATAGGTAAAAAGCAATATTTGTTAATTTGGGAAAAATGATACATTTTGGGACTTTCAAGAAGTGAGTCAGGAAGTTTGAGGTGATCACCTCAAACCGACATGTGCCCTCACTTGAGAGGAGGGATTTGCGAGGGAAAAAATCTTAGTGGCTCATATTGAATTTGATACTTTTGAATCTGGTTTTAAAGTAGTTTTTTGGGTTTGAGGGGAAACAAAGTGGGACCCCTCTATTTCCCAAATTAACAAATATCGCGTTGTAAGTTAACTTCTACAAGGCAATCATTGTAAAGCAACCATGTTTTGGTACTGCTCAAAGACTCTAACCTTAGTTTACATAATAGGGAAGTAAAAAAAAACTAGTGTTTGTAGTTTTGGTTTTTAAATTTTTTGGGAATTAAAAATAGTAGCATTCCAATTAATACAAACATTTTTCATCAAAAGTACAAAACCAAAAGACAAGAACGTACCTGTATCTCTCAAAACAAGAGTGAATATGACCTATTTTCAAAGAACAAGTAGGGTGCATCAACAATGGAGGCTTGTTTTTTTTGCTAAGTCTTCTTGTCACTTGAAAAGGGATTCCATATTCTCTTGGTATATAATTTTGAACACAACATGAACAAATATTGTCAACTACAAATTAATGCAACTATAAATGCATCCAAAACTATCCATAAGCTCTCATGTTCTAAAAGTACACGTTTTATACAAGAAAAGAAACAACTTGATTTCAACTAAATATCCTTACCTTTAAAATGAATCTCAACCAAAACTGAGAATTTTGTGAAAAATAGTAATAAAAATGTTACTTTTGAAAAAGATTAAGTCCATATTTTGTAAAATGTTGTATTCCACATTCCTCATAGATACTCTACAGAAACAAAGAAACACGATATTTAGCAAAAAAAAAGGGACTATACTTTCTTACAAATCCAAATGTTTACTCCATTTTCCATGGTATTCCCATTTTTATCATATTTCACATTCTGACATTAACTAAAACTATCCAGTCAGGTATCATTTGCAGTCTTCAGGGTCCAATGAGCAAGTATTAATTATCCCTGTCAGTGTCAGCAGTTTGACTCCAGCTTGTGTGAGGGTAAGGTACCACCATACCAATGACACAGAGCCACAAAATATACACCTGGTAAACAAGACTCAAACAAGCAGGGCTGGTTTTCTTCAATAATTGAAGAAAAATATGACTAAGTTATTAAGTTTTCTGGCAAGAGAGCCGTGAGCATGATGCGGGTACTGATGTGGTAGGAGTGGTTAGCAATTACTGTGAATAAGGGTGACACTAGTGCAGCAGCAAATGCAAAACATGAACATCAACATCACAGGACAACCCCCTTCAACAACCCAACCAAGGGCTTTTCTTCTGTAAAAAAACGAATGTTAACTTAGCCACAGTGGCAAATATACCAACTGCAGCTCATGTGGAGCATTTCCCTCTTCATGAAAACAATGTCACTCCTTTGCAGTCACGTCAAATGTACTGTAAGTTCTTTGAGGTCAACATCTCACAATCAGCATGTAAACTTACTGTACTGTAGCAGCTTGTCTTATGTACAGTACACTAAGACAATACTTCACTTCCATAATGGAATATCATGTTGTACTTAAGATAATCAATGCAAGGTTCTCCACTAACCTTTGTCCTTTTGCCCAATCTTCTATTCGTAAAAACAGGGTCATAATACCACATGGTTTGTCATAAATACCATTGCACCACTTCACTAAGCTTACACGCAAATGCAAGGAACTAGGCAGAAGCTCTATAGCACTAAGCCACTAAGCATGGTTGTACCAACGGTGAGTACGTTCCTGCCCACAGTATTTACGTGAGTGTGTAGAGCCTTATAGAGTTTGTATGTGAATCGAAGCTACATTCAAAAATGAGAGAGAGAAAGTAGTGCTCGTTTCTGGTATAGTATGTGTACATCAGTGATGTGAGCAGTTGTAAAGAACTCAAGAAATAGCAGCAGTAAGCTTATGTTTCAAGTGATGCTTTTTCAAGGGCATAACTTCTACCACAAAAGCGTAACAAAGAAATATTCTGAAGCGTAAGCCTCTGCATGTACTTGAGACCGATAAAGGCCAAGCCTTGAGCACCACGAGATGCAGTTTCTTCAGTTCTTCATGTAAGAGAAGGCATTCTAGTTGTAAAGCAAAAGAGGTATGCCTTGATGTACAATTGCATTACATTGCGACAGGAACTTGATGGAGTCAGGCTTACCCTAAACATATCATACTCGCGGTAGCCTTCATCGATAGTTTTGAGAGTCCTACTGCTTGTTGAGATTCTATCCACACGGCAGCTTTCAAGATAAGGTAAGTGCGATCCAACGCTTTAAATGAATAAGGGCATTGCAAATCTATGTTAATTCGCCCCGTTTCTCCAACCGATACTCACAAACATTGTGCAACATCACGACGAGAAGAAGAATGCAGTGCAAATCACGTTGATTCCAATTGAAAGCTCGGGAAGTGACAAACAACAGAGAAATTCAATCAGACTCTTGTATAATATCTAAACCCTAATCGAAGAACTACAAAGCAACAACTATGGTGATACATCTTCGCTAATGACAATGTAATGCCACATGCATGCCTGAGTAAATGGCAAATCAACTGAACCTGCAGCTCCTTACTAGAATTAACATAACCAATAAACGAAAATTCAGATGCATGTGACTAAGGGATGGAATTTCTGCAACAAGGAGTCTATTGAACCACGTTGTAACGAGATTGATTCCTTCTTGGCCTCTCGCTCCAACTCCTCTGCATGAGCGGCGGGAAAAATCATGCCATGTTGAGCAGATCAAGGATAACTCAAAACATTAGAAAACATCCGTACGCCCTAAACCCTAAAACGCAAACATCAGTTCGAGGAGCTTTCGTTTGTTGCCTTGGGAGATCCACAAAGGCCCTGCCCTTATAATTCACTTAAGCCCTAAACGTCGGCACGGACGAAAAACGTCCGTTGCCTCCGAAAAAAAACTCTGTATCCCAGAAAAAGACTGATTCGATCTGATTTTTTTCAGAAGTGTAATGCAGTAATGCATCATGGAAGGCAAAAAATTTCCTCTTGAGATACATTTATTTTATTTTGTATGTTGACTTTTCCAACTTTTTGAAGCAATACTACTAGTGTCCATGTGCAAAACACTGTAAAATGCTACAGGCAGGGCAAGCCACGGTGATCCATCTGTCCTTTAAGGGTTAAGTCTCAAAGTTATTCCATCAAAAACATGCAGTTTTCAAGTTTGCACTAGTGTTTTTTTCTTTTGGCAATTTGGTGCTCAACTGCACCTAAAAAAAAATCTGGCTAAAAAATGTGACAAAAACCTTGGATGAAATTGCCAAAAAAGCTTCAAATTAAAAAAAAAAGAAAAAAGGATGAAATTACCAAATTGTGGATGAAAACCAAATTATAGACATGTACTATGTGCTAATGTGATATTTTCTATCCATTATATGGATGAATGTTGAAATTTGGAGCATCACTATAACATTATAAATTGCCACTTTGACACCTTGTACAAATTGAAAAAAAAAACCCTGGTTTGCACGTAAAGAAGTGCATTTTGTGTTGGAATTGTTTTGTTCAAGTAAGGTAGCAACACCCCTAACCGTGACTATCCCCATGTGCGTGACCTACATTTGCACCCATATTTGTGTGTTTTGGTCCCATGATTGATGGATACAAAAAAAACTGGTTATGGATGGCAAGATAATGGTTATGGGTAACAAGTGCAATGCATTTGACTACCAATAGGTTTGGAAATAGGTTTAGTGGATGACATCAAATAGTTTTGCAATACCATGAGTCAATGAGTCAATAAACAAAGTAGGTGAACATACCATTCAAGTATCTCAAGCATGATATTTTGTCATCTTTCATGAGAGTTGTGGGTGCTTCATCTTATTGTTTAAGTAATTGTTCAAGCTAGTTTTTCAAACGTATGAAGACAATATGAAGACAATGAAGATTTCAATAAAAGTCTTTTTTAGCATCTCGTACACACAACTATACATTTTCAGTGATTTTGAACACCGGAGAATCTTTGTGAACAAATGCTTACAATTGGAACTCTTAAATTGATGCCAATACTTTTGGTTCCCTCTTGCTTACTTGACAATATATTCTTCAAAGTTCATCAATTAATTTTCCTACCTAACTTAAGTAGAGGCCGTGTATGATTATGGACCGAAGTGCAAAAACGCCAAACCTCGTGATTTGATAAATAGGTATGAGACCTGAAGGAGACCTCCAAAGAGTGTCATCTATTCATGACTTTGTTTTTGCCCACAACGCGCAAAAGCCCAAAATATTTTCACATTCAGATATTCTAGCAATGTACTCATTTTATACTTGCCACTTGTACTCAAATAGCTTTCGCCAGAGTTTTAAGAAAAAGGAAACATGATAAAAATGGTTCAGAAGCTGTGTCTAGAAATTCAGACTATGAAGTGTTCTGGAATTGAATATAGAAAATTTTCCAATGAATTAATTGTACTCAGATAAACTGGATGTGAAGTATTGGGAAATCACAACAAATAGCACTATTCTTAGTTCCAAAACAAAAGGCTATACACCCCTCCAGGTGACAAAATGTTAACAGATATAACCAAATGTTTGTAATGAAACGGTGATATTGTGTTGACCAAAGATGTGAGAGCGTATGGCACAACAGAATGCTACGACGCACACATACAAAAGCTCCACTAACCTAAGGTGACAAGTACTGAAAATGATACCATAGTTGCCGATTCTCACCACAGTAAATATGAACAATCCCCAAGGTTAGAAATGGCACAACGGCACCTATCCAGTAGTACTAAGACGAGTTTCAAAAAGATTCTGTCATTCCCCAGAAGGCATTCCAGCATTGACAACTAAGCAATCAAAACAACACAACTTTCCTATGCCTCGGCAAATAAAACCAATACAAAGATCGGGCCAGTAGTGCCTCAGCAAGCATTCAATAACACAGTCCTGCCAACTAAAGATCCAAAAGAGACGGATAAGAGATTCATGGTGAATAAGACATTTCAATAAATGTGTCTCATGATCTAAAACAATTGGGTTCGTCAACTCAGGTCACAGCACCTAAGATCGTGGCTTTTCCTTCTTCTCCTTGAAGAGAGCCAGCAACGACACCCCAGACACCTTCACCACCTTGAACCTAACTCCGGGAATATCTCCCACAGCGTGTCCCTTTCGTCCAAATCCAGCAATCAAAACCTCATCCTGCAAGTCAAAAACGACTTAACAATCAGAACATGCGATGTGACCACCAGATAATTCAACCAATTCTAAATAAAAATCTCAAAAGACAAATGATTAAACAAGAATACCACATGACAGCAAAACTCGCAGAACGAGAAGATTCTACAACAAATTACAAGATATCTCAATAAATGAAATCTCAAGTAAAACCTTGGGATTTCCACAACAGCTATGTTTTAAATCATGCGAAATATACTTACGTTCTCTTCAATATAGTTCAAACAACCATCGTTGGGGACAAAAGCAGCTATCTTCTTCCCGTTCTTGATGAGCTGCACCCTGGCACACTTTCGGATGGCAGAGTTGGGCTGCTTAGCCTCAATACCACTGCAAAAGACGTTAAATCCGTCAAATGTTTCATCAGTACAATTAAGATTAACGCCACATAAAATAAAGTCGAACGAGGCGCTGGGCCATGAACGACATCGATTAAGCTCAAATAAGCTAGGTTTTCACGTACATCTTCTCCAGAACAATGCCCTTAGCGTGAGATGAGCCAGCAAAAGGCTTCTTCCACTCGTTACCCAAGTGACTCTTCTTGTAAGATTTATCAGCCCACAGCTGGGCTCTGCGGTGGTTCTTGAGCTTTCGCCCAGCTCCCATACCACGTGTCTTACTGCAATGCAACATACAAATAAACCATCAGTACTGGCGAAGTCCAAAACTGAAAATTGCAAAGAACCGACTAATTCCTACATAGACACTGGCAGTACAAACGTCCTTTCAAACAGACAAAAACTTCCATGTAACATCAGTAAACATTGTGAGTGATCCTCTGGTCATCAAAAATACACCTTCGATGCCCAGAGAATCCAGAAGTAAGACATTGAGGTTGCAATAAAATATCGACTAATTCGTAACCATGCGCCCAGCTCACCATATCAAGAAAAAATCCTAAAAATAAAAAATCACTAGCACGTGGTCTGCGTCGTCTCAACTCACTCCCAAAAACTAGTAAGCAGCCTAGAAACAACAATCATAACAGAAACGAGCGAAACGAATGATGCTCTTGCAAAACCCTAAATCTCAGACCGATTTTTATCGCACAATGATTCGTCCGAGATGACACGGCAAACGACGCACGATTGGTGAGAGGAAAAGAGAGATTGCTTCGCTAATTGCTTACCCCATGGTGGCGTTCGGAGATTGTCAGACCCTCAGGGGCTTATGCCGATGGGCGCACCTCCAGCACCGGCGTCGAACAACGAAGAGAAAAGAGTTGGAGCTTCGCCCTGCTCTCTCTTTAGGGCTCCCCGCACATGTTCCCACCGTTCTCCGCATGTTCCTTTTCATTCGGACGTCCTCATCCAATGGGAACGGTTTAGAACGAGAGCTACAAGGGAGCAGTGTCAATTTGGACATTTTTTTTTTGTCAATTAGGTCATGTTGATTTGGACATTTTTCTGTTAATTTGGACATGTTTTTGTTAAGTTTTTTTCAATTTGAATGTGTCACTACAGATATTTTTTCTTGTTGTTAACAACAATTGCAATTAGTTTTTTACCCCGAGCTCTCAAAACAAAGTGTTTGAAATTAAATGTTTAATCCAAATAACTTTTAATTTATTCAAGTCAATGTTCAACCCTTAAAGGATGTTGCCTACCAAAAGTTTTGGCTATATTCATACAAGGACCTTTTAGTATGTGAAGAAACAACTTTATGACAAATGCCAAAAAATCTCGAAAAAATCCTAGTTGATCGCTAGTATGTTTGTGACTTGGCTTAAAATTTACAACTCAAATGGGATTCACATACTATCCAAATACCCCATCTAAATACAACACATGAGAGCGTATACAATACAACAACATCCTTTAGAAATTAAGTCTTTGAAAGAAATATATTCTTGCATTAGTTTGAATAACATGTTTATACAAAGACATAAGGCAAAAAATACTCAAAAGTTCAAAAAACAAACAATTTTTTTCCAAATTTTTACATGTAGATTTTTTTAACCCCTAAATGCCCAAGGCACCCAATTTGGGTGTCCAAAAAACTTCAAGAAACTTTGAAACCCTGTTGAAGGTATGGATTTTATCATTTTCAGGTTCTTTTTTAGAAAAGTTGCGCTCTCAAGTTAGCTCCACTGTTCAAATTCAATTTCCTCCATATCTTATTCCAATTGTTTTTGGTGGAAGGTTAACTACAAGCATACATTTTGTGACATGAATAGTGTTGTGAATAGTGTCAGAGAGCCTATGAGAAGTTGCCATATTGAAAAGGCAGGCATCAAGTTGAGCAAAAGGTGAAGATTTCCCTTGGGCACTCCCTTGGGCAATAAGGGCCTTTTTTTTGAAATTTTGACATCTAACAAAATCTAAAAGTGCTTTTGGACTAATTTCACTTGGAATGTCTTTGTTATAAAAATTAGAATTCTTTCACCATTGAAAATTCTTTCATTCATAATGATTTTTGGTCAATAATTGGAGCTGAAAACTTCTTTGTATTAGACAGTTGCATTTTGACAATTGCATTGCAAGCTCATTTGTGAAATTAAAATCATGGCTTTGGAAGGGGGGCCATTGATTTTGAAGTAACAACAATAAACACTAAAACAATCTAAGTGGTTGTTTTTCCAATTTTGTATGTAGGAATTGCCAATCTGCATTAGAAGTTTTGGGCAGCTCCAAAAAAAGCAAAAAATTCTATTCTCATGATCATTCAATTGCAAATATCTTAAAATTTGCATGGTCATTTCGGATTCTTTTTGGATAGTGCCATCTAGAAGTCTTGAAGTTCAAAATTCAACGGTTACAATTTTATTTTGATGTTTAATAATGATCTTACAAACAAATTAAAAATTTCAAAATTAAATTCCAAAAATAAGAAAAACACCCTTGGGCATTTAGGGGTTAATGCTACATTTCACCTCACTAAGTTAAGTATTTTTTATCTTATTTAGAAAAAATTAGTTTAAAGAAATTATGTCCATGTAGTGCATTTTAGGACTTTCAGATTTATTTTCTTAATAATACACTTTAACTTTCAATGTGATTTTTTTATATTGTCGGGTAAGATTTTCCAAATTTAGTTTCTGATGCTCTTGCAAACTTCAAAAAAAATCTTGAATGGAGTACAATTTTGTAGTTTGGAATATACAGGCCTCTTTAATTTACGTTTTTTCATAAATCAACAAATTAGCCTAATTTATGCACATCATGGAAGTTAATTTGTGTATTGTCATAAATTAGCAAACTTATTTTTTATATTTGCATATTTGATATCATATTAATGTGACAAAGCATGAAATTGCTTGTACTTTGACAACCTCTCAAGTGAGAGGTTACATAGGTAAAAAACAACATCCTATACAATCGCATGTTTTATGATTGGGTGTCTTAAATGACTATAAAACGACTATGATGTGACTAAAAGATGATTGATGTTGAGATAGTTGTTCTTTAGTCATTCTTTTGAACTGTTCATTTGAAATTCTCCACAAAATTATATTCTCCTAAATTCGTAAGTACATTCACATCCATAAGCAGATGAGATTATTGTTGTGTCTGACATCTTTTAGCTGGGATTATGGTTTAGTCATATGCCCAAAACATGAGTTTATAGTACTACTAAGGTGTTACTAATGAACTACTAAAGAGTTACAACTTTCATTCCACATCATTTTCATGCAGAAACACCTCTTTTCCAGGTTTCTCTCAAAATTTTGGGACTGCCTGGTAGCATTATTTTTAGCTCTTTCTTGTTTTCTTGAGACTGTGTGAACGCAGTCCACTGTAGGAGTCATTTTTTAGTTGTTTAGCACATTCTATGGCACTACTAATCTACTACTAGATTATGACTTTTATAATTAAATTGGTTTAGGGTAGGTAGGCTATTTATTTAGTTAGGAGAATAAGTGATCTAGGGGTTGAACATTGCTAGGTACCTGTTCTATATCTACTACTGTACAACTAATTCATGACTAATAAATGACTTTCATGAGATTTTTATGTGCAACTAATTGAAGACTAATAAATGACTTCTACATGGTTTTGCCTCTCCTGCTAGGTGATTGCAAGAATGACCTGTCCTGCTTTCTGTCCCCTTGCTGCACGGCGTGTGGTTTTAGGGGTGTATCTTTTGCTTACTAACTTCTTTTCACATTAAAATTTAGAGGAAGGTTCACATTGAAGTTATAGACCTATTGTATTTTTTTGGATTTTATTAAAAAGCATTCACTAATTTTAAATGGACTCTGATGGCGTGTCTACCTTGGCTGTTTTGTGGGTTTTTAGTACTGCATTTAGGCAAAAAATAAATAAATTAGGGCCGTAAATGTGGAAAGGAGTTCATTATTCATCATTGCATGTATTTGCCGAGGGGTTTTAAGAAAATGTAAACTATATGCCCTCCACTTTCCCTCAAAGTGGGCATCCATTGGACAAGCATTAGGGTTTGGAAACAAGCATTCTTGAAAAAGTATTTGCATCAGTTGATGCCCCTCACAATGGACCAAAATATATATATTTTGAATTTTTTGAATTTTTTTACTATTTTCTAAAAAGCAAAAAGAAAATTGTCTTTTTATTGGTGATTTCTATCCCTCTATTTTTATGCATAACTTTTAGAGTAAAAATTTTCTAGGTCTAAATTTTCATGAGTATGCTATTTTAAGTACTTTCCAAATTTTCCATGTTTTATTTTATTTAAAAAAAATTATTTTAGAAGCTCATAGTACTTCCTAGTATTGCTAGTTTTAAAGGTGTTTGACACAAAATTGGCAGGTTATGCTTGCAACTACCTTGCTGAGTTAATATTATTTTTTCTATCGCATTAATTTCCTGATTAGGATTTGATCTTATTTCATGGGTCATGGGTGAGGAGCAAGGAATGTTTTAGGATTTAAGATTTAGAGTTTAGGGGTTTAGGGTTTAATGGGAGTTAAAGAAAAATGGTCATCTATGACTAGTTAAATGACTACATAATGACCACATAATGACTATAAGACAACTATAGAAGAACCCAATTATAGTCATGCATTTGTTGTCACTTAGAAATTCATGGGCTTTTTTTTCTTCTACTATTATTATTAGAATATAACTTGAGCAAATTAATTTGGGATTTTTGATACAATTTTCTTTTTGGGTTCACATATTGTGGTTTTCAAAGCAAGAAAGGTCTTGCTCTATCTATTCCAATTCCAACCAACTATTTGAAAGGGGTGTAGTTTGGTTAGCTCATCAAATTGTACGTTTAGGGGTTTAGTCGTATTTTAGTTTTACATGAGTTATAATTAGGTCACTATAATCTTCTCCAAGCATGTGTTAGTTGTTTGAGTCATACATTCAATACAATATTATTATTAATGTTATTGTTATTATTATTACTATTATTATTGTTAGTATGATTATTATGATAATAATTAACAATTTAAAAGCTATAATTAAAGCTCTTTGAAAGCTTAAAAAATAATGTTTCATAAATATGTATATATATATATATATATATATATATATATATATATATATATATATATATATATAAAATCACAATTTTGATTAATTTTTAAAGATAGTAGTCAAACAAAATCAAAAAGGAATCATTTAAATTTATTTAATACATTCAAGTATTAGAAGTGAAAACTTTAAAATATGTAAAAAAGTTTGTTTCTAATGCTTTACAATAATATTAGTATGTAAATAGTTCATTTTGATGCAAATTGCTTTAAACACATTGTTGATGTTAAATTTGGCAAAAAAATATTATCTAAGTTTTAATAGCAATCACCTCAAAAATTAAGTTGTAGTTTTAGAGTCAATTTGGACCCTTCATTGAGATTATAATTGGTAGTTTGTAAAGTGAAGATGCCACCGCCATTTTTAAATTTAGGGTTTAGCTTTGTGGACTTGATTTGTTGGCTTTGTGTTCTTTAGAGAGTTTGTTGACTCTGTGCGCTTGTCAAGGTTTGTTGGCTCTCAGTTCTTCTCAAGTTTGCTTGCTCCTCACTTTTATATGTTTGCTTGCTTTGCGCTTTTTTCTTGCGCACTTGTCAAGGTTTGTTGGCTCTATGTTCTTTTCATGTTTATTTGTTTTGCACACTTGTCAAGGTTTGTTGGCTTTGCGCGCTACAATGTTGTAACTCATTTTTAAGTTGTATTTTCATTGTTTATATGAAATTGCTGAAATTGAAATTGCATGCGTGTGCAGATGATGTTGACTGGATTTAAAAAGTAGTGTGTGGGATAGTTTGTGAGTGCTAAATAAACAGTGAATACACTTTGAGGTTTTGAAAACTTTGAACCGTATATCTAAATTTTACCTAGAGTTTGCAGTGAATTGTAACTGAATATCAACCGTGAATCGACCAGATCATGATTGCATGGCGACTGCTCCTTAACTATATTGCAACAGCATTTTGATTGTATTGTGACTGTAATATGACTTCATAGAGAATGTATGATGACTGTATTGTGACTGTAACTTAACTTCAGTTTGATTGTGTGAGTACACTACATTGTAACACTATTATTTCTAAATGGTGTCTGCATTTGTGACTAGTTTGTGACTCTAGTTTGTGACTAAATTTTGTATGCTTCTGTGAATGGTTGGTGATTGTATTTTGTTTGAGGAGTTACTACATTGTGAACCTCAAACTTCATGTGACTTATATGACAACTGTGTTGTTTGGGTTGAGATTGCTTTATAATAAATATACCGCCAACATTGGAATTAAAAATAATAACTATGTGGTGACTAATATAGAACTACTTGCTATCATTACAAGTAAATTGCACTATTTCTACACAATAAGCAATTAACCCAAGCCCTAAATGCCTAAAATCAAATAGTAATCAACTTAAGAACAATTAAAATATGACTGAGTGGAATGTACAAACGACTATGTTAGTTTAGCATAAATTACTATTTCTAAACCCAAACAGTGTAATACAACTAGAAAATGACTAACCGAGTACTACAAAATGAATGTACGTGCTTGTTGGAGCATCGTGGCACCTTGCTTCAAATCTAACAAACAACTAATACATGACTAATGAAAACTGTGTGGACACTTATCCGTTACTGATACATGACTAAATGAGAACTGTGTTGTCACTTAACCATTACTGAATGTGGATTGATGTTTTGATAACAAATGTGGATTTTATAAAGCAATTATTGAGATCAAGACACATTGCACATGATAGTTTGATTCTGTCAATGGAAACATAATGACACCCTTGGGAATTGGGAAAATTTAAATGCCCTTAGGAAAGAAGGGGCAGTTGGGTCCAAGAAAGAGAGAACAATTCTTTCTCCCCAATAAAGACAAAGCCCGCAGGACGTAAATGATGAGATATTGTAATGTCCTAAATGACTGAATGACAAAAATTACTAAATAACTAAAGAATGACTAAATTGCAACCAAATGAGACTAGTCATGATACAGCCATTCAGCAAGAAATGACTCATTTTTTAGTCATTTGTAGCAGTCATATAGGACGCTGATTTTTACTTGTGTTAGTCAACTATTTATAATGCTCATTTTTTGAGAGTTTAAGAATAGAGAAGTTGGATTCAACTCTGGCCATGCTAAGGAACATGGTGACCTTGCCACCACAAAATTTACACAGTGATTGCCATGTGGCATATGTCAAGTGCAATTTTTTTTTATAAGGAACCAATTACTAGAAGAAAACTGCCAAAAAATTGTATTCCACTTAACAAAAAATGTGAAGTTGATTGTGTTGAGTTCTCTGTTTTCAACACAAAATTACGTTGGGAATAGAGAACCCAACACAATCAACTTCACATTTTTTGTTAAGTGGAACGCAATTTTTTGGTAGTTTTCTTCTAGAGTTACAATGGGCTTAATTTGTGCACACTATCAAGGGTTAATTTGTTAATTTATTTGTAGAAAATGTAAATTAAAGAGGCTTGAATATACAGCCAACAAGCTTAGCTTGTGTCAAAATGAGGGCTACGATGTTTGCCAAATTTTGGATGAAAGCTACTAAAATTAGTAGATTTTGTGGATGAACGTGCAGAAGTCGTTGATTCTATCCATTTTTCTAACGTGCTTGCATTGTTGGGTGCCTGTCGTGTAAACAAAATTTAAAGGCCCAAAGGAAGTCCCGAGTCGACTCTCCCAGGTTACGACTGGTGGTCGCTCTTGCCGACCGTCGGACTTTGAGGAGGACCACTTGGACGAACGTGCCCTAATCCGAGTCTCCGGGGGTCCGGGCATTCGATCGCCTCTGCAGGCAACAACAGTCGATTGTGTCCATGGCCATGTCTTTGGTAGCAGCAGTTTGCGATGTCCGCCATGTTGATATGCTGCCAAGGAGCTTCCTACTGCTCCTTGACACGCAATTTCGAGACCAGCGTAGTTTCTCAGGGATGCAATCCAAGCCAGGAATCTTTCCGACTCATCCCGAGCAGGGATGTCGCCCTAGAGCTTTTCGGCAAGGGGAGTCCAAAATCTGTCTTGGGAGCATCGCTGCACCGTGTGGCTTTCGTTCGGCGTGGTGCTTGTGGAGGTGCGTGGTCTTTTTTATTTTTCAGTCACGAGGATTGATTGCCGGAGGAAATTTAGAGCAGCAAATTCCAATTCGAGGAAATTGCTATCAATTTTGGTTTTTCTGTGTGACGAGCCGCTGTACTGCTCTGCGCTCTCAATTAACCTGCAATATGTCATCTTGCGTCTTTTGCAGGAATCCGACTGCGACCAATTTGCGCATTGCGGCTTGACGATTTCAGTTTCAGTGCATACAGAGCTCCTGATGCTCAGCTGTACAAGGTCTTGTTGGGGGCGTCAGTTGCTGCTCGAGTGGTGCTTGCCTTCAGTTCGCAACATTCGCATTCGTCGACAAGTAGCCACTATGGCGATCACCAGCATGATTCTCAAGTAAGAGCCCTTTTCTTTCCTTGGATTCAGCTGCTGTGGTCTTTTCGGCAAAGAGCGGAATTGTAGTCTTCAAGTAGACCACACCTAAAAGCGGTATTTTAAGCGTTCTGCAATGTCACTATTACAGGATTGGCTGTCCGTTGTCGCTATCAAATCAAAGAGGGTACTTTATGCAGCAAAGAATGTATCATCTGGATACTGGACGCAAAATTACGAGGGTTGTAAGTTTGGTTGGTGGATGACATAGCATCGAAATGTCGAGGTCCTGCGCACGTTCAAAGTCGATATGTACTCCTCCTAGTGTGAATTAGGTTACCTCTTCGTAATAGCTCGCGACTGCGTGAGCGAAAGCATTCACTTGCTGAAGAAATGTGTTTCACATAGGTTTTCTTCTGTTTGAGTCGTTGGATAATGGTGCCCGCAACTGGATGTTGTGGCAGGAGGACGAAAAACACGACCACTCCCAGGGATCGTGCGATGACGAGCACTTGCACTCACAGACTCACGAGGAGCATCACGCACGTTCACTCGGTTGCAGTGACGGTCACAACCATGGACATGCGACCAGCTTGAACGCTGTCCAGAAGGTGGTAAAGAGTGCGTCCGAAGTACCTGGAATTGCTGCACTTGAGTAGGCAGGGAGATAGAATCTTGTTGTTGTATGTGTTTCAACCCTAAGATTTCAGTCTTTGTCTTCCTCATTTGTGATTGCCATGGATAATGCAGCCACTGCACTTCATCTGGAAGAGGATGAAAAACCTGTGCCCAATGACAAACCTCGCAAGAAACCTGGAAAACAGAAGAGGGCTGAGGTGGTGGAGGAGCTTCGATCAGGGCGCAGCCCGCTTGATATCTTAAATAGCGTGACTGAGTGGAGTCCTCCGGTGTTTTGGGGTGTGGTTGACTACTTACATGCTCATCGCCGTATGCAGGAGGCTCTAGAGGTAAATCTATCAACCCGGAAGTGGTCGAGCCAAGCTAATGGTCAGTTCTGTAAATTTCCAGAACAATATTTCAGTTGTTCAAGAATATGGGATATGATTTTGTCTTTCCCCTTGTACAGTTTGTTACCCTACTTGAAGCTATCTGTACGATTTACCTTAACTCCTTTGGATCTGGAAGTGGCTACTTTTGTTCGTTTGCGCTCTTAGGGGATAACGTTCCAAGCGTGTGGAAACGGTGACATATACGTTTCTATGTATCTTGAAATCCCAGTGGTTTTTTTTAATCTTTAGTCTGGAATTGCTGAAGTGGTTGTGCTTGGTGGTTGATCTGAAAACTCAGGTGTTTAAATGGTGGAAGCAGCAAGATGGGTACCGGCGATGTGAGCTCCACTACACGAAGTTTATCCGTATGCTTGGTCAAGCGCAGATGCCAACAGCAGCTCGAGCACTGTTCGTTGAGATGTGTGAACTAGGTCTTCGCCCTAGCGTGGCCACCTACACTTGTCTTCTTCAGAGTTATGCAGAACGCGGACAATTTGAGGAGGCTGAATTGATTCTTAAAGACATGGTTTTGTCTGGCGATGCTAGACCTAATACTGTAACATATACAGGTAGGTTTCAGGCATTTTCTATCGTGTTGTCAGTTTAAATGTGTTGAACTTTGAATGAAGTATAGTCTCCCGTTTATCATCGCATGATAATTTTATCTTTTTAGTTGGATGTACCTTATGGTGTTCCGCTTTGCACAGGCCTCATTCACGCGTACGGAAAACATGGAATGTATGATAGTATGTGGCGATCTTTCAACAGAATGAAGACCCATGGTGTCCCTGCAGATGACTTTACCTACAGGACCATGATTAAAGCCTACGCCCGGGGAGGGCTTTTTGAGAAATTGCAGCTGACAGCAAAAGAAATGAGTCGTAATGACATGTTTGCCGACTCGCCTACACTGAATGCCGTAGTCCAGGCATATGCAGCAGCTGGTTTAATCAAGGAGATGGAGAAGCACTTTGAGATTTTGTCGAAATACTCGTTCATACCCGGCCACATAACAGTCAAAGCAATGGTTTCGGCATACGTGAAGAATAGCTTGTTCTTTCAGCTGAGTGTGTTCGTGAAAAGAGTGGGTTTGAGAAGGCGGACAGTTGGGAATGACCTTTGGAACGCTCTTCTGTTATCTCGTGCAGCTAACTTTGCAATGGCAGACTTGAAGATAGAATTTGAAAACATGAAGTATGCGGGGTTTTTCCCAGATGTAACGACCTGTAACATAATGGCCTTGGCATACAGCCGTATGAAACAGTTCTGGGAGCTGCATCAACTGGTCGTCACGATGCAGAATAATGGCATCGCTCCCGACTTAGTGACTTACGGAGCAGTGATTGATGTTTTCATCGAAGAAGACCTCCGACCGAAGCTTTTGGAAGAGTTGGTTGAGTTCAGGAACCTTGACGTTGTAGCAGAGGTTGAGACAGATCCTGTAGTCTTTGAGGTGTTCGGAAGAGGGGGGTTTCTTCTTGCTTGCCAGACTCTTGGTAGGAACATGGAAGGACAAGCGATGGAACATCAGACGTATTCTCAACTGATTGGATACTTCCTCCAGTCACTCAGCAAGAGAAGACGGAAACCTCAACGACGAGTCAAAGTCTAACCTTAATCGAACGTCGGAGGTTAAACCAAACCGGCTTCTAATGGTGGACGATAAACGTGACCATCGAAGCTGCTTCACTTGCTTGTTCAGGTGTGAAGAAAACTGTACAAATTTTGGCTGGAGAGCCTGCAACTGGGAAGAGGACATTATGAAGGTAAATTGCATCTACGATTTTCTCCTTGTGCACATTTTGTTTCCTTCAGCAATTTATTATTTGGTAGCTGGTGAAGTAAACATGTGCACATGCCATGTTTACCTTTACATTTAGGTTGCCTACATTGATTACGTGAGACAATGCACAAGTCACTTCGCGCTGACGTGCACACGGTTTTACCAATCTACAAGTCCCTTAATTCACCGAAGTCATCGTTTACTCCAGGTGTTCAATTGCAGGATATGACAAACTGGCCCAGAACTATTCTGTCCAAGGAAATTGTAACCAACTCTGCAGCTTGCAAAGTTGTCCAAAGTGTCACTATATTTGAAAAACAAGCATTACTCTTCGCCTCTCGTATTTACTGCGATTCACATGCATGGTACAGCTGGAACACTAAAGAAAAAATTCCTATAACCTCTAATACTGGTAAAAACCTATCGTAGGTATCCATCCACTTTGTCAAATGTGCTATTCAGCTGATTATTGGTAACGGTTGACTGACTTACTCGGTGATTTGAGTCTTGTGCAGAGGCCAATCTGTGGATGTTTTGCGATCTATCGAGTACTCGGAAGTTCAGCGCGCTTATTATTAGTATTCGGGAAAACGCACCAATATGATCCAATGGCCATTTACTTACTCTATATGAGTGGATAGTTAGTATCAATGGGAAGTAACACCTGGGTCATGAGGATATCTACCGTAGCATAATCTTTTGGCACTGAGAAAGGTGCTCGACCCAAGCAGGATGTAAACTACTGGAGTTTGGCAACACATGTACCCAATCCTGACATGAAATAGAAATTGTTGTTTACGAGTCTGATTCGACCCTTAAACTGACTTGAAGCTGCATGGTTGTCCTCGCACCTCCTCAGTCACGCAGGGTCCGACTGGGAGCCTTCAAATTCACGCGCAGAAATCCATCTAAACCGAGGATTTGCACGCATGAAGTTGAAGGCTTCCAACCGCCTCCTGATGTCGCCTCTCTTGTAAACAGTAGTGAATGTAATCACTGTAACAAATCCCAATCTCCTAGACTGTGTCCTCTACTGACCCCTGTCTGCAAGAGCAACCAAATGCCTGCCCGCGGATCTCTGAACCGTTATAAGGCTGTCTACAACCTCCTACTTTGGCGTTGCGTCCCTCGAAAATCACACTCGTATGCTTTCAATGATGCAATAGTAGTATTGTTCTTCGTAGTATAAGCATCCTGGATACGATTCCACCATGGAACTGCACCTCAAGTTTGCAACCAAAGGTGCCCTCTTTGGTGGAATCATACCCAGGGCGCTTGGAGTTACTACGGTTGCAAAAGTGGCGAGAATGCTTGGATATTGAAACGCTGTGGCTATCACGCAGAGAGGGCTGCGGAGAGACTGGACAGGATCAATGCAGGACTATTGCAACACCACAGCAATCTCTTTTCCAACATGAACCTCTCTAGTCTCGGCACAGCCCCTTCTGTACATGATCGCAGTTAATCCTCTACTTCCACTCCTGAACTCGGATCCAGTAACCCTGTGAACCAAGCAGCAGCCAAGACTGGTTGCTTCTACGGACCCACACCCACTGCTATATAGTGCTCTACAATTACACTACAGTTATATTCTCCTATTTTCCTCGCAAATAATAAAGCAAACACACCGAAGCATTGTTGATAAAAAGTCTTACCATTAGCTCATACCCATGAATTAGTGCTTATGTCAATACAATTGAGTCATGGCATCATGCGTAAGAGTGTGCATAATATTTCGGCATGATTTGAACGGAAAGCGGTGCTTCAGAGGAGCTACATCGTGGAGGCTCGAAGTGACTCCATATGTGAGGACATTCTGTGCACACTATGGCCCACTCTTCAAAAGGACGTCCTCGTGTCGACACTTTAGGATACGACTGGTGGTCATTACAGTCGACCGACGGACTGTGCGTGCGACCACCGGACGGTTGCAACCGCGGGGTATCCTTTGGTTGTTACTAGTCTTCGGCCTGTGCTGGCAACAAGTCGATTGTGTGAGGGCGATTGTGTCCATGGCCATGCCTTAGGTAGCAGCGGTTTGCGATGTCGGCCATGTTGATATGCTGCCAAGGGGCTGCTCGCAGTCCCTTGACGCTCAATTGTAAGTCGGGGGCAGGTTTCCGCGGGTCCAATTCAGGCCACATCTCCTCCCGAATCACCCCGAGCAGGAATGTCGCGCTAGGGCTTTGCAGCGCGCGGACGCGAGAGCGTCGTGAGGTTTTCGGTGGAAATGGCGCTTGTGCAGGTTCGTCCTTGAACTTCACACTCTTCCAAAAATGGAATTGACGTGGCTCATTTTGGTTGTATTCTCATGAGGGCAGATCGCGAGAGGTTGCACGGCGTGGAATTGTGATTAGCTTGGTGTATTGCAAGGAGAACTCTCCGCTAGGTTTGGCTCTCCCTGTTCGGGTTTGGGAGCGTTGCACTTGAAACCAGTATTTGCTTCAAAGGATCCATTTCGGATGAGCTAGGGTTGTGTACACTGCTGTGCGTTCTGATTCCACTCTCGCCAAATTCGACTTCTTCTTTTTCTTCTCTCTTACATCTCCTACCTTGTTGTTTCTGGTTCTCCGAGAAATTTTTCGTGTCGTGCGAATAGATAGCGGGAGGTGTTTAGGGTGTGGAATTGTGATGCATTGAGGGACATTCTGGACGGAGATTGATGCCAGATTCGGTTTTTCCAGTGCTGGTGTGGCGTACAGCTCAATTGAAGATATATTTAGTTGTAGAGGTCCGCGAGCTAGAGATTACGTGGTGTATCCCTACATTACTCTGCGCTTCTCAATTAACCTGCAATATGTCGTCTTGCATCTTTTGCAGGAGACAGAATACAGCCAATTTGCGCACTGAGGCCCGACGATTCCAGTTTCGCTGCAAACGGAGCTCCTGCTTCTGATGCTCGGTTGTACAAGGTCTTGCTGGGCGCTTCAGTTGCTGCTCGAGTGGTGCTTGCCTTCAGTTCGCAACACTCGCATTCGTCGATAAGTAGCCATCATGGCGATCACCAGCATCATTCTCACGTAAAGGCCCTTATTCTCTCCTTGGATTCAGCTGCTGTGGTAATTTCGGTACAGAGTGGAGTCGTAATCTTCAAGTAGATCAAACCTAAGGGTTGGAAGATTGGTCAGTGAATGACATAACACCGACACGAACTGGGATGTCGAGTTGCTGCGCACGTTCAAAGTCGATGTTTACTCGTCTTACAGCATTTGGGGAGTCTGAATTAGGTCACCTATTCGTCGTGCATTCACTTGCTAGAGGGAGGCATTTCACATAACTTAGGTTGTCTTTTGTTTGGGTCGTTCGATGCTGGTGTCCGC
Organism: Ulota crispa; assembly: GCA_963920765.1. NCBI lineage: Eukaryota > Viridiplantae > Streptophyta > Bryopsida > Orthotrichales > Orthotrichaceae > Ulota > Ulota crispa. The sequence goes on from OY987245.1 coordinate 1,400,204, forward strand.
ATTTTAAGTGGCGTCGATGTTATGGCAGGAGGACGAGAAGCACGACCACTCCCACGGAGCTTCCGAAGACGAGCACTCTCATGAGGAGCATCACGCACATTCGCACGGTTGCAGCCACGGTCACAACCACGGACAAGCGACCAGCTTGAACGCTGTCCAGAAGGTGGTAAAGAGGGCGTCCGAAGCACTTGGAATTGCTGCGATTGCGGAGGCATGGAGAGAGAATCTTAATGTTGTATGCACTTCAACAGCTCTTTTGTTGGTGGGGGCGGTTTTACCTTTGGTCATCCCCAAGGCTGCGGCGTATCAAAATCTTCTTGTGATTCCTGCGCTTCCACTTACAGGGGTATGTTCGAGATTTGAAGCAATCGAGTTGTTTAGTTGGCTTTTGTGTTGTGTTTTCAAAGCGCATCGTTTGTTCAGTCTAGGTACATCTCTTGCGATTCGGTCGGGCTGATACTGTATGATCGCAGGTGCCAGCTGTGTTAGATGCTACTATAGATATATCAGGAGGAAATGTCAACATCCACGTTCTCATGGCATTTGCAGCTTTGGCATCAGTGGTCATGGGAAGCGCTTTGGAGGGCGGGCTTCTTCTTGCGATGTTCAGCTTGTCTCACCTGGGTATGGTTCTGGAGCTTCGAGTCGGCGTTGGTAGTTGGTTGATATTATTGGTGACGTGGTTCTGTGGTTTCAGTGTTTGCGCTCCCCCTGAAGTTGGACAGTTTGTTAGTTTGTATGTATGTGTCTTTGACACTGAGTATGTACATGTCTGCAGCGGAGGACTATTTTACAGAGAAGGCAATGGGGGACGTGAAGGCGCTGAAAGACAGAAATCCCGAGTTCGCCCTTGTTTTGGATGATTTTCATGGGAGAGAAGCTCCTACACTGTCGTCAGTCCACTACAAAGAGTTGCCTGTGAAAGACGTTACTATCGGTTCTTATGTGCTTATTAAAGCGGGTGAGGTATGTTCATCAAAGTTAAAATTTCTCTGCATGTTGCGGTGATGGTATTGCTTGGTTTTGCGGCAATTTTCAAAGTTTATATGCAACTTTTGTGAGCTGAAAGCTGGTGTTGTGCAGGTCGCTCCAGTTGACGGGGATGTGTATGAAGGAAAGGCTACAGTGTCAGTAGAGCATTTGACAGGAGAGTCCACCCCTGTAGAGAAGCAAGCAGGAGATGCTATTCCTGGTGGAGCCCGCAACTTGGATGGAATCATGATCGTGAAGGTATTTAATTTCTTTTTTTTCGCTGGAATGAGCATTTTCGAAGCCTAGATTTCTTATATGGGAGATTATATGTGATCAGTTCGTTAATTTCTGGATATTTGTCCATATTGTGCAGATCTGAGGCTTGATTGAATTTTACGTTCATTTTTTACCCTGTTTTCTTACAAATGCCCTCATTTTGGGATTCCAACAGGCAACAAAAGTTTGGTCGGAGTCAACAGTAGCCCGAATCATGAAATTGACAGAAGAGGCACAGTCAAGCAGGCCAAAATTGGAGCGGTGGTTGGATGAATTCACTGAACGTTACAGTCAACTAGTTCTGGCCATGTCAGTTGCTGTTGCTCTTCTTGGACCTGTTTTTTTCAAGTGGCCTTTTCTGGGCTCTGAAGGTACCATGTTTAGAAGTTTACAGAGCTCGTTTTATCTGAACTGCTAAGATGGTATTACTAATAAATTCGAATCACGTTACCATCGATTATCACTTTTGTAGTACACAGCATCAAATGTATGCATAATTACTAATATTATATATATATTATCACGTGAAATTGTCATTAACATTCTGGAATTTTGGATTTAACCAGAGCCTTGCAAGTTTTTTGTTGTCTGGAGAGACGGCTTGTATTCAATTCTACGTTGTTGTACTTCCAGGTGTTCGAGGCTCTCTCTATCGGGCATTAGGCCTGATGGTAGCTGCTTCACCATGTGCTTTGGCAGTTGCCCCTCTTTCATATGCTACTGCCGTTAGCGCTTGTGCTAAAAAGGTAACAAGTTGAAGCTCTCAGTGTCTTGAAAGAGGACTTCGCTGATAAACCTTTTGAAGGATTCTGTCCATTTTAATTGCAGCAATTAGCAGTTTTTAGTTCACCTTGTTCAACCGATATGAGCAATCTGATAAGACCAAGAGCCGTTTATCGAGAAACTAGCTGGGTGACCTAACAAGTGCATGGTGCTTGTGTTGCAGGGTATCCTTTTGAAAGGAGGAGAGGTGCTGGATGCATTAGCTGCTTGTGATACTGTAGCATTTGACAAAACTGGAACTCTCACAACTGGAGAGCTCCATTGCAAAGCAATAGAGCCACTTCGTGGTCACCAGGTGTCACCGAATGGGTGTTGTACTCCCAGTTGTGAGGGAGAGGCACTTGCCGTTGCAGCTGCAATGGAGCGAGGGGCCACTCATCCTATTGCACGGTAAATTTCCAAAGTTACTTAATGCCTTAATAACGTTGGTAAGCAGCTTGCTTTGAACATGTCTCATTCTTAATATGTATTTTTGTATCTTATGCAGGGCTGTGGTAGACCATTCGTTAGGAAAGAATCTTCCTGGAGTTGAGGTTGAAAATTTTGAATCTATTCCTGGACAAGGACTAGCAGCTGTTGTTAACGTAGAGGTAATCCTCCACTTACTGCATCATTGAGTTACCCGAGGATTGTTCTTGTGGTGCTCGTGTTCATTGTTTCTCACGTGCTTAACACACATGGTTGCGAAGAAGCAGAGTGTTCTTTTTCTGGGCACTGTTGCTTCAAAGTTCATAAAAATGGGATGACAAATTACCCTTATTTATTATACGCGCCATATGGACCGGGGTTGACAGAAGTGGAGTTTATTGCCTGCCTTTGCAGTGTGGTAAATCCCTTATTGTTTTGTGTTGTGGTTAGGTTGGAGAAAAGGTGAATCAGAAGGCGCGGTTGGGCTCCTTAGAGTATGTAGCATCTTCAGAATCAAGCTCTTCAGAGGGTGCAAAGATACGGGAAGCTGCAGGCAATTCCTTGTACAGTAAAGAGCTGGTCCAGGCTGCGCTTTCTGTGGATAAGAAGGTGATTCTCTTTCTGAATTGTAGCTTTGTTCTTTTTCATGTCTCCAAGCAGTAGGTTGTCAAAAATCCCGTCTACTTATAATGCAGTATCTTATTAGTACCTATAATGCAGTTGAGTTTTAGCAGTTTGTGATAATACGTAGAGATGGTTGATCTTCTAAGTGCGTTTGTTTTAATCATATAACTATGAATGCTATGCAGGTTACACTTTTTCACTTTGAGGATGAGTTAAGGAAGAATGCAGCAGCTGTAGTGAACACTCTGAAGGCATTGTGTGGCCTACGAGTACTGATGTTGACCGGAGACAATGAATCCACCGCAAAAAGAGTAGCAAAATTGGTGGACATTGATGATTTCCATGCAGGGCTAAAGCCAGAGGACAAACTTTCTCAAGTGAAGCTCTTGACACAAGAGAAAGGTAATATTAATGTTTTGGAAGCTGCACTTGAAATGGGTCATACAACAATACATAAACTCTTCATAGGTTGGAAGCTTTAGAATCTCAGTTTTATTGATAGTATTACTTCTGCCTCCGAACCAGCCTCTGATGTTGTGCTTACAGTATCTAATTCTCACTATTTTGTGAAGCAGGCTGCGGAGGTCTCGTAATGGTTGGGGACGGAATCAATGACGGTCCTGCATTAGCAGCTGCAACAGTTGGGATTGTGCTTGCAAAAAATGCCAGTGCAACTGCTGTTCAAGTGGCAGATGTACTTTTACTTCAGAATGAAATTGATGGTGTGCCCTTTGTCATCGCCAAAGCCCATCAAACAACGTCATTGGTATGATTTGGTTATTCTAACCACAATTTTTTTCCTCTTTGCCAACCTTGAAGTGCTTGTCTTTTACATGAGTTGATTGTTATTTGAAGGAGCTACTGTATACATACTCTAACTCTGGTTTGTGTTGGTTAGAATCAAATGCTGTCACCCGTGGTTTTTCAATAATGATCTGAGATGGTGCTGTTGCAGGTTAAACAAAGCGTTGGACTTGCACTATTTTCCATATGCCTTGCTGGTCTACCCTCATTATTAGGAGTTCTCCCTCTTTGGCTTACGGTACGCTCGCTTCCTTTTGAATTGCCATGTATCAATAAATTTCTTTTGCACTTCTTCTCTCAGTATGTAAGCGACTCCACAGCCAAATGGGCTTCCTAAGAAACACAAAGTGCCTATATAAATCGAATTAAGCGCTACTTAACTATCAGGTTCATTGAGCATACTAGGGTGAATTGGCAACTCCAACTTGCATGTGATTTTCTAAGTTTCCTATCACCACCAGCACCAATTTTAAGGATAACCTTTACATGCACACTTTCGAGAATTAGCAGTCAAGTGTGGTCACATTAGATTTGATTCAAAAATGTCTTTGGTTTTCTACTTGTAACACATTTGGTTCTATATTGAATGTCCTTCATTTGGGAGAGGTTGGAGTTACAGACGCGCGGTCTTGAGGCCATGGTGAGAGTAGACGTATAGTTTGTCTTACATTATTGAGCGATTGTAAAACAATTGGATGCAGGTACTTATGCATGAAGGTGGCACATTACTTGTATGTGCTAATTCCGTTAGAGCATTCAAGGATCCGTCATATTCATTCATCCGCTGGAAACCACTGAAAGGAGCTCTCTCCTCGTTGACATCCAATTCAAAAGGGAGCAAACCTTCTCCACCTTCATCTGCACCAGCCCCTGCTTAAAACACTATTGGAAGGTATAATTTGTAATTACTTGAGTGTCCTTAGCTACAGAGAAATAGTAAGTAACGTTGCAATGGTTAGCAAAATCCAGGTTCTGTAACGTTTATTGTAGATTGGATATCTCCCCTATCTTTTGCCATTGTTTATATTGAATCAGATTTTTTACGGTGTCCTTCACAAAAATTGTCCATTATGAGGTGTGTACGTGTAGTTTGTTGAGGCTTTTTTTGCATAGATGGAATCAGCAAACCTGGCTGTTTTATTTTTATGCATATTGAGAAAATGGAATTACGATAATTAGTATGCCTTTTCCAGGATGGATTATATGCTGGTGAGGAAAAAATGTGCACATGTCTTAGCAAGGTTCTTACAGCATCAATGGTTAAGTTTCTTTTGTAATCTCAACCAAAATATTGAGTCATTTTCATGGAGAAAAGCCTCATGGAGAACGATGATCCTGTATGAGGTGGGGAATGCACTTATTCTCATCCCCCTTTTTTTACCTCTTTTTTAATCCGTTTTGACATTAATACTCATGCCATGCTTTAGGGATGGTCCTGCTAGATCATAAAAGTGTTAAATTTTGTGAATACAATATCAGTACTTTGTATCCTGTAACACCTATTTTTTAAGTAATTTATTACTGTGAACGACTGACCACTTTGTTATACATGTTTATGATGTTACTTCAACTGAAAAGGAGTTCTGTTCCGTCAAATTTTGCAATTCTAGTCATTGGTTTTCGTATTAACCCTAATATATTTCATGATTAGTTCATATCTTATCATTCAAGATTTAATCTTCCGTAGCAATTGCTTGAAGGGGAAATAAAGGAATTTCTCTTGCCAACTCTTGTACTGTACATTGCATGGATATTTGAACAAGTAAATACTGATATTGACGCTGAATTTATTTTTTATTTAAAGACTGAGATAAGGTCTGATGGGAATCTTGGTTTCTTTTGTAAAGGTATAAAAGCACTTGATGTCATGTACTCAGTTGTGTGAAGAACTCCATGATATTTATCGTAAATCCACAAGCCTTTAGAAACTTAAGAATACAAAGAGGCCCTGGGACATTGCGGAGTTATGAAATTGAGGGGGCAGTTCCACATCTTAACTCTGCAGATCCCAGCTCAAGGCCAGGTCCTCTGAAGGGCAAAAACAAACACCTAATTTTTTTGAATGTTTTAAGCAAAAAAATTAACTTCAATGTTTTGAGCAAAAAATTACTGGGACTTGATTCCTTAGTTGGGACTCCATTTTTTACACATGGCACCTATACAATCTTAATTTGTTAACAGCTAAACTTCCAAAACATGCTGCAATACAAACATGTATGAGGAAACTGCAACTTGGGAAACAATGCAAACATAGAGTTTCCATTACCAATTCTCTACTGATTAAATCATGAGCCTTTGGAGCATAAAGTAGATCAGGAAAAAAATTGGGATAAAATTTGACTAAAGCTTTAATTCATTTTTACACTAGTTACTTCAACACTACAAAAAACAAATGAAAAAATGTACCAAATTGCTATATTCTTCTCAAAGAAGTAGTAGGTGTGCCAAATTTGGATGAAAGTTACTAATATTGATTGATTTATGGATGAATGTGCAAGCTTCAATGATAGTGCTCAATTCTTTCTTACTTGCAAGCATTTTTGGGTGCATGTTGTTTGACCAATAAAACAATAAAAACAAACCTTCAAATGAACCTCTCCAAAGGGTATGTTTACACCAAGGCTTGGTGAAAATGTGCGGTATGAAAAACAACCTTGTGGGTTTCAAGGGTACTTAAAATGCAATTCATGTAAGTGCTTGAGAGCTCATTCACACAAAAGGGGGAAGATAATCCTTAGAGATAATCTTCAAGGGTGAGCATAAAACAAAAAAAAATCTTGTCCTTCTTATGGGACTTAATCTTTAAACAAATTATCTAGCTCCAAGGCCTAATGTTCATAGGCTAATTTATTGTGTGAAAGTACCACTTAGTTGTGGTAACCTAGGCAAGGGTCCTTCAATTTGTGTACGTTGTTTATTGGAGTTACTTGCACCATCAAATGATCTTATGTTTTTTTTTTAATGTGCACGCAAGGGTTTGAAGGAATATTTGATTCTTGTCCAACTCTCCAGCTAATTAATCATATGATTTTTTCTTTATTGTGATCGGTCATGTAGATATGCATAACCTCTACATTTGTTTCTTATCCTTTATGTATTTTCTTGGGATTGTCCAACTAAGACCTAAAAAGGCGTTAACACTAGTAAAAAAATGGGAAAATACAACTATTGTAATTGACTACATTACAATTGTTTATGGCATGAATTCACTCATGTGCAACTAAAAGGGTTGCAGTTGTAATCTAGTCAAATACAGTTGCACAGCAGTGAAAGTGGACCAGTCACATTTTACCACAACTTTAGAACAACTGCGGCATTTCATCCATTGCCCCTCCAAAAAAATTGTGAGGACCTGCCCACTTTGCCTTTCTTTCTTCTTTGTTGGAAGAAATCTTTCTCACTAATCCCACTGTATTTATTAATACACATGTGATGCACAAATGGTTGGGTGCCACTTGTCATATTTTTAGAGCCTTTGGTCAATATTTAGCATATACATGAAATGAGAAATTGATATTCTATAATGCCACGTATCCCAAGCAATTGTGATACAATTGTATTTTAGTTGTAAATTAGTCGCTACGTAGTTGTTTACATAAATTTTCTAAAAACAAATCACCTATAAATATAATCACCTTTACATCAGTTGATCTTTAGTCGATATATAGTCAATCTATAGTCAAGTTTGGGACATATGTGACTCTTCACTCTCTTTTGGTACTACAATACAACTGCAATGTATAGTAGATAGACAGTAGTAGTTGCAATTTGGTTGTATCTAAGTTGACATTACAACTTGCATGCCAACCTTGCAGTTGTATTTTGGCACTATGCTCTCACCTAGTAGAGATAAAGTTGTATTTTAGTCGCACGTCAGTTACAACTCAGTTGTATTTTAGTTGCAATAGAGTTGTAAGCGAGTCACAAATACAACTCATTACAGTCATGATTGGGTTGTAGTGCAATTGCCACAAAGTTGTAATCTAGTTGCACAATAGTGACAAACAAGCTATACAGAAGTCACACACTAATGATTAAACAGTATATTGCAACAAGGATTCAGCTGTACATGATTAGGGTAAATACTAATACAATGGCCAATTGTACTATACTTGCACACAAGACTTCCCTATTGCTACATGATTATATCCTAGTAAGATTTAGGATAAAATAAAGAATGCATCTTCAAGCACCAATCTTCAAATGCTTCACCTCCCACAAAGTGCTAGTCTTCAGCACTTCTAAACGGCTATAAATACCATATCTGAACATTAAAGATCAATGGCAAGCAACCTAACTTCAATGACACAAATCAGCACTTCTAAACTCCTTTAAATACCCTAAAATCAACACCAAAGCTCAATGGAAAGCAACTTACTTTCAATGATGAAAATCAACCCCTTCTAAACTCTTCTAAACACCCTAAAATCAACACCAAAACTCAATGCCAAGCAACTTAACTTCAAAGAATAGAACCAACCCTTCTAAACTCATGTAAACACCATAAAATCAACACCAAAGCCCAATGGAAAGAAATGTACCTTCAATGATGCAAATCCACCCCTTCTAAACTTTTCTACACCCTAAAATCAACACCAAAGCCCAATGTTTAGCAATTTAACTTCAATTATAAAAATCATCCCTTCTAAACTTCTCTAAACACCCTAATACCAGCACCAAAGCTCAATGCTAAACAAACTAACTTCAAGTATAAAAAACAACCCTTCTAAACTCCTCTAAACACTCTAAAAAATCAACACCCAAACCTAATGGAAAGCAACTTACCTTCAATGATGCAAATCAGCCCCTTCTAAACTCCTCTAAAGACCTTAAAATCATCTCCAAAGCTCAATGGTTAGCAATTTAACTTCAACTATAAAAATCAGCCCTTCTAAACTCTCTTAGACACTGTAAAATCAACACCAAATTGCAAAAGGCATGCAACCTAGCTTCAAATATAAAAATTGGCCCTTCTCACTAGAAGAAAAACAAGGATAAACAACTGCCCGACCAAGTCACAAAAACTGCACAACTACAAAATGAGCCCATTTTAGTTGTGCACTTGTTGTGACTTAGTTGGACAGTTGTTTATCCTTGATTTTCTTCTAGTGCCTAAACTCCTCTAAACACCCTAAAATCAATACCAAATCCAAAAGGCAAGCAACCTAGCTACAAATATAAAAATCATCCCTTCTAAACTCTTCTAAACACCCTAAAATCAATACCAAAGCTCAATGCTAAGCAACCTATCTTCAATGATGCAAATCAGCCCCTTCTAAACCGTCATACACACCACAAGTGAACACCAAAGCTCAATGGCAAACAACTTACCTTCAATGATGCAAATCAGCCTTTTCTAAGCCTTCATACACACTACAAGTGAATACCAAAGCTCCATGGCAAACAATCTAAGTTCAATGATGCAAATCAGTCCCTTCTAAGTACTCATACACACCACAAATAAACACCAAAGTTCAATACTAAACAACCAATGATGCAATTCAACCTCTCTTTAAGGGTTTCCTAACACTAGAACTCCTGTGGACTAGGTGCAAAGTGAGATATGGAGTGCGCCGCCTTGAAGAAGTTAGGTTTAGGGCATTGATAACAACTTTAATACAACTACAAGCTAACTAAAAAACTACTAAATCATCTCTCAAGAACAACAGAAAAATGACTACGTCACTAAGATACAACTAACGCATGCCACTAGGATACAACTAACTCCGTCCAGCAATATTATAGCATTTATTGCTTAGGTATTGCAAGACGGCGACAAAAAAAGACTAAAATATTACTCAAAAACAACTGGAAAACAACTATGTGACTTAGATACAACTAATGCCATCTAGCACTATGATATTTATTGCTTAGTTACTGCATGGTAGTGACAGCTGTGACATGAACTACATTAAAAAAATGTTTACAATTCCTTACTAAATTATGTGGGGGTGTTGAAAGATGTTTTGAAGTTGGACTATGGTTATCTTAAAATATCAATGATTCTCCTTCAGTGTGAGTGGGTGAAGACAGATGACAGTAGAAGGAACACCACATACCTTAGAGATGAGGCTGTTTTCTTATTTGTGAACTGTAGTCACAAAATGTCCAAGATGGAGCCATGGAGGAACCTCTCATTTTCTCAAACCAGACTACACATATCTTTTTATCTAATGTTCATGACAAACCAGGGTGGAAAGTTGTTTTGCAAAAACAACCATGTGCTAGGAAGGAAGTGTTGAATACCTTAGATGTTTTCATCACCACCACGATAGAACCAAGCGGATTGGTTGCACCTCAGCAATTTCCTAGGCAACCAAAAACACCCTCATTGGTGAACGCAATTGAATTATCAACTGAAGATAATGTACTAGCATGGGCCAAGTATTAGTTTTATTGTTGAGAGTGTAAATCCATTTTTGAACATTCAGTACCAATGTAGTGGATTACAATTTTGAGGATGAATCTATACTTTCCAAAATTTTGAACCATAATTAGTTTCTTAACTCTTAAGTATCACCTTAGAATAATTTAAGGTATTAAACAAGCAATGTATTACCCTCAGTTTCTGACACAATTGAAGGCAATCCAATAGCAGATGAATTTTTCCTTCAACAAAGACAATTGTTAGATAGGAATGTGACTAGAAAATGACTGACACTCACCCAAAACCACAACTTAAGGTCGACTAAGGTCAAATATGAGCAACTAATATTCAACTACAAAACAACTGCATTAATGCAACCCATTGACAACATGACTATGCAGGATAGTAGCAGCAGATCAAGGAATGTGCAAGAGTAAAAGAAATGAGGCAATTATTAGGGTCATAAAGAAATAAATTATGTGGAAAGAAAGAAATGTGGGAGTTATTTTGTAGTCGGTATGTAGTTGTACAATAGTCGCACCAAACCAACAAACAAGTGTAATACAACTGCGTTATCACTAGAAAATTTAACCATATTCTCACGGACAAATGTGGAGTAAATTCTAAACCCTACAGTACCCAAGGCTAGTCCAAGATCTTGGAAAACGTGCAAAACCATGGAAATTGAATAATATATTGAAAAAAATGGTAGTCAATGGAGTTGTTTGCCAATTGACTTGCAGTAGTTGTAAAAGTCCAAGAACAACTAGCTTACAACTGCAATGTACCTGCAACTATAATTTGCATTCACACTAGCTCTCAAGCAAGAGTAATTGAACAAATTTAGCTACCCAAAGTAAAGAAATGGCAGACAAAAATGATCATGGAGCTAAAAATAAAGACCATACTTAGAACAACTGATACAGTTGCAATTGAGTTGTTTTGTAGTATTACTTTAGTTGTAAAAATCACTAGAGAACAATTGCGGGGATATGTAAGTGAATAGTGGAGCCCATATGAACGGTTAGCATCCATTACTAAATTGAAAGTTGATGATGATAAAAATTCTCTATCCTTAGCAGTTGTTTACAAGGTTTTTGTAGCTGTGTGTGAAACTAGAGTACAACTTGCAATTGTTTAGAATTAAATTTTTACTGTTGAACGGATTTGAAAGTGCTTTTCTAGTTGTTATGCAGTTGTCCCACGACTAGTTGTTTTTTAGTGGGGTGATTGCAGTTGTATTTTCCTGTTTTTTTACTAGTGTAAGGATTAAATACCCTTGCCATTCCCTTCCAACATCTAAATGCTTTGAAAATTATAGTTCCATCATAACAAACTATAACCCTTGAGATCTCTTGAGGCATTACCCTCCTACCATTAGTAACACTAGATGAGGGTGAGGATTTGTCTCCTCAATGTAAACCACTTCACTTGAGTTTGAAACTTATCTTCCTAATTTTTGTTTCTCTGAATCTCCCACCTTGCTTCCTACTTGTCATGATCCATGGGGGCAACAAGATATTTGTAGGCAACTTTTTGCCATAATCTCACTTCATTTTGGAACTTCCAACCTAAAAAACAATAAGTGAAAAAATGGATGAGATTGCCAAATTTACCAAATTTGGATGAAGTATATAAATATTAGTAAATTTGTGAATAAATGTGTGCACATGGGTGATTTTGCCCATTTTCACCTTACTTGCTTGCATTCTTAGATGTATGTTGCTCAAGATGTTGCTTGATCAATATGAAAACACAAAATAATTCTTGCATTGGGCCTTTCGAAAACACTGACTTTTATAAGTATAAACCGCACAGTCTCTACCAGAGTTTTTTTTCTAGGCAATTTTTTTTGCCTAGTCTTACCTCAAATTGACTCTACTAATCATTGCACTAATAAACTCAAATGAAAAAATGAATGAACTTGTCAAATCCTCCTTGAACAAACACCTAATTTGCCAAATTTTGGATGAAAGTAGCTTATATTAGTAAATTTAAGTTATTGGATGAACATGCACACGTTCATTCTTATCAATTTTAGCCAATTTTTCCTTACCTCCATGCATTCTAGGGTGCCGGACTGCCGGTTGCTCTACCCTGACAATAACAAAAATAAATAAAAACAATCTTGGTCCCCACCCCTAAACAAAAGGCTGTGTGAAGATTGACAGATGATTTTTCAGTAGTGCCAACTGCCAAGCCTCGGATTCCTTGGACTCTAAAGACTGGACTTAAATTGTTGACTTTAGCTTCCTGTACATTAAATTACTATATAGTATCCCCTACAAGACATAATTAAATTTCTCTCACACTAATGACTAATGTCCCACATCCCAACTCTATAAGTCCCCATTCATGACAAATATTTTCATATCACCTGTTGGTTATATTTTGGTTGGGAAAAAGAAATATTTGATTATTATTTTTGCTAAAAGGATTATTAGTACTTGATTATCACATTCGGTTTTCAATTTTATGGGATGAATTTCTTGAAGCAAAGTCCCACTTTCTTATCCCCTAAACGTTTGAGTGTGCCGCTCCGACCAATACAATATAGGGTATTTTTCTTGTATTTGGAATGGATCCACACTTCTACTATCGTTGAAACCAACAAAGAAGTTGAAGAATATATCAATGCAATTCTAATGAGCTACTTGAGATCCCAAATTAAAATTTCTTATTGGTAGCAAATGAAAATTATACGCCTACGTATATACTATGCCATATAGACGTTTAAGGGTTAATGCCAAATTTGTAAAAATGTTTACTGTGGATAAGACTTGAGGAATTGGAAGATAGCATGAAGAGACCTTGGACAACTGCGCAATGGATTTGGGAGGATAGCCATGAAAGACGCCATCTCTTAAAATTTTACTAGTAAATTCATCTTCAAAAAGACAAACGTTGTGGTGGTGTCACCTCAATCACCCCCAACCAATTTTGGTTTTTCTAAAAGAAGAACGGTGTACAAAGCACCAAAAAAAGAACATGGAATCACCTAATTGTTACATGTGACTCTATGGCACCTCAAATTATGTAAAACTTCTATGATAGATGAGAAACCCAATTTTGGGAGGTACAAGTGCCCGCCTATAAAATTCTCTATCTAAATAGAATTGCACCTCATCCCATCAACAAGGAGCATTCTAGAATTCTTCTCAAACTTAATTTGAATTTAGGAAGTTCAAATTTGTATTTGAATTAAAGAACCCCACTTTAGCAGTGGAATCCTGAAAGAGTAATAAAAAATTTCAACTCCAAAAGAGGAACAGATTCTTACCTTATCAATGTTGTAAATTAGTGAACCTATTTTACCTTGGCCCCAAAAACAAGGCGACAAAGTCTATAAGAGCATCTCCACCGGTCTGGGGTGTGAGGGCTAGCTAGAGCTAGTTCCTTGGGCCCGTGGAGGAGGATTTGCCCAAGCTTGAGACCCAATCCCCACCAATTGCCAAGTGATGCAAGAATTTTAACTGGCTGATCATCAATTTTCTGGTTAGGTTCTTCTGACGACAAATCATGTTATGCCACCCAAACATGTTCCTCTCAATTGCACGGAATTCCGACGCGCCAAAGACTCGGAGCTTCCCGTTCGTGGACTTGTCCTTGGCAAGGCTAGGGAAGCAACACACCGGCCCAAGGCAACAGTGGAGGTCTGAGAAAGCAAAACATCCCAAACGCCTTGCCATCCCATTGGCTTGAGCTAGCTGGTGGAGATGCTCTAAGTACATGGTGAGTTTTAGTGAAATCACATCAACATTGCTACATTGAGCAGAGTGTACCAAGCCTCTTTTAAAAATTGACTTAACCTTTAAACATCAAAGAAGACATATTTAATCCCTTGGATAACAAAGAAGTATTATGTAGTATGGAAAAAAAAAGATTTTCATTTAATTTTTTAAAATTTGATCATAAATACATGATCCATCATGAAAGGCAAAAAACAATCTCATTAAATGCACTCATATTTTTGGTGACCCAAATTGTGTAAAGATTCTTAAACATGGTGTTAAGTACCTACCCTTCTTGCAATTTTCATGAGAGCAACATGCACTATTGACTTTTGCTCACTTTTGGAAATAACATTAGGGGATTTCAAATATGCCGTTCAACACCAAAATTGTTCATGTGAATAAGATTCGTGAAAAATCGTGGGCAAGTCACTATATGAACAAGCTATGTCAACTTCCCGGAGGTCAACATAGCATATTCACCGGTGAACAAAAACTTGTTCACAATCATTTGTTCATTATTTTTTTGAGATATATGAAACCCCTTATTATAATGAGTGGGCACTTACCACACCACTGTAGTGCTACTATAGAGGGGCAGTCAAAGTGACCAACCCAACGTTTAGGGGACTATCATCAATATCCCACCCAATGCTTGTAATGACTTTGATCTTCTACACCAAAAATACTACATTTTTCATAGTCAATTGATTTTTTAGTACAAGCACCAAATTGTGCTCTTGTAATTATATTACTAATGAAATGAAGTTTCCCACAGAAGATAAACTATTTATAACTTACCTAGATTTGAGATTTCAAATGAACCGTACACCGACGACGACATTAGGTTCAATGATCGGGAATGGGGTATACCTACCTTAGCTGGTTATTGGCGGGAATGGGCTAGAATCTTGATTTAAAATCCGCTCACCAGTATGCCAGCCCACGGTACCTGAACCGAGCCAATGGTCAGGGCGCTGCCGTCGTGTCACGTGGCAGTCCATCCCGGCACTTCTAGTTTGCGACCAATCAAATCCAGCCACCTAATTAACCCGGTCTCTCTCCGGGTCAGGCGCATGAAAAAACACGACAACCGTCCCGGCCGGCCCCTGTCCTTCACTACCACCGAGAAAGCTTCCCACTCTACCCCCCTTGCCTTCGTCTTCATTCCATCCTGCGCAGACCCTTTGATAAATTTTGCACTTTGCCGTGCAGATACTCGCTACAGTATTTCCACGCCGATTTCCTGGTGTTCTCTTGAACTCAGCGATCCCCATTTTAGCAGAATCCGCTCCCGACTTGGCCCTGTTCAGCAACCCGAACAGCACAAACCTGCTTGGCCGGCTTCTGCTGCTGGATCGAAGCGCGAAGCTACAGCGGCCGCGAATGTCGGAGATTTAGTGTGTGAGTTAGGGTTTGGAGCTTCGTGGAGCTCGTCTGCGTTTGATACTGGTTTTCCGAAGAAAATTTGCGAAGTGAGTCGTGGATTGGAGGTCGGGCGAGAAGGTTGTTGACTGACTTAAGTACGCGGTTTTCTAGGGAGTCTTGCACATTTTCTGATTTCGGCGGGGATCAGGCTTTCACTCGCACTTGTCCGTGCGAAGTTGGCATAGTTGTAGAGAGCTCTTGAACTGCCTTTCTTGGTGAGAGGTCAGAAGCCATGATGAGAGGGGGGCCGGGACCGTCCCAGGGTTATGGTCCTTCGCGAGGATATGATCCACGCGGATGGTATGGACAGCAGCGAGATCCGAGAGACCCTCGAGAGTACGAGCAGCGTCGTCCTCACGTGCCATCCCCGTGGATTCCCGCGACCATTCTGGGAGTGATCTTCCTCATCTTCGGGATGCCATACACGAGGTCAGTTACCACTCCCGATCCCTTGTTGGCATACCAGGCAGCAGCAGCCGCGGCCGCCGTGGCATCTCGACCAGGTTATAGCGCTTACAGCGGGTACAGCTTCCCGCTATCCCTGCTGTGGATCCCAGTGCTGGCCGTCATCGCGTTCCAGTTCTTTGGCGTCGGCAATTGGTACGACCCCGAGGGGGGCTATGGCCGATTCGGAATGCGAGGTGGAAGGGCTTACCCCGGTCGGCCAGGTGCTTATCCGAACATGGCTCCTGGTGCATACCCGAACATGGCTCCCGGTGCTTATCCCAACATGGCTCCTGGTGCGTACAGGAACAGAGAGCCGAGCCGCGGCTGGGGATCATGGTGGCCGTGGTCCACTCCCGCCTGGGATGCCGGCAGTCGATACAACAATGTTAACCAACAGCGAGGGTTACTGTCCACGTTCATGGACTACGGTGGTCACTGGGTGCTAATCTTGGTCGGAATTGCGCTCTTCACGCTCGTTGGAGCCGATCCCTCTCTGCTTCCTTCTCCTCCTGCCGTGCTGCCCCTCCCTCCTCTCGCTCCGGAAACGCTGGGATTCCCGTGGTCGTTGTTTTTTTGAGCTCAAGGTCGTCATTCGAGATCTGCCTGCGTGATCATAAGGAAAAAACACAGAAATTGGCGGACATAGTACTGGCAGGCAGTGACGCGCATGTGGACTTGGTGGATGTCTCGGCATAGGCTTGTTCGCAGCTTAACACCGGTACTGGGGTTGTACGGTTAAGTATCGGACACCTTCTTCTACAAATACCGGTGGTATGGAGAAGCATCGGATATATGTTTTTGAAGAGGGGCTGAGTTTGAGAAGGTTTTAGGGCTTGTGCTGACCCACTAGGGAAACATGGAGCCCAGGTAAGTGCAGGTTGTAGTAGAAGAGGTGATCTACTACTATGGAGTGGAGGCGATAATAAGGATTAGGTCATCATTTTTGTAGTAGGTTTAGTAGGTGCACCGACTCCAAGTCTTCAAGGTATAGCGATAAGTTATTGATTGTCGTCTAACCATTTTCATCAGCATTGTTCTATCCGGCCGTGTGTATATAAACAAAGCGGCTCCCTCCCGCTTGGCATTCTTTTCACATCTCCTCCCGTCGTGGTTGGGTTTCAAACAGAGGATATGATCTGTGGGTATAAGAAACACGTTGTGTATGGATTTCGTATGCAGTTTCAATATGGAGGGTAGTTTGGAAGGCACATTGGAAAAACCCGTTCTTGGTCATACGTATTTGCCAAGTCATGCTCACAGCTCTTGCTGACAAGTTCCACCAATTTGCTACGGATTGAGTCACTAACCTCTACCTCGCCGTGTGTTGTATTAACAATGTAACCGAAAACGTTGGCTGTAGCACTGGATCATGTTATGCAGAAAACAATGTCATTTGCAAGATGTTTCAGTATCATATCGGTTGTGGCTGGTCGTCCAGTTCTAAGCTTGAATTTGCAGTTTCTCTTCTTTAGTAAGCTTATATCATTTTCACGAACCGCATTATTAAGTACGTTTGCTTTGTCGTCAGGTTTCTCCAAGGAAAGGGCACTGATAAATGCCATAATTGTGGTCAATTCTGTCTCGGCAGTTGCTTCTCCTCGAGAGATTTCTTCAATGACCACATTATGTACTCCATGGTCCTACCGATATCCGTATTGACACAACGGTTGAATGGTTAGAGCATCATCAATCCAAGACGGGTAATGTGGGCTGTAACTGCATTCCTCTTGGCGGAGGCCAGTTTCCTCTTGGCGGAGGCCAGTTGTGAGAATGAGGAACTTTTAGGGTTCCAATGCAATCATGGCAACCCATAATTAAGAGATAGCCCTGTCAAAACAGCCTCCCAGATGGCAAATTTGCTCATTTCCTAGTGCATTGGGACATTTAGTGTGTTTGTTGCTTGAATGACATGTTGTTTGTAATAGCTCGGAACTTCTCGGTAATAACTTGCAAGTATTCACAAGTGTCTTCTTTGGTGCCTAAATGTGCGATGGGAATTGCATTAGAGTTGGGAGGATTTGTCTAGTGATAAGGGTGGCAAATTTACTTGAACGGGGAGAGATGCAAGACCAACCAATTCCTTGTCCCAATCCTAGTGTATGTGTTGATGATGCTATTAGTTTGAGTCATTAACCCCTAAAGGCCCAAGCACTATTTTTTGGCAAAATATTGATTTTGGGCAATTCACTACAAGTGGACATTTCATCTTTTTTCTGTGAAAATTTCACACATGATGTATCCAAGGAGTAGCTTTAAGGTCCAACAATTTTCATAACTTTTTACTGCATGGTTCAAAAGTTATTGCATGATATGTTGTCTTTTTTGAACTCCGGGCAGCCTGGGCAGCTCAAAAAACTTCTTTAAAAGTTACTTTTTTTTAAACGTTTTTTTGGAATTGATTCTTTAGACTTATGTGTACTTGGGAAGCTTTGAACCATTCAATTTTGATTGATGATATGAAAGTTATGAGACATTTTAGTTTGTGGGTAGGTATGGAGCCATACCTACCCACAAACTAAAATGTCTCATAACTTTCATATCATCAATCAAAATTGAATGGTTCAAAGCTTCCCAAGTACACATAAGTCTAAAGAATCAATTCCAAAAAAACGTTTAAAAAAAAGTAACTTTTAAAGAAGTTTTTTGAGCTGCCCAGGCTGCCCGGAGTTCAAAAAAGACAACATATCATGCAATAACTTTTGAACCATGCAGTAAAAAGTTATGAAAATTGTTGGACCTTAAAGCTACTCCTTGGATACATCATGTGTGAAATTTTCACAGAAAAAAGATGAAATGTCCACTTGTAGTGAATTGCCCAAAATCCATTTTGTCCCCCTAAGGGACAAGTGGGTTTTTAGGGGTTAAAGGGCGTCAAATGTTCCAACTTCTCTTGGTAGATGACTTGGGCCTAAAATTTAGAATAAAAGTTCTAGTCTTTTGGGTTTCTCAAAAATCAAGAAAAAGGGTTGGTTATTGCACAGTAGTTCACACTGTGTTCCATGGCCCATCTTTGTGAGTGAGTCCCACCTCAATGTGAGATCCCAACTTAGTTAGGTAATTGAGGGTAAAAATAATGTCAACAAAAGTCATATATATTATATGCAAAATATTGGTGGGACTTTGGTTGAAGGTTGGATCTAGCAAAATGGTTAGTTCAAACCTTGAGTAAATTTTTAACTTCTTTTATGTCAAAACTTCCAACATGTGTTGCCATGTAAATAATCAGACGTGGGACTTGGGATATGGTGTGAAGCTCCAAGTTCTAGCTTTTGACTTTACAACAATCAAATTCTCAAATGTCAATGGGATGTGGAACATACATTAGAACTCCTCTAAACTAATATCTCACATGTTCCAACACCACCCACCAAGGGTCTTGGAACCGTTTTAGGGTCTTTAGCCAATTGGCTATACCCGTGTGCAAGGGTATGGCATAACTGCAATCTAGGAACAAAATAGTAAAAACATAGAGATAATTGTTAGGAAGAAAAGTAGAAATTTGTTGATTTTTTTGTGGCAGTGTAAGTTACAAATTAGAAGGAGATTTATCCCCTAAAATTCTTTTGTGTTTTACATGGTTTAATGGCTCAAAATTGACCTCTCTCAATAAAATGACTAGTAAATCAAAGATTTGAATTTTTTTCAATAATTTAACCTTAAAATCTATTTTTTCACTTGCTTATGTAAATCCTCTCAAAAATTCAAATTTTATAAGGGCATATTTCATTAGATTATAAGATTCAAAGTACGGGCAAAACTTTTTTTGAAGCTTCTCTAAGGTGTCATTTTTTTTGGTTATTCAAAATGATATCTTCCACTTTATGATTTTCTTGTGCAACTTAAATTTCTTGTAGAGCATAAAGTTGGCTATATATCTCACAAATTTCATGATCACCCAATGGTTAAGACATAATGAAAAACAATTGGAAGCAAGAATTGCTTTGTTCAAATTGTCATTACACTAAAAAAAACTTCACAAAAGAGATTCTTCTAGAAATAAATCTCAATTACAAAATCCGTATGGTGTAAACCTAGAACATCATGTGGAATACTTGCCAAAGTAAAAAATTTCTAAAAACAAAAGTAAAAAGTAAGTTATTACGTAGTTAAGGAGAATTGACTGCAAATTTTGCCCATTGACCAAGCCATTGTAAAGTGCTATTGAACACTATTTCCTCAATTCCTTTGTTTCTATTTTTTTCTAGGATGCCCGTGTTAACATCTAAATCACATATCGAACCATATCTCACTCAAAAATTCTTCAATTCCACTTTTTTTGGTAGGTATGCAAGCATTTTAATATGAGCACATGCACCCTTATTTTCACAATCTTACCTTATGTATTTACTCAAGAAATGCTTGGCCAAACATCCCAAAAGCCCAAAGTGGGCTCTTTGGTCCTTTAGGGGTTAAGAGATCCCGGGTGGCTACTTCTACATAGAGTACTTTTGAAATTTGCTATTCCAATAAAGAAAGTGTGAAGATTAACCCTTTAAGGTTTGTGGTTGATTTGGGGGGTGGGCAAGAGGTTTTTCTGTTCTAAACTTAATACAAATGAGAAATACCTACTTGTGATTTGTGATGAAGATTTGACTAAACCATTTGAATGGGACTTTATGCTTGGACCTTCACAATAAATTTGGTGGCAATTGAGAGTTCCTTTGTGTTGCAAATTATAATATATCTCTCAGTTCATATATAGTGAAGTGAGCATGCATACAACCAGCTACCTTTGCCACTATCTTTCTTGCTAAGGAATTCATTTTCATTCTTATAGGGTAGGTTTCTCATTTTTTACCATCAAGAACCATATGGAACTCCAACTTGGCGTTCCCCAAACTTGTGTTTGAGTATAATGTCATTCACTTTTGCGTTTAGGGTTGTTTTTCTCCAATGATTTGCATATTTTCAATTTGCATGCCGGCAATTTTTTCAACCCATACACATGTCAACACGGATCTTCATGGAATTTGTCCCATTACATTCATTCCAAATTCCCCAAACCCATCTCCTTTCATCCATAATCAAATTCATTGTCAAACTTTGGCTACCAATTATAATGTGTCTAAATTTACCAAAAAGTGGTTGACTAGACAATAAAGGGTTAATAAATTTTTGTGGTGTTAAATGTGCAAAGACAATTTTTCTAGTCTCAAATGTGCAAGACAATTTTTTTTCTTGCTTCAAGATTTAGTCACTAATATGGGAGTTGAACACAACTTCCTACTAGGATGACTCCCCATTTTGGAGTATTATTGATCGGCACACCACAAAACATTAGGAAAATGTGATAGAACTGTGAAATGCATAAGCATTGGGAAGTTGCAACCATGGAGCCTTCAAGTCCTCCTTGAAATTCCTGCTTGAAGCTCCCCTTTGAATCACCGTGAGCCCAACTCTAGAGTTGAGGTTAATCACTTTAAGTCCTTGTACACTTTCTCTAAGTTGCAAAGTATTGACCTCATAAAAACTTAGGAAAAGAAGTGAGGATACTGAACTCTTCAATTGTTAAACGTCTCCATGGCAACCAACCTTAACTGCATTTTTCCAAGAGCCAATAGCTTCCTTATAAGGGAAAGTATCAGGGCTGAAATATTTTTGGCCAAACATCCACACAAAAAGTGGCAAATGCTTGCTAAGCTTGTTTCTATGATAGGACTTTAGAAATTTGAGATTGGAGAAAAGTCTCTTGTCCTCCAGTGATCCAAACACCAAACAACACCCTACTTTAGCTAGCTTGAAATATTCAGGGATAAGCTTCTGCAAGTGTTGTGATTTGGAGAGACGGCGCTAAAGCTTCACAACATGATTCAAGTTAAATGGCTGACCACAAGCACTCTCACAATTAGAGAGCATTATCCTCTTAAACAAGCCCTATATTGGTTTTCCAAACTTGATGCAAAAAGCATCTTTAGCGCTATGTATGAGCTCCCTTCTTCCAAAGAATCACTCACAATGGTGGCATGGGAGTAAAAGCTCTTGAGCACCAATAGATGCTGGGCAATATTCTTCTCAGCTTCTTCTTCCTTCTAATATTGAAGGTATGTAATTCCAAAAGCATCCAACAACTCATGCTGAGGAAACCTTCTATCCAGCTTGTCACAAAAAAAATCTACAATTTTTGCACACATTCCATAGGTTGACATGCAAAGAAGAGATCCTAGGAGGTCAAGGTTGCATGAAGCAAAATTGCCAGAAAAAATGCATACTTTTGTTGCAGTCAAGGAAAGGCAAGCTCAACCAAGGTAGACTGGTACAACAGTGATGGGTAAGGATTCAAAAACAAACCTTGACCTACAAGACAAACCACGCAAGAAGCCGACAAAATTTGAACTTGGAAGCAGCCTTGCCTTTAGGCTGCCAAAACAGCTTTAAGGTAAGGTGAACATAACACAATACACCCCACAGACATAAATGAAAAATTGTAAAAGCAAGGACCTAGAATTTACAAAGACTAAAAGGAACATGAACCAATCATATACACAAACATCCATAACGCGTTATTTGTTAAATTGGGAAAAACGGAGGTACCATTTTGTACCCACCTTAAATCCAAAAAGTGACCTTCAACCAGCTTTGAAGGTATCAAATTCCGTCTATCGAGCGCAATTAACTATTTTTGCACTTGGTCAAGTGCAATCTCCGTACACCCAACTATAACTAAAATGTTCAAGTTGACCTAGCAGAACTCCATGTGTGGGGGGGATTTTTTTTTAAACTTACTAGAAAAAAATATCTTTTTTTAAAATTTAATTAATTAATTAATTAATTTTTAAATTTCCCCTCCCTGCCTTCAGACCCCACGGATGTGCGCGGGGTTGAGAAGAAAGAGGGAGGGAAACAAATGAGGACTCACAACATTAATGCAAGATAAAATGCCCCCTCAATTCCTCAAACACACACAAATAACACTTAGACAAAAGCTGGAGCAAATTCAATTTAGAAAACCAGAAGTTGCCATGAGCAATAATACATCAAATCTAAGGGCATGTAAGGCAACGCAAAATGGCATGAATTGCTTAAACCCAAAACTGCCTTGTCTGCAAAGAAACCCATATTATCCAAAACCATTAAAAAACTTCAAAGAAACCTTGGTGAATAGACCCTAAACCAAACTTACTGTAAGACAAAGACAATATGAACAACATCTAAGTAATTAAACGGAAGCAACCTTAAATACAAGTATAAAAAGGCTAAACCTAAATGAAAAAGCAAATCAGCAGTAGCCTACAAAGAGCCAAAAAAGAATGGTAAGTATCAGGAAAAAACAATTGCCTCAATTGAACCAAAAATTGAAGCAGATTGTACAAACAAAACAGTGGCCTTGACACTTTTCTTGAATTAAAAATTCAACTTTCTAGGCTCTACAAAGAATACAACAACCTTTGATTTCATATATCCTTTTGGAATTCATTGAAACACTCCCCTCACAAAAGCCTCTTGTCTACTTAAACCTAGGGTAGCCTTACCTGCATAGCAACCACAAGACTACAACAACATTAACACTAGCAAAAAAAACATTTCAAAAAGTAAACTTAAAAACAGTAAAAAAAAGCAGCGGCTAAATTCTTTCACTTACAAATTGACACTGGACATGATCCTAAACTTGCTTGTACTCCGCATTTGAAACAAAAAGCTGCTGGCTGGTCTGCTTATCATAGTATCGAGCAAAAGTTTGAGTCAATTTTAAATCAAAAACCAAATAGGATAATCTAGGTTCTCTAGGAAGGGCCTTCCATTTCAACGGGATGTCATCAAAAATGAACATCACCAAGGAGTTGTAGACTTTGAAATTTGCTATGCTATAGAAAATGAATTTGTTCACAAATAGCTCATTCAATTCTTCTTGACACACTTTAATAGCTTCTATGAAATCACAAACAAATATGTCTTAAGATTGTGCAAGCTTAATCAATGAATGCACAAAATTTAACAATGGAATGGAGTAAGATAGCAATGGTAAAACCTCTATATTTGCCAAGATGTCAAAATTGTCTCCAGCTTTAGCGATAGATCTTTGACCGGGTCTGCTAAACATGTCGACTCCCATCTTGGTCAACAAAGCCCTATACTCCGCGAGGACTTTTGGGCCAAGCTTTGTATGAAAACCCGGCAAGTTTTTACATTTTTAATCATCTTATTGCTCTTGGTCTCCATTAGGTCAATCAATTTCTAGAGTTTGTTATGCTGTTTCTTGCTTCTGCAAAAAAATATAAGTGCATATATTGGATCAATCCCTCCAAACAAGAGACAAAAAGATACTTTGACAAAGTTTCCACTTCTAGATTTATTTGATAAGAAGCGGAGCTAGCCTCCAATGACAAAGGGTCTATTTGTCACGAATTTGTTTTGTCACTCTCGCTTTTTGGTTTTTAAAAGTTTTAACTATGTTTGCACCAAAACAAACAAGTTTATAGTGTCCTAATGGAGATTCCTCCAGCATGTAGATACTCGTTATTTATTTATATTTGTGTTAATTTTAATAAATCAACAGTTAAGGCAATAGGGGTGGTTATAGTGAAAACCACGGTATGGTGACAGCATAACGGCCATAAATTCCAGTGCGCTGCGCCGTCTTGTTACATGTATAGTTTAGGGGGGTAGGTAGCGGATTGGCTGGGCCACTTACATGCCTCACTAGCTGCCAAGCTGTGGGCCGCCATCACCGTTTGACGAGTCCAATGGAGTTCAAACTTGGATCGGCGGGCGGCTAAAGACAATCACTTCTCTAGCCAACTAAATTTACGACTTGGCAACTAAAGACAAGCATTTGACGCTATTATATGCTCGCAAAGGCACGTGGCCACTTTACGGTGATATATATATTGTAATTTCATCTTTTTTATCTGTTTATCTAGATGTTTTGAAAGGCTCATATATTTTGCCTTTATTTGAATAAAAATACTAAGGGTTTAGAAGTGAATAGGAAAAGTGTGAAAGGAAAAAGAGTTTGACATCTATGGTGGGGTTAGGATGGAAAGGAGCATGGGTTGATGTGCTTTACTTTCCTATTTTAGATAGAATCAAAATTAAAAAAAAGAGATTTTTTAGTATGTTAAAAGTTAGTATATTAGTGTTGGTAGAAAAAATGAAGAAATTCCAAAACTTTGAGATGTGAAAACTTTTTGTGTATATATGATTTTGAATTGAAATTTAGAAAAATTGTTCATTATGTAATTAACTTTTCAAAATAAGTTTGCAAATTTAATTTGGAATTGTGATGCAAAAGTTATAAGTGTTTGAATTTTAGAGTCAAAATGTCAGATTATGAAGAAAAGCTGAGTCTTTGACAAGTCATAGCTTATGATCTGTATATTATTTTGCAACAAGATTTGGAAAGAATGTCATCTTAGTTTTAGTTTTTTATAAAGTCCTTAAATGTGAGATTTAAAACTTGGAGAAGAATGTTATGAAGGAGTGAAGGATTGGAGGTGGCTGCTCATTTATTAGGAGAAGGCTAAAACTTTGAAAAGCTACAGCTTGTAGTCAATATGAAATTTTCTTTTCAGATTTTTAAGAATGATATTTTGTTGTCATAGCTTTTTGAATTGTTTTCAATTATTTCATTTGGAATCTTATTAAAGAAGTTATAGTGAGTAGAAGTTAAAGATTTGGGTGCTTTTAAAAAAATTGAGATCCACACTTTGATTGACTAGTATTTTTTGACAAAATTTTATTTTGAAATGAAAATTGTAGGAGTTATAGCGAGTGGTATTGTCTTTTCAAATTAATATCAAGTTTTTTTATGAGTGATGTGTAGAACAAAAATTATAGAGGTTTATAGAGGCAGTGTTTAGTTTTGCAAAAATTAAGAAGAGCCTTTACTTTGAACCCGCATAACTTTTAGACAATAGCTTAGATTGAGTTGAAATTTAAAAATATGTTAGAAGGTTAGAAGAGCTTTTCATAGTGCTATTACACTTAGCATTTAAATTGTTGAGCCATCTGTAGTACTAGATAAAAGAACGCAACTTTTTTAGAACTTGTTATTTGTGATTTTCTCTATTGTTTTTATTAAAACATGAAGACTTGAAGACATGAATACTTGAAAATTTGAAGATATGAAGATTTCAAAAGAAATATTTTAGATTTATTTTTTATGTCTGTGTGAGATGTAGCTTTGTTATTTCTAGCCGACTTTTGAGGCTTGTTTGTCAATTCATTTTTATTATATTTTGTAAATCTTGTTACGGGCAGTTTGGGTTAAATCAAATTCAACCTCATTTATTGTCGTAGTGACAAAGTGGAATTGATCACCCACATGGTCAAGACTTGCTCTGTTCTTACGATCTGGAGTTTTGGCCAGCAAATCGTAAATTTGATTTTCGGATCCCATCATATGGACGGCAGCTTGTGTCTGCTGTCCGATTTACCCGTCCCATATCCAATGGGCTCTTATCCTTACCTTGACCCTTATATCCTAAGAGCTAGCCACATGATAGGCTAACGAAAGACTGAAAGCTGAAAATTTGAAGAATAAAGATCAAGACCGACAATAATTCTTAGTCAACAACATACAATTGCAGCGAGAAATCTTGCGTGTTTCTAAGGCGCACTCCTTTCAACTCAACAATGAATGATTGCAAAAAATATTTTATGTTTTTTGTCTCAAAATGCCTCTTTTTTGGTGTAATACTAGCAGTGCTGCTAGTATTGCAAGTACTACACAACATCATCACAATAGAAATTTAAACCGTCCCTCTCATCCTAGATCTATTGAGAATCAAACATGTGGTATATCATTTAGAAAGACCAACTATTAGTAATGACAATTCAATGAATAGATGAAAAGAAAGTTCACATCCTCAGATGATGGTAGTGGTCAGTAACCACGATCAGTGGTTACATAGTGTCATAAATAGAGAGGAGTACTATATAGGCATGTGGAGCGGAAATTACTTGAATTTCTAGAGTGCCATGTTTTCAATTTTAGTAATTACAAAAAAAATCCAAAACATAAAACAAAAAATGTCCATTTTTTATCTCTTTGAGTAGCTTCACTTGATGCAAGTGGTTTTTGGAGAAAGTTTTTTTTATTTCACCAATGCATGGAGAATGGATGCTTACTTTGAGATAATGTGCATGGCATGGAATTTAGAATTTTGTGAAATCCTTTTATGAATCCATGTAATGATGCTTGATAAACCACTCCACCAATTTGTAGCACAAAATTTTCTTTTTTGGACCTAAAATAGCATTAAAAACCTCCAAAACCACAAAGGTAGACATGCAATTGGAATCCACTTAAAAATAGTAAAATAATTTAAAACAAAAAACAAAAAAAATACTGAACGTCTATAACTTTAAAGTGAACATTACTATAAAATCCAAAGTCAAAACAACTTGGTACGCAAAAGATAGGAGCCAAAAACCACCCACAAGAAGTGAAGGGAACAGAAAATAATACAAGTGTTTCTTGCAATCACCCTTGCAAGCAATCTCCTTTCTAGTTAGCCCTCCTTCACTCATCAAAGCCTGCATAATAACCTTGGTTAGATGATTAGTCGTTCTACTCTTAACAATGCAAGACAAGTGCACCAGATGAGGAATTTGATCCCAGTTTTCCATAGCGTAGATGTGGACGCCTGTCCATGAAGTGTTGTCCACAACAGTGACCTCATCTGTGCTAATAGAAATGAATCTAGAGGATTGAACCACAAATTTCAAGGCACCTAAAACTAATGCATGTAAATACTTGCTCATCTTCCACTTTGAGGTCTCATATCAATGTTTCTAGGATAGGTGCTTTATCATCAGGTGGCGCTGAAGTTGCTACTCATGTTTGTGATTGCACATAGGACAATCATGAAACAAGATTTGAAACAAAGTAGAAAACTATAACCCTTTTCATTTGGCGTCACCTTCCAAACCAGCAATAAGCTAATCAGCCACAATACCCGACTTAGTTTGCCCTACCCAAAGCTTGTAGAACTGCACGTGTTTGGCCTCCATGTTGATGAAGGAATTGTCTTTCTTGAGGTGTTGCAATGGCACCACGTCCTCCTTCCAAACCCTCTTACCTTTGTGCTTTTTTAGATTATCAGCCTTTGGCACCATAACCTTGCACCGGCTAGTGATACTTGTGTTGCTGCGGCAAAGGACTCTGGTGATGTTTACAATTGGAGTTGAATTTGACCTCTGCATATGCAAATTTGGCCGCCCAAATCTCTTGCCACCTTCGCTTGAGTGTGTTGGCGGTGACGTTATTTTTCTTTCATGAGGGCACTAGAACTGCAAGATATCTCTTTGCAGTCATTGCTGGTTTTTTAGCAGAAGTCGGAGTCTTAGCCTCTAGATCTTCAGTCTTCAGAGGAAGCACGGTAGCTTTAGATGGGAGGCAGCCCCAAGTAGTAGGCTAGACTTACGACTCTAAAACCTGAGTCTTAAACACACAATAGACCTAAGAAATGGGCGACAAATACTTCCCTACGTTGTTGTTACTACGATTGAACCCAAAAGTTTGGACATGGAAGTTCTTGGAGGGCTTCAAACGTGGTGCCATTGGAGACTCTCTCAACCCTAGAATCCCCACTAAATTCAACAACAGCAAGAACCAGCTGCAATGGATGCGGCAACAACGGCAAAAATCCAACAAGCAAAAACCTTACACCCTTGAAAATCAAGTGTCACTCATAACAGAACTATGATTAGATTAAGATCAGATCTAGAAAAGAAAAATTCCAACCTTGAAGGCAAATCAGGCGAGGTAAAGTAAGAAGAAACAAAAAATCCCTCGGCCTCTTAGGCTCTCACTTCTGCAAAATGCAACTGCAAAACATCCAAAAGGCCCAATTTACCAAAGACATAAACTTGAACCCAAAATTGTGAGCGTGAAAGGGCTAGGAAACGCATCAACTATGTGAAAATTGACCTAAGAAGATTGAAAAAATAAAAAGCGTGAGAGAATTCAAACGCCATGTGATGGACGCAAATCTCACCGCCCTTAAATAGGCTGAATTTGGCAAAGACAACGCGCACAAATCCATACTCTTTGCACAGTCAAAATCCCACAATCATATACCCTAAGGCCTACAATGCATTCATCACAGAGATGCGTTGATTGCTGGAGGCAAATTGGTGCCTCCAATGTTTCAATGCACCTCAGAAGTGGCGCAGTGGCCAAAGGGGAATTCAAAGAATGCCCACAATCGACAATGAGTAATTCAAGGGTTGAACTACTGCGCCTAATTATTTTCCTAATTGGATCTTGCGGGAGCAATTTTTAAAGCAGCGGAGGACGTATGCAAGTATCATGATGTATTATCTAACATATCTAGACATAGGATCTGCTCTTCACCTGCAAGCATTGACACTTATTGAGTGGACATGTCTAATTATTGGGTACAACATTCTTGAACATGTTGGTGAGTTAGTTGCTAGAATTGTGTTCAAGTATCGTGCAGAGATTTGGGCGCTAAGTGTGCACTCTTTATTAGAGAGAGGTATTGCATGCATTGCACATGATTGAGAAGTGAAGGTGGCATGAAACTTAGTTTTCTCAAATCACTACATAGACAACGAGCACCAAGAAGGGAAGATCATCTTGCATGCAAGGGAGGAAAGGAATCATTGCAGCAGAGAGGGATGTGCCCTTGCAGATTAGATGCTCAATCAATGAAATTAGGCAATGATAAATGCTATGGTAAGGACAACACCAATTTGTGTTGTGCAAATCCACAACCGAGTTTTGTTATGAAGATTATCTCTGGCAACTCTGGCACGTGGGGAAGGTGTGAGATTGATTTGTTTGGTCATCTTGAAGGCTGTGGCTTACAGGTGACTAATCAATCGTATTCTTATGAAGACTTTTATTGCATGGTCGGCTTCACATATTCTTCATGACTAACATATTATTGAGTCTACCTGTTTACTTTCTGTAGAGATCCAGATCAAGCTTTATTTGAAGTGGTTTTTGTAGAACTCACTCTGCAGACCTTGAGGCTTAGTCGGATCACTATTTGTATATTGAGTACTTCCTATGCAACAAAAAGGTAATTTTTAGAAGGCTATTTACTTCTCATGCAAAAATAAAAAGGCATCTATAATTGTATAATTTGACAAAATGACCTATATTATGGCACTTCATAATTATTTATACGGCCTAGGAGATTGTGTTTTTCCTAGGCTATTTTTTTTAGAAGGAAAAAAATAAATTATCAAGCAAAATGACAACAAAAGATTTCAGATAAGAGGTACAAAAATGGCATGAGAATATTTGGTGATTGGAATTTAATATTGTAGTAAAATTAATTTTTTTACACCCTATTTTTTTTAATTTAAACATTTTGGTTAGTGTTAGATATTTGCATTTTTTCCACATTCTATTATTTTAGTTCAAACCTTTATTATGACAACTTTGTTTACACAAAATTTTGATATTTTTTTCACTTCTCATTTTTTTATATTTAAACACGTATTTTAGGCTTAATTTCATATTTTATTTTGATACTTTATTTTTTGCTCTGATATAGGCTATGGCACTTTTTTTGGTTTTAAATTTTGAATTTGTTTCACTTCAAATTATTTTTGTTAAGTCACCTTTATTTTTACTTTTCATCCAACATAGCATGGCCCCTCAAATACACAGCTGCCTGTACAAACCCATACAAGATACAGTCTTGTGCATATGATAGTTCAAGATCTTGTGCCTCTACATTAATTGTAAAAAATATCAATGCTTTAGATTTGTAGTGTACCTATATTATTTAGATTAGATTTAGCACTTTAAATGTTCTTTTCTTTACTTGTAAGTTTGTTATAATGTTTATCTCAAATGAATAAAACCCTTGTTATATTATCCGGCACGTCAATTCTAAAATGCTTTAAGTGATCCATCCGGGTTTTGTAATCAACAATGTCCATAATCAATTTGTCACATTCTAAATGCTTTTAGTAGAATGAGTAATGACATTGAAGTTAATGAATGTTTCTTAGAATGTTTCTCAAAAGTTGCATCTAAGGATAAAAGATTTTAGTAATAGGATAAGCAAATCAGTTCCCAATCATATTAGTTAAAATTTGGGTTTTACATAGTGATTTGTATTAACCCCTAAGCGCCCCAGTGACGGGATCTCATCGTTGGGGATTTCATATGCTTTTTTGAGATCTCGGATCTAATTTTTTGATCTAACTATAAACTACAATTATGAAGGCATTGAAGTTATTCATGCTAATGGAGTAATGGCAAGGAGAGTCAATTGTTGTACAAGTGTTGCAAGGGATTTGATTGGGTGAAACACCATTGGGGCGTGGTGGCAAGCAATGTTTTATAAGCTACAGCCGGTCAACATCCCTTGCAAGCTTCCTTGTGTGTGCTTTGTGGTAGTAGGAAAGTTGTTGGCAAGGGTCCAAGCATGTTCTAGACTCTTATTATGGCAACCATCACAGACTGTGCCGATCATTATTTCTCGTGCAATAGCAATTTGAAGCCGTAAAACTTGACATAAAAAGAAGTGCAATCTTCAATAATTTACAAGTGTGTGCATTCACATCTAATCTTGCTGCTCACAAAATTTGAGATAAATCTGGGGCTTATAGAATTTTGTAAAAATCATCAAATAGCAACTACCTACCAGTAATGAGAAATTGCCATAAAAGTTGTTTGATCAAATGTTATAATCTTCCATCTCCCACGGTCAATTGTTCCCAAAAATTGCAAGTCATTTTCTAAGTAGGTGTACCACTATTTTCAATGGTCACTTTTTGTGGATCATTGAATTGACTGAGATACAATGATCAAAGTTGTTGGTTTCCAAAAACCTTGATTTTGGTGAATACAGCATGGGCACTCAGGGGTTAAGCAAATAGTTCAATTAAAATATTTATAAAAGATCTTGAAATTTATTCAAGTACCAAAAGTCATAGTTGCAATCATGGGACTCAAAAATATTAGTGATATATGAATATAATGATGAATAGAGCATATAGTGTGAAGAATTTTGAAGTTGGACTATTTACTCATATATTCCATCTTCTAAGTGCTAACACATTTTTTCCTTGATTTTTTTTTGGTTTATTATAAATTGAAAGAAGATTGTGTTCACTACAAGAAAAAGTGGTCTTTTTGATTAAGTCAAATGACTAAACCTCAACTAGTCCAAGATGATTAGTCAAGTGTCAGTCAAGTGTTTAATTTATGAGTATTACATGGTCATAAATTAAATAATTTATGACTACATGTGGTCATAAATTAAACACTTAATTGACAATTTGACACTTGACTATTCATCTTGGACTAGTTGAGGTTTAGTTATTTGACTTAGTCAAAAAGACCTCTCTTTCTTGTACAATGTTGTAAGCAAATTAGTTTAAATCAAATTTTGAATCAAGTTATTGAAAGGGTTGCATACAAATAAGCTCAATCCTTGAACACTTGCATGCATGGCAAAAACTTATTGAAAATGACGTGTTGAAGTAATCCAAACTTTTGTACCAAAGTCCAACTAAAATAATAAAAACATAACAATATGGTTTTATTTTTTTATCATACTTTGCATTTGTCCACAAACATTTAGATGTCAAGCCTATAGAGATTGTGAGACATTGCTTAGATTTCTTGTTGATACAATGAACTAGTGAATACCAATATTTTCCTTGATCTTCACTAATATGCTAAATTTTATTATCTTTGCAATAATCATGTATTATGTCCCTTGGATTACATAGTAGAGAATTTTTAGCCCTATTGGATAATATTATGACCACTAGTGATTCAATTTTCATAAAAGATATTACAAGGGGGCTTGCCGACTCTTGCAATTGAAACATGCGGCTAGACAAAGGCAAAGCAAACAGCCCACCAAGCTCCATCACTCCCACACGGAAAAGCAAACGCTAGAGAACAATTGTGAGAAGATTGGCGGCATGGAATTCAGGGCACTGGCAGTCTAGCAAAGCCTAATAGAGAACACAATGACAAGGAGATTTTTGCACCAAGGTTTCTCCAGCAAACTCAAGAAATGCAGATCCGCAACATCTAAGTGTGCCAAACTAGCGCCAATGCATTCAACTCAACAGCATCTTGGGAGAGCCAAGCAGGCAAGTGCAAAGCAGCAATTAAAGCACAGAAACTCAGAGAGGCCTAGCTGCATAAAGAAGGCACGTTAACCTAACTTTGATTGTGTGCAATATGTGTGCAAGAGGTGCAAGGAGTGCAGCTAATTGGATGTTGAGGACGGAGTGGATGCACCTAAGGATGGATGACATCAGAAGCGCAAAGGCTACATCAGCAAGTGTGGCAAAGAAGCAACTACCGACATTGCAATCAGCCGCATATTGCCAACGGCAATATGGGAAATGATAGGTACGCTTTCTAACTAAAGTCTTCATTTTAGACCTAATTTTTAGAATGAACGTGTAGTATAGGTTTTTTTTGTATAATCGTAGCAAATTTAGCTAGTTTAGGGGTCCCTACGTCCCACTCCATTAAACTTCCACAAACCAATGTATCCACTCAATCCCAAGCATGTTAGTTTAGAGGAGTTCTACTGTGAACCACCCCTCTTAAGAATCTTTTTTGGTTTTCAAAATGTTTTTTTGTTGAGTATCTCTCTTTGTCTCTAAAAGAAGATGAACATGCATGTAGCTACAATAGGGGCGTCAAGGTTTTTTGTTGGTTTACTTTCTACATGTGACACTTGTATCTTTCAAACGAGGTTTTTATTTTCATTTTCTAAAAAATGCCAAAGTGGCAATTTAAAATGTTATAGTGGTGCTCCAAATTTCAACATTCATCCACATATTAGATAGAAAATATCACATTAGCACATAACACATGTCTATAAATTGGTTTTCATCCTCAATTTGGCAATTTCATCCAAGTTTTTTTTCAATGTGAAACTTTTTGGCAATTCCATCCAAGTAATCATGTTAATTTTTTTCTATAGGCTTGGTGCCAATCAAAAAAAGTTGGTGCTTTTCTACTCCAAATCGCCAAAAAATAACACTACATTCCAAAAGTTCTACCTTGTGGCAAAAGATCCAACTTTGACTCCCATTATTGGTTGACCACTTGCATTGCAAATTGTATGGGTTTGTGCTTTTGGACATAAATTGTATTTATAGAGTTTGTGATGTTTAGTTAAATTATAGTCATAATGTATAATGTTGTGAGTAAATAGCAACCTTGCTCATTGCAACACGAATATTTTAGGATGAAAAAGTTAAAAGTACCCATAACCCAAAAAAAATGGCTTATCATAAATAATAAATTTGAAATTTGACCTAATTGCAGATACAAAATTGACCCAAAATACCACAAGAAGTGATGAGTTGAATTTGCAAGGGCCAAATTAGTGAGTTTGGCACCTTTTTGGAGACAACCCTAACACCCCCCTCTTTTTCACCATGCTCTTTCTATTCACTAATTTTTTTTAGCTATTCTAAAAAGATTAAAGTCCAAGCTAACAATGGATGCATTTGTTTGGATTCTAGGTTAAGTTTATTAAGTTCACCACTTCATGTTTTCTTTGAAATCCTTTATTTTGATATGTTTATTATCATCTTTAAAGCTTGTAACCCCTTATCCCCTCCCTTTCCAAAGGATTCCTCTCTTTAGTGTATTCTAAGATACCCAAGGTGGTGAGAGGTTGAAGATCGTGGAACGGTTCTAATTTCCAAAAATGTGAAAATGAATTATGAAGTAGAGTTTTTTTTTTTTTTTTTCTTAAATTGGTGACTTTCAAATGAGAATCATATACTATAATCTTAGATCACATTCAATACACTTATCAATATTTACTAGTTAAGCTATACCAAAAGTCATTCAAATATCCTTTTAGACCTAATTTTGGAATGAAATTTAACAAATTTTGTGAGATTATTTTTATTTTATATTTACAATGTTGAGCTCTATTTGTTGAGGTTTTCTAGACATGTATTATAGTTGTTTTTCTAAGCTACTTTTGAAGGGTCATTATTTGAATGAGAAATACACTTGAAACAAACTTGATTTCTTTAAATTGTATTGCATTAAAAATGTCTTGAAGATTTATAATGAATAAATATTAAAAAAGATAAATCTAAGCATCTACGAACATGTAGATGAATGGTAAACAAAATTTTGGTAATTGTCCAAAATCTTGAGTTGTTACTTTCACCACCTATTTTTTTTTAGTATAATTCTTCCAAATGTGTTGTCCATATTTGGTATGTTGTGAAGGGGGTTACATGGCACATATTGTCAAGGTAAAGAATCTATGAGATTCTTAGAGTTGAATCTCTTGTGCTATTTTATGCCAAACATAGAAATGAAAAGTCACATGTGTGTGTGTGTGATTTTTTATTTATGTGTTTTGACATAAAATAGTCAAGTATTTTCTAATTTTTATCAATTTTGAAATATGGTTATCATTGGCACAAGTTTCTTACTATAGGTATACCATTATTATTAGTTGGTTATTTTAGCATTCTTTTGGTATAAATTCAAAGATGTTCTTAAAGAAAACTTCATTCATGCCAATCTCCTTGCAAGATCAATTCTTATCTAAAACCAACAAAGTTTGAATAAGAAGTACTTCATAATCTTGGAAGCATTATAATTGTGACTAGACTCTTGTACCAAAAGGGATCCAAAGTGAAAAAACAACTCACCCAAATTTCAAGAATATACGTGAAATGGATCATTGAAGAGCATTGTGTGTGTGTGTTTTTTTTAATTGAATTTTGGACATAGGTAATGAACCAATAAAAAAATGGAATCAACTAAAAAACTTTGAAAGGAGATAAATTATTATATACAATGTTGCAAGATGGTGTGCCACCTATTGTGCAACACAATTATATGGAAAGATAACCCAAGACTATTAGTCTAAAATGTTAGACATTGTTGAGAAACTTTGCCAATGAATGTCAACTTTTGTGAACTACAACTTCTCATCCATTCTAAACATATGTTGTTTGTAATTGCATCACTTTATGCTTTTGACTACTACCATCAACATGCAAAAACTAGCTTTAAGAAAATCTTGCAATTGAGGAAGTGACAACAAAAAAAAATGATTGTACCTCAACTATTTGAAGCAATCCTTGAAAACCTTATAAAGGACCATTTAGGATAACTATCCACATGTGGATGAAGTTGGCAAGGTCTAAGACACTTTTTGGAGTTAATAAAGCATATTTTTTACATCAACAAACAACAATAGTATGGTTCATTTAAATGTGAGTAGGAAAAAAACAAACAAAGGATCAAAACTCCCTATTTTGTCAAAGAAATCTCAATGTGCTCAAGTTCAAAATGCAAAGCCATCAATTCTCTAATTTAGTCCCACAAGATGCCCAATATACAATTGAAAAGTCCTCAATGACATCTTTTCAATGATATATATCATTGCCCCATTAGGAACCACACTTTGCTTCTCCAATATTAAATGCCACTCAAGAAATTCACTTAGAACACAATATTTGTTAATTTGGGAAAAACAAGGGTCCCAATCTGTTTTCCCCTCAAACCCAAAAAGTTACTTTAAAACCAGATTTGAAGATATCATATTCAATCTAAGCCACTAACATATTTTCCTTCTCAAATCCCTCCTCTCAAGTGAGGGCACGTATCGGTTTGAGGTGATCACCTCAAACTTCCTGCCTCACTTCCTGAAAGTCCCAAAATGTACCATTTTTCCCAAATTAACGAATATAGCGATTTAGCTCATTTGACCAAGTTTTTAGCTCATTAAATTTCTTAAAAGCTTTGTTCTAAAATCATACCAGTAAATTTTGTTAATTTCCAATTAATCAAACTGATATACATATGCTACCATGCATAAGGTTTTTTTTGTTTGTTTTGTTTTGCTTTTTTGTTTTCATCTCTTTACCAAATTTGACCACATATGAAAGATTGCTCTTTTTCATACTCGGTACATGGCAGCAAAGTCAAGGCAATGCTTAAGATCTCGCAAATCACTGAAGCCTCCATTTCCAGAAAATTTTCTAAATCGTCCTCCATGGTAGGTGTGCCTTTGATAAAAAGGGTTCATAGACACTGACCTGTCACCCACACCCCCCCCCCCCCCCCCCCCCCCCTTTATCAAATACTTTACAAGGGTTATATTAAGTTAATCAGTAAGCAAGAAATACTACAATCACATTGAGGGTTAATTATTTCTATTCAACAACTCTGGAGAGCAAGATATTTCAATCATATTGAAAAAAACAACTGCAATTGAAGTGGTGAAAAAGGTTGGAGAGTTATTATCACAAAGGGCGCTACGTTTCCTGAAGAGAAGCACAAAGAAACTTTGACCATGAAAGATAAAATGACATTCATGCTTACATGGCAATTCTATTTTTTGCAAATAGCCCAACATTCAAGACCATTTAAGAAGCTTATTGATTTTATTTTGACAAGTATTTGTCATCTTAGCATGTGGGGTTTCATATGTATCCTTAAGACTTGCAGCATAAAGTAAAAACCGGCTATATAATTTGCGGAACCCAATTCTACACTTATCTAAAAAAGCATTCATTACCATAACCTAACTAAAAATCCGAACAGAGCAAGAGAAATTGGTACAATAGCTGTAAAAAGGTAAAAATGTATCTTAGTTTAGCCAAAGTGTTGACACATTCAACATCTATGGCTGAATATTTCAAAAAGATTGCAATAATGCATAATAATACTATTTGCACTCAAACGCAAATACAGTTGATCACTTTTTGATTATTGTTTTGGAAGAGCTATTTGTCAGAAATTTCTTTAAAAAGTGGAGAGCTCGATTTTTTGCATTTTAATTAATTATTCACCTCGCATCTGATGACGATGCTGGTAGGCTAAGCCAGAATCCTAGACAACTTTCCTTCTGGGCAGTGCAAAAAGCCTCATGTTCTTTCTTATCTTGCTTACATGCTTCTAAATTTGACTTGATATGGTGATAATAAACCATCTTCAAGCCTGGAAACAAGCCTCGACACAGCCAGGGGTGTGCCAAGTAAAAGTTGACCCATTCGACCCTGTCACAAAAAATTGCAAAATCGTGGAGTAAATTTAGACCGCTCCTCACCAGGGATCACATGAGACCAGAATCTGCAGAGCGTCAGAGTGTCTGCTCAGAAGTTTTACTCAAAGGCAAAATGGCAACTGCCAGTTTCAAGATGTACTGTATAAGAGAATGAAGAGTTCTCCATTGAACAGCTTGACCTACTCTGACAACTTTTCACAACGTCGTGGACAAGCCATAAACGTTTACACTCGATAACGATATGGCGTTTCCAGTACCCATTTCCTGATTGACACCGATTTTCCACAAAACCGTTTATCTACATTACCTATCCACAAGCGATCTCTCTTCCACGCCTTTGACAGAATTTTTCTATAAATGGGATTTCCATACCCAAGTATCGTCTTCCAGAGCGAAGAAAGCTTACACTGCTCTGTTTTCTACTCATTAATGAGATTGACAGAAGACTTGCACTACCGGAAGTTATGAAAAGGAAACTCCATACCCAGGGTATTTCACTTTCCGAGTCAAAATCCTATGCACAAATCGAGCACCTGAAACGGTTCCTTGCACACAAAGCAAGAGGGGGGTGATGCATTTTACACTCGTTTCAGATGCCTTGGTGCTATAACGTTCTCTGCAGTGGCATGCTATACATAGAGGAAAAAGCGAGACAAAGACGACGGTCCCGGTGATCACCCCACCCACCCCACCCTCGGAAGCCAGAGGTGTACCCTTTGATGTGAAACTTGAGCACGGGCCACGAGGGGTCGATATTCGGCACCTTGTCCATGGCTCCAATGGTTCCCAAATGCATCGACGAATCTCGACATTCACTGGACTTGGATTTGCTGTAGCCCTGGTGAAGGCCACATCGTCCAAAGTGCACAGCACTCGTGTACGGACCACGCAACGTGTACACGGCGTTCCCAAAAGTGGGGAAAACAGTGGCCCACATGGTGATGTCCCAATTGTAGTCGTCAAACGTGCAAAACGGCTCGGCCTGCGCATGAATGGCGTCCCAAACTGTGCGGTTGAAAGTATACCCCACGTTGCCCACTTTCTCTGCCACGAGCTTCTTCACTTGCTCACCACGCGACTTGACGTCCAGCGGTGCAGCGTTCACGGCGATGCACTCCGGACACTTCTCCTGCTTCAGCTTCGAAAGAATTTGAATGTTCCGGTACGCGTTGGGAAGGAGATAGTGATCCTCTTCTATGAACATCACGTGGCCGTTGAAACCCTTGGTCTCCTCCATCCCGTCCCACACGGTGTTCATCATCCACCACCAGTGATGCTTCAGCGATACGATTCGGACGCTCCGGTGGTTGCCGTATTGGTCGGGGTTCCCTGCGCAGCCCAACGTCTCCGCGCTCTCCTTGTTCTGACAATCCCCCGGCGATACCCCCGGGAATTGACCCGTGTACAAATGAGGCGACCATGGCGCAAATATCTGCTTCACCTGTTACATCAAACGCAAACTAGGGTTAGAACCAAAATTAGAGTCTCTGCAGATTACGCCATAACTCCCAATCTCCAGCAGAAATACAGACACAAAGATGTAGTCATGACGTGGCTCCAAGGCTGTACAACTTTACAAGCATGCGCCGTTTATTCTAAGCCTACGACTCTCGTACCATAACGATTCACGAGCCAGGAAGGTTGCTTTCTAAGTATTGAACTCAACGGATTAGCAGAAGCGCGTTAAAGAAAGCTAAAAGTCATAGAAAAACTGACTCTGGAATACCCTGATTCTTTCTTGAATAGCTGAAGGTGCGAGGAGCTGATTGCAAACATGTTGTGCACAAATAGGATTACTCAAAATTTAGAGTGCAATTTACTTAGTTTCAGTAATCCTTCTTTACATTTCCAGTGTTTGTGATGAAGATTCTGACAAAATTTCAACAAGACTCAAAAATCCTCTGTCTGTTTCGGAGATGAAAGTTCTTTTCATTCGCTAAAAGTAATTTAATCTGAGAAAATTTCTTCCGATTGTTGGTTACCTCTGAGCATGCAAGTCAATTGCCGCGGAAATTAGCAATCTAAAGGATGAGTGCTTGATTCGAAAGGGAGACAGGTTAGGTACCTGGCAGAAGCGTATGGACTCGACAATTGCATTCATGTCCTCGTAAAATCCATCGTGGCTGACAATTAAGAGCGTCTCGTTGATTCCTTGAACAGCGGACAGCGACTGCACCACGAGCTTCAAGTATTTAGGCCGGTAATGTACATACAACACGATAAGGACGCGGTCGTCCGAGAGCGATGGGAACAAGTCCTGGTTCCTTGGCGGCAGGCTGTT
This sequence comes from Ulota crispa, assembly GCA_963920765.1. Classification (NCBI taxonomy): domain Eukaryota; kingdom Viridiplantae; phylum Streptophyta; class Bryopsida; order Orthotrichales; family Orthotrichaceae; genus Ulota; species Ulota crispa. Next base: position 1,440,281 of record OY987245.1, read on the forward strand.
GAGCACCAGTAACTGCTTGGACACCTCGTTCAAGTCCGGCAGGTTGACGCCTCGCAGGCGAAGCGCTTCCATGTCCACAAGGGCAGGGAGCTTTTTTACGCCGAGGATGCTCAGGAAGGTGTTCTCCAGGTATGGCGCCACGACGAACACCAGAATGACGAGCTGGAGCAGCAGCAGAGGCCAGAGCTGGCGCCCCCCGCAGCTGCTGCTAGACCCCCTCCGGATCCCCATGCCGTGGGAGTCATGATCTCCCATCCCGGCTCCCCATTTCTGACAAAAGGGCCGCTCTGCCCACAGCCCTAAAATCGACATGGCAATCTCGTCTCCTTACAAGCCATAGCGTGTGAAAGGCGGAGAAATCAACACCAGGGGTGCGAACGAGCCCCGCAGCTGCTCTCGAGGTGCAGGTCAAGCGCACATTTGGCATCTGCATGTGGCTCTCTGGCAGCAGGATCGCCGAAGAAAATCGAGGCGAAATCTTATAAAACGTTCCGATCTGCCCAGTGCCCACCACCACGGTGCTCAGTCACGACGACCTCGCCCGCGACGGGCATGGCGCTCTGCGATGGAGCGCGCGTTCCCGCGGTGCGGTACAATTGGCGGGGACACGTACGCCGCTCACGAATCACCATCAACTGTACTGTACTGGACCTTATTCTGCACGTTGTTGGCAGTCGAGAGTCGGAGTGCCCTCTTAAAAATCTATATAATAATTGAATATCAGGCAGTCAGAACTCGACAATTTCATAGGTGAGGAAGACAAATCTGCAAAGTTCATTTTTAATTCCACTAAAAAATAGAGTAAAATACAAGTTCAACTAAAGTTGTAAATGGAATAAAGTAAATCACCTACAACTTTTTACTAAATGTTAACAACATGTTATTGACAATTGCACCACAACTTTCTCCCGGTAAAAAGAGGGCACGGGAATAGGGGGTGGAGGGCATGATCCCGTTGGTACAACGGGCAGTATACTTGTAAATAAATAAAGATAGCAGGAGATAAGGCAAGCATTAAATAATTGAAGGAAATTGGTAAATTCATTGCACGTTTTTGCTACATCCCACCAATTTGCAACATGTTTGCTGAAACATGTTGTAACTTATATGCGTGTACCTTGTCCCATAATTTTGTCCATTTTTTCTTTCTTTTTGTTATTTTTCTTATCCACTATTTCTTTTTCTTTTTTTCTTTTTTTTTACTAAACTTAACTTCCATAAATTTGAGTATGTTTAATCTTGGGAATAAGCACACTTGCTATCATCATTAAATGATCATTTGATAAATATGAAATTTGCTCTTCTATTCTTTATAGAATTCCTAAATATGATGCCATGTGGTGAATTTAGCAAAAAGGTCTGGTGGATTTAGCAATTTCCTAAATAAATTCCACCCTTGTTTTGTGTGACTTGCTTGATCCAAAAAAAATCTCCCATCCAAGATCAATCTTCTTTTTGAAATGTGTTCCCTTTGTGCATGGGTGTTTCTCTAGTATCAAGGGAGATTTTGAGTTTTTCTTTTTCTTTTTCTTTTTGTTGAAATCCTATATTTTCTCATTTTCAACCAATTTTTTATAGTGCAGGCATTAGATATTGCTCATGTACTTATATAGTATTTAGACATTTCTATCATATTTGTCCATTTTATCAAGTTCATTCAAATTTCTATTGGTTTTTCTTACATTTCATTTGGTTGACTTTCTATTGTTAGTTAGAAATCTATACTCATTAGGTGTTTCTTTCTCTTGCTTGTTGAATTTAGAACATTTGACAATGGCATAACATATTTTATCAACTATATTTCAATATGGAGATTGTTTTGCCTTACTAAACAACATTCTTACATGCAAGGTAAAAGAAAGTAGGATGACTTGTTACTAAGCAAATATCTTTGACAACCATGTTTTGTGCACTTTAAAACTATTTAAAAAAGTACACACGTATAGAAAAATTGTACTAAAATGAATGAGGTCTATAAAGTATTTGAATGTCGTATGTGAGAATTGTAAGAGGTCAAAGTCAATAAGTGTCTTTTCTAGATGTGTGCTAAAGTTTCATTGTTAAACATGTTATAATAGTTGTTGAGGATCCTCTACTAGAGGTTTAATAATACAAATTTATTACAACATGTTCTTAAATACAAGCTTACTTTTAGATGTACATTGGCTTTTGGACTATCCCATTTCAAAGGAATTTCAAGGGATTGGAAATTTATGGGAGTTATTGAAGAGGCAACTACACATGTCAAAACTCTAGCCAAAAAATTAATGGGTCAAACAATTATTATAACAATGGGTGTGCAAAAAAGAATTAATTTTCAATGTCATTTAATATTTCATTTGATTAATGTAATTTTCAAATCTCACATAGCCAACTTATCCAAAAGCTAACTAGCCCAATTAGAAAATTTAGTAAAACAACACACAAAGCCATATCATACATTGCTATTTTCACTATATATATAGACAAAATAAATATAAATTGACTCTTGTGTAAAACAACCAGATAACTATTTAAAGTCACTAAAATCATTACACTATGAACATATTGTTTCACTTAGTTGCTTATGAAGTGTACAAGGAGCTTGTCAAATTGTATTGGGTTTCTATAGAGATTGTTGGAAAATTGTTCAATAATTTAAAAAAATCACCTTAAACCTAATTTTGCAAATTTTAAATTGATTGACTGCAATGGCACTTGTATATTATAAATTTTGTATATAAAAATGTTAATTATATGATTCCATTAGATTATTTAAGAATCTTCATTAAAGTTCTTCACCTTATACTTTGTACTATTATATTTGAATTTACACATCTGTGGAATACTATAAATAATTAGCTATATTTTCTTTTATAGATGAATGACATTGAGAGACATGTCTACCAGCCATTTTCAATCTTGGCTTTTTCATTCATAAGTGATAAATCCATTTTAGAAATTTGTAAAGATACATGTATAAGATACAATAATTACAACTGAATACATATAATTGTATATAATTAACAAATTTATGGACTTCATGTTTGATAGCTTTGGTGCAAAGATTATGCACACTTATTTGCATTATGTTCAAATTTTTATTTTCAATAAAAATCTTTCATACCATGGAAGTATAACATGCATCCTTTAACGAGTCATAAATTTGATTAGAACCTTGTAGTTGTAAACATTCATCAATTTTGCTAATTTAATATTCACATTGTAACTTTGTAACTAAAGCAACAAAAATAGCTTGATAAGACCTACTTATAGAGCCATTTATTAGATTTGTGTATAGCTCCTCATCAAAGCCAGAAAAGTACCACTACTTTGAATTACTTTTAGTATAAGTTCAATGCCTTAGTAAAAAGTAAGGCAAAATAAGTCATATGTTAATATGTACATATGAGTTTAGGTACCTGTTGTACCAACGGAGGCAACAACTTGATTTGAAGTAAAATCTCAATGTAAACCATTTTATACATGTATTCCTCTCTCTCATGTTGGTCTTTCACTAAAAGGACTCAGGCCCAGTTCAGACTAGCAGCCGGCCAAGACACAGAAATCAGCTCCTTGTCTGATGTTTCGCCCGATAGAAACTTTTCCATGTAATCGAGTGTTATCCAAGAGTGTGCCTCTGCCAAATAAGTTTGGTACCACCCTTGGAGCAGGCCCCAAACCTTCACTATCTTGGCCGTTGACTTGGCTATATAGGGTGGTCCCCACGATGGTGAAGATGGATGTAAAAGTACCGGACAAACCTGTAGTATGAACCCAACAGCGGCAAAAAACCAAATTTCAACCAATCGCACTTAAGAATTTTTTGGCCGGTCACTAGTCTAAACCGGGCCTCATATCCCTCTTTTCCCTATTGGTCCTCCGCTAGAAGGACTAAGTGTAAATCACTTTACGCATGTACCCCTCTCTTTTGTTGATCTTTTGCTAAAAAAAACTCAATGTAAACCACTTTATGCATGTACTCCTCTCTCATGTGATGGTTAACAATAAAGTATGATTGATCACTAGAAGTTACACCTCAACACTTTCTATTAACCAATTAGATTGAGCAACTTCACTAGACGTTAACAACAAGTTAGTGACAATTACACCACAATTCTCTCTCAACAAATCAGAATGCGGATGTATTCTTTTATACATATAATTTTTTTTCATAATTAAAAATTCATTTGAGACATTGCCCTATTCATTAAAATGAAACCATCCTTATCAAATGAAATTGTTTTAGAATTGTCACAAAACTGATCCAAATTGAGTTAAATTTCACCTAAATTAAAGAAATTTGCTTTAGAACAAACACAGTAAAAGATTTACTATACCAAAAAGATTTCATTTTTATATTTTTATTAAAATTTAGGTCCTTGTCTTTGTACATCATTTGAAATATCAAATTACCAAAGCTATATTTATTTAGTCAATTTATGCATTACTACTTATAAAATTGGAAAAGTGCCATGTGCAATTACATGATTGAAGAAAGTTCAATGCTGATTTTACGTATAAACTGCAAAAATGCCATCTATATAAAAGGATTTTTATATATCATACGAATAAACATATTTTATATGAATAAATATGTTTTGATTCCGGTATGTTCACGCTTGCACATGCATAGAACTTTATAATTTCAATAATAATGCCAAAGTTGCTAATTTTGTAAACTCAATAACATATGACTAAGGAGTATCCATGTGCTTGGCATATTTGTATTTGTCAAATGATATTGGGTTAAGGTAGGCGCACCCATAAGCGTGGAAATAAGGGTTTTGGAGTAGGTAAAACAATTGACTAATTTTGAAAAAAACACTGTAAATTAGGAAATGGAAACCAAAAATATTGGCATCAATTTCAAGGTTCCAATTGCAAGCATTTGTTCACAAAGATTTTTCAAAGTCCAAAATCACTAAAATTGTAAGAACCATGTGTAAGAGATGCTAATCACAAGGCTTGTTGGTCTTAAATAGTGAGATGGGTACTCAAAACCTCATGCTAGTCACCCTTAACCATCATTTCATCACCCACAACCATCACTCATGCACCCACAACCATTTGTTTTTTTATTAATTAGCCTTGCCACTGTCAGGTGACGGGCATGGGAACACAACGCTTATGGATGCTGCTACCTTACAAGTACCATTCATCATTTCCGTTCAGGCCAAGGCTACGAGTAAATGACATGATGAATGATAGGCTTTTACAACCAAAAAAAAAAGAGGCTGCCCTTCTTTTTATATTTAGGAAAGCTCTATTTAAAATAATTGCTCTGTATACGTACCAGAAATGATCGGGAAATTATTTTCCCTCAATAAATTATAATTCTAAAGTCCAGATCAGAATTCAAAATATTCAAAATGAAGATGGACAAAGTCAAGAACTCCAAGTTTGAAAAAACCAGAAAGCAACATCTCCGTGTCGTAATTGGACAAAGCCATCTAGTCGTGGCCATCCTCTCCAGCACATTCATCCATTCACTCACGACTTCATCCATTTTGCAGATTGTTCATCGTCATTAACCCCTAAACGTCCAAGAGCACGAAAATCATCTTTTGTCTCTGAAAAAAAGATTCTGTAGCCCAGAGAAAAACCGTTTTTCATCTGATTTTTTTCAGAAGTGACCATAAACACGTAGTGCATCATGGAATGTAAGAAAAAAAAAAAAAAAAAAAAAAAAAAAAAACTCATCAAATACACTCATATTTTTAGGTATCTCAAGTTGTGAGAAAATTCAAAATTATGGTATTGGATCCCAAGCTGGCCTTATTGCAAATTTCATGAGATCAGCTTGCATTATTGATTTTTCCAATTTTCTGAAGCAATACTACGGATGCCCAAGTTCATATTACTTCACATATGTTGATGTGGGGCCAGGGTGGAAAAGCTTAGGTGTTTTCTCAACAAGGGTAATAGTAAAAATTTGCCCCATATTATGTTGTTGTTCAATTGTATCCTACTCCTGCATCCAAGACTAAAGCAGGGTCTCTACGTACTAGATAATCAGTCCTCACCGGCCGATTCTGCATTTTGGTGAGGCCGCGGGCGAGCCAGCTGGCCGAACCAAAATACAGAATTGGCCGGTGAGGACTTGTTATCTTACGCTAAAGGCTGGGAGGCTGATGGTGCCGATTTTGCCAAAATAAATGGTTTCAAAACTGGCAAAATTGGCCTCCCTAACCTCTAACATTCAAATATAAATTCCAAATTCTCAAATTCAATCTCTCCATGGTAAATATTTGAACTCTCACATTTTCAAATAGGTGAAAAGAATAGTGATTTTCCAACCTAGCCCCACATCAACATATGTGCAATAATATAAGCCTTAACGCCCATGTGCAAAAACACTATAGATTGCTATAGGTAGAGTAGGCCCTTGCACTAGTAGAAAACTCCTTCCAAAACAACAGAAAACCAACAGTTTCTTGTTGATTTGGGCACTTGCCCACACTAATTGACTAATTTAACAGAATTCTATAAAAAACTAAATACGTTATGTTGATTTGGACACCATTATCTAAATCAACAGGAATTTTGGAATCTTTTGAAGATCTTTTGGGAATTTTTTGTGAATCTTTAAGAATTTTCAAGAATCTTTTGGGAATCATTGAGAATCTTTCAGGATTTTTAATAATATTTAAGAATCTTTTTGAGATTTTAGAATCTTTGAGAATCTTTTAAGAATCTTCATGAATCTTTGGAAATCTTTTGGAATCTTTTCAAGTTTTTTTGGAATCTTTGAGAATGTTTGAGAAAAATTAAGAATCTTTGAGAATCTTTTTGGATTCTTCAGGAATCTTTGGAAATCTTTGGGAATCTTTTCAAGTTTTTGGAATCTTTGAGAATGTTTGAGAACAATTGAGAATCTTTGAGAATCTTCAAGAATCTTTGGAAATCTTTGAGAATCTTTGAGAATCTTTGAGGAATCTTTGAGAATCATTTGAAATCTTTGGGAATCTTTTCAAGTATTTTGGAATCTTTGAGAATGTTTGAGAACAATTGAGAATCTTTGAGAATCTTTGGGAATCTTTTGAGAATCTTTTTTGAAATTCAAAAAATCTTTGAAAATCTCTAAGAATTTTCAAAAACCTTTTTGGAATCTTTGAGAATCTTTTTAAACTCTTTATGAAATTTGTTAAAGTACTTCAAAATACTTATAGAAATAGAATCTCTTAGACTGAATTAGAGTCTTTTAGGAATCTTTTTGTAAATCATCAAAATACTTTAAAATGTTTTTGACAACAAAACTATCACAATAGTTTAGGTTTGTTTTTGAAATCTTTCTAAAATATTTTTGGACCTCATTAAAATTTTTTGAAGTTTTAAAAAATAAAAGAAGTTTCCAAAAAAAAAGAATCTTTTAGAAGTTTGAGTGTACATTGACTGGTTTTATTTTCTTTACTTTTCACAATTTGGTAAGATTTAAAATTAGCAGCCTTTAAAGTCAAGTAAAAACGTGACCATAATAACAAAAAACTCAACAGTTTTTTGTTGATCTAGACACTTTTGGACACAACTTCACTAATTCAACAAAATTTTATATAAAAAGTACAACATTTTGTTGTTTTAAATACCAAAATTTCTTTACAAACAAATATAAAAGATGCTCCTCAATTCTTTGAAGAAATCATATATGTCCCTCAAGGATTAAAAGTACCAAAAATATCTTTGTGTTACATGATAATCAAGTGTATAGTTTAATGCAAATTTGTACAAGAAACCAAAGGTGATTTTTACATTTCAAATAACACAAGGATGTATTTCACATTTCAAAATAGAAGAGTTTTTTTATTAATTTTCCAAAATAATAGGAGTATAATTGATATTCCTACAAAAAATAAGGACTATTTTTTATGTTTCATATATTTTCGGCGTAAACTTGATATTTTGAAAGACTTAAAGGGTATTTTTAGTATTTCCTTCTATTACCAACCAAATGAATTAAAAAAAAACAATCTTATAAAATATTTTTATAAGCTTTAAAAGATGGGAATTGATATGTGTACCACACCCTTCCAATTACTATACCACACCACGAGGTAAATTTTAGATTTCTACCATCAAAAAGTTGAATTTGAAAATTTTGAATTCAGATTTGGACTTAGAGACCATGGTATTGTCTAGAACCGTAAAAAACTTGCAATTCAACAACACCCAATGAAAAAGTTTAGTTAGGGAGAAAATTGTTAATTTTACTTTTGTTTGTAAAAAAAGATAAGCTTTTTCATTGGGTGTTGTTGAATTGCAACTTTTTTTATGGTCCTAGTCAATACCATGGTCTCTAAGTCCAAATTTGAATTCAAAATTCTCAAACTCAAATTTTTGATGGTAGAAATTTAAAATTTACCCCAAAGTTGTGGTACAGTAGTTCAAAGGGTGTGGTTCACATATTAATGCCCTTAAAAAATATCCAAAACTATTCAAAAGTCAATAGAATTTTGATTTTATAATTGCAAGGGTTTTAATTCTGTAACTTTTCACGACTTCATGTTGTTTGAAGCTATCAAACTATGGAGGCTATTTTAACAAAATAAGGTTCTTTTTACAAAAAAACTAGCACTAAATAATAATTATTAATGAATCCAACCTTAATTCCAAAAAAAATTTATAAACAAAATCAAAAGGATGGAGATAAACAATTTATTTAAAATTTCTAAACACCTTCTCTAATTTTAGCTCATAACTTTTGATAAAAAGATTGAAATCCAAAAAAAATTGTTGGAGGTGAAAGTAAAACACATTTACCAACTTTTTTTAGTTCTAAGTTTTTTGAAAAAAAGGTCCTTTAATGGACGGAAATAGCTTCCAAAGTCTACTGGATTACTAAAGACATGAACATTTAATGTACAAATAGAATCAAGATACCAATGTGTGCATGTGCATTTGCACATTCTCTAGTGGTTTTGAGAATGTGCTAAAGTTGTGGAATGTGAGAGGAAAGGTGGAGGGTTCAAACCCCGCTACCAACAGCTGCCTGGGGGTTCGGGCAACTGCCCAGGGGCTCGGGTAGCTGCCTAGAAGTTTGGGCAGATGCCCATCCCCTAAAAAATTCACATTTTCGTAAACTAAATAAATTCTATGAAAAAAAAATCTAAAAATGAAAAGAAATAGAATTGAACAACATAAAATACGTAATAGAAATCAACAACAAATGAACAAAAAATTGTAAATAATCAACAGAAAATCAACAGAAAAGTATCCAAATCAACTTGACCAAATTCACAAAAAAAATCAACAATTTTTGGTTGAAATTTTGTTGATTTTGTGCTAAATTTTCTACTAGTGGCAGTTATGAATTCTCTACTCTAAAATAAACTTTGAAGTACTTTATTTTACTCAATTTTCAAAATTTTGGAAAAAAAATTAAACCAAAGGAAGTAGATTGTTCATCACAACATTATGATTGTTGGGATTTACATTTTTCATTTCATTAATTATATTCTTAACAATTTAGTGTTTTGACTCATTCTCTACTTCTTTTTACTTACTCTTTTTTGTCATGTGTTGTCTAGTTCCAATTAATTTGAAAATTCTCCCACATATACCTAACTTGATCTCCTGCTTGGATAAAATATAGCACAACTTTTGGGTAGAGCAATTTTTTTGTTTAGGAGTGATCAAAGGCTTCTGAAATTTTGGGCAACATGGAAAAAACTTTTTTTTGCACTTTAGATGTAAATATCGCACTCCTCTCCATTTGGAATGAGCTAATTTTTTTCCCACAAGAACCTCATCTAATCTGGGGCAAGATCCTACGGTTGAATTTCCCAAAAACAAAACATACTATCCCTTTTTACTAAACCTCCTAAAAATGACAGTTTTTAGTGATTTTCACAAAAAAAAGGGCTTGGTCCTTTAGAGTTAAGGGTTAAAGCATTCATCCATGACCACGGAAATTCATCCAGTATTGAGAACATTCATCCTGCCACCTTTGCATTCGTCCGTCATCAGCTTCGGCACTTCTCACCCTCCAAGTGGAGAGACCAGATTTCTGGCTCACGCGCGACCAAACCCGTTCGCAATCTTGTCGCGGAAGTCCAAATTACGTTTCTGGCGCGGTGCCACTCGCTCTCACGACCACGGAGAACCATCAGCGCCACAAGTGCTACTGAAAGGAGCTTCGGGAGAACACCATTTTCTGGAAGAAGCATTCTCTGGATTGATTATCCAGCCATGACTTGTGCTGCAGCTCTCACGGCGTCTCTCGCATGTCCCGGCATCGCTTCGCCTGTCACCTCCACCAGAAGCGCCCGTGGCCTCAGACCCTCCATCTGCGCGCTCTCGTCGAGGCGCAGGGTGCAATGGCGAGCGCAATCTCAGTCGGACAAAGCTCCGGCCGGGTCCCCCAAGACGGAAGAGACGAATGAACCCACGCCGTCGTGGGCGAAGCCCGGAACGGAGGAGCTCCCTCCGTGGGCTAAGAACGAAGCAGCTGCGCCTGTGAATCCTTCCGGAGGCGTGCCGTTCCCCGTCTACTTGATTGGCTCCTGCTTGGTCGCCATAGCTGCGGTACTTTATTCCCTCCTTGCTCTCCCCCTTCTTGCACCCCTTCAAATTCTGATTAAAGACTCTGAAACACATCAGAGGCTCAATGTCAAAACTGGAACTAAAAATCGTATAAGAATCGAGATATCATAGATTTAATTGTTCGTGTACATGCTCAGATTCACGTCGGACATGCTCCATTCCGAGCTCTTTTCGGAGATACGTACTGGCCCATGGTCTTAGGGTTTCCTTTTTTGAACCCTAGAAGCTTTCGTTTTCCTGCTTATTTGCACCATTCTCGATTAACCTCTGAAAATTCAAGAAGCCCAAAGTGGACCTCATATTGTTTATAGCAAATTTTGAGTAGGTCATAGAGATACTCAAGGACCAATGCATGCAAAGTTGTTATAGTGGTGCTTGGTTAGCGTCAACCTTTCTAATAAGAGCAACAATTGGATAAGATCGCAGCCCCACTCCCCTTTTGCTCAAAAACATGTATTATGAGCTTGGTCAAGGTCAAGTGCTTGCATATGGTCAACGTTTTCTTTTCATCAATGTCCATTTTGACTCATCAGGTAGAAAAGGCGTTTGATTAGTATACCAAAAACATGGGTGGGAAAGCATTTGTTTATGATCAATGCTTGGATAAGGTCAATCCTTTTTACTAGCCCAAAGTGTTCAAGCACCACTGTATAGCGATGAAAGACCTTTCTCCATCTAAGTTGTATTTTTGACAATGCGATCAACTGAATTGGTCATTTTACAAACCATGACCATTGGTCTATTAGGGGTAACACAATCTTTGTATACGTGCATTCTTGTAAGGCAACCTCGTTTAGAACGTTCTTCATGCCATTATATTACATGCTGCCCAAAGGGTTAGCTTCCCCTACAAACGAGTAGATTCGTTGTTTCAGTCTTGTTTTTGCTTTATAAAATGTACAAGGTAAGTTCCCTTCTATCGTGCAAAGTTTCACCAAGAATCTCTCTGGATTTTTGTGACGAATTCCAACTTTTTTTCAGTTGAGTTTGTTTCGACGTAAATGATGCTGGAGTCTTAACTGAATTGCCGGTTTCTTCCTTGTCCTATCTGTAGGTTGGCTCTATATTCGAGTATGTCAACCAGAACCCCATTTTCGGCGTTGTTCAGCCTGACAGTCCTCTGTGGGCTCCAATTCTAGGCGTGTTCGCACTTACAGGCTTCCCCTCAGCAGTGAGTACATTCATTGCATTCATTTTTATCATTCTTGTTGCATTGTTTTTACATTAAGTGAAGCTTGTTACCATTTTTCAAGTTGCATGCTGTTCATGTTTGTGCTGCTTTATTTGTGTGTGCAGGGATTTTTGTTTTACAAGGCTATTAGTTTAGCAAACAAAGCTTCGGAGGAAGCTGATAGAGCAGACGGCTTTGATCCATGAAGGTCACTCTGATGTGGAGAACTTGGGGGCTTCTTCCAGGTTCTGAGATTTCTGTACCATAGCCTAATTTTGGGCTCTATTCGTTGACACAGCTTCATACTTAGAACTGATTATGCTCCTGAAGTTCTAAGAGTTTTCATCAAATAGTAAAACTACAGTGCAGTCTGTTTGTATCCGCCTGTAAACACTTACTCCTTTTTGTTGGCCAGATATGACAATTTGGAAAACTTCCACCTTTGTTAATGCATTTCTTTATTTGTTGGACATCTGCAAGCTTAGCTTTTCTCTAATATCTGCTACCTCTGCTGTTGCTCCTGATAGTTTCTTTCGCAACTGTTGCCACTGCTGATGCCGCTGCCTCTTTTTGTTGGTTAATTCTGGAGCCTTGGCATTGCATATCAAGAAGCAGTAAAAGAATGAGCACAAAACATAAATAGACTAAGTAATAAATCCAGCCACTTAACCCTAATCCTATTATCTTTTACTAGGTTTAGATTTAATTTATTTCTGAATGTTATTTCATATGATAAAAATCTCCAAAACTATGCTCAGGGAATTCAAGAAAGAATAAAATTGCAACTTATAATTTCTTTCCAATGGTCAATAAGGCCCTGAGCATGTTAATTCCATTAAAATCCTCCCTTTATTTTTTTCATATGCTTTAAATATGAAATAGATTCATATTTATTGGAACACTTAGGAGGCCCAGTGGTTTACAGATTTCAATGAAGGTGGTTTTTAGTTGTTGTATAGTAAAATGTATAGTGGTGTTAATGATGTTGTGGCTTTAAGATAACAAGTACGGATAAATATTGTTTGTATTCTAGAAAGTAATTTTAAAGATTGAATGTGTATGTGTGTGCATATATGTGATCAATTATACAAATATGTATCTCACAGTTTTATTTGTAGTTGACCTCAACTTTTACTGCGTCACCAATCACTTCATATCAAGCTTCCTCTTTTTCGAAACATTAAGTGGAGAATTCAAATTTTGATTTAAAATGCAAAAAAAAAAAAAAAACAAGATCTCATTGTGTTGTAGGGTAAAAGATCTACTGAAGTGGTCAGTCACCATTACTTAAGTAGTACTTAACACCAATCAATTAATTACCAAATTGGTATATATTCATTAAATTGGGAATTTTGTAACATTTTGGGTTTAAGATGACCAACTAAAACCAACCATTAGGATACAACTTGGGAATCTGGTTTTCCCAATTTAATGAAAATGGTGTTCAATGCTTCAAGCACAGTATTTGGCTACAAGTAGTCAAAGTACTTTGATAATGAAAATGCTAAAATATATCCATTGGAGACAAAATATAAAATGTAACAAAATTGTTGAGTGTTTCTCGCAATGCTTAACCCTTGAACAACCGAGCAGCCCTTTGCGACTAGTACAATATGGGGTATTTTTCTTGTATTTGGAGTGCATCCACACCTTTATTACATTTGAGATCAACAAAGAAGTCAGAGTATAGATCAATGCTGTTCTAGTGAGGTAGTCAAGATCCGAATTAAAGCTTTTTATTGGTAGCAAATGCCAGATATACAGCAACGTACATATTAGGGTGATTGCAAGAAATGGGTGTCCTGCATTTTGTCCCCTATCCCCTAGGCAACATGTTATAGGGTCATATCTTTTGCTTGAGAAGTGGGATTGAGATGAAATTTTGGATGAAGGTGGAGGTAGAAGTTATAGACATTCACTAATTTTTGGGAATTTTTAAAAATTATTTTGGTATTTTTTGTAGGTTTTAGATTGCATGTCTACCTTTGTTGTTTTAGTGGTTTTCAGTACTACATTGGGTCATAAAATTTGAATTTGGGCCCACAAATCTGGGTAGAGCTTCATGAGGCAAAGATACATGTATCTACTGACCGGTTTTTCAAGATTCCAATTTCTCTGTCCTGCACATTCACTCAAAGTGAGCATCCTTTCTCCCTCCATTGGTGAAAAACCAAAACATTTTTTCCAAAAGTAATTGCAATAGTTCAAGCTAATGAGGAAGATCAAAATGGCCATTTTTTGTTTTATTTTTTTGAGTTCTTTTACTATTTTCTAAAAAGCAAAAAGGAAATTGTCTTTTTGTTGGTGATTTTTGTCCCTCTATTTTTGTGCATAACTTTTAAAATAAATTTTTTCTAGGTTTGAATTTTCACAAGTATGCTACTTTAAGTGCTTTACAAATTTTCCATATTATTTTTTATTTAAAATATATATATTTCAAAAGCTCATAGTACTACCTAGTACCACCAATTTTAAGGGTGTTTGACACAAAACTATGAAATATTTCTTACAATGACCCATTATGTATTATAGTAGCTTGGTCTCTTAAGGGTTAAATACACAATTGAACTTTAGAACTTATGTAATTCTAAATCATGTACCAATGAAACTTTAAACTCTTTTGATTTTTGGATATAATGTTTATTCAAAGTGTTCACTTGTGTATTAGAGTTTGTTTGATTTGCTAATAAGGCCTTTTGAGAACTTGACCTTTATCAGTTTTGTTGTGCAACGTGTGAAGTATCACAATCACATGCTATTACTCTTATTAAAATTAACCTCTACCTTGATTTGTGCTTCTTGTTGATTTTCACTACGCGACCACATTTTGGTTGCTGGGAGTGGTTTTTGTCCTGTAGGTTGAAACCGCTCAATAACTTGGAATTTGGTTTTGAAGGACGCATGTGATCATAAGAATTTTGCATCCATCTAAAAAATAACAATGCAATTGGGTATGTGAGTTGATAAATAATGGTGTTTATATGACATGGCTTCAAAATACGTATCTATTTTTTGTCAAAGATGGATCAAAGCAACAACACAATACATCAAGTATGCAAGAAGAATGTCAAGTTTCAATTACACAATTCTAAAAAAATTCAAATTGCTTAAGAAATATGCTTGTATTGTTTTCCTATATGGTAATAGTATAATTGTAGTATTTGAAAATTTACTAAAATGGTGTTGTCATTTTGGTTTTAAAATTTGACATCCAACATTAAGGCCTATTCTTGATTGTTTTCACCAATTGGATTTTCTAGAATAGTTATCAAATTTCTTATAGAACCATTTTAGGGTAGCAAAGAAAGTGGGTATTTTTACCCTTTTTGTCCACTTAGCTACACCTTGTGATTGCTATTTTTGTCTATTTTGTGTGAAACTAGTCTTATTGTGAAGGTGGAAAACCTGCTCTCTAGAAATTTAAGGCTCTTTTCAATCAAAACTTGCATGAAGCATTAACATTCAAAACCACACAAGCATGAAACACTATAGATTTTCAGCATACGGCTCTCAATCATTATAATATTTCACCTCCAACAATAAATCTAGCTGAAATTTTGGTGCTTTATAATAAATAAGGTGTACTTCCCATTTATATGGTTGGATTACTAAAAATAAGTCCATATTTGAGTCAATTGCACATCTAAGCTTACATCCCTTGTTTTTAGTGGATTTTGTGAAAATGAGTGTGGTCCTTAAAGGGTTAACGTTCTTTTATCAAAATTTGCATGAGAATTCATCACTTAAATTATCACAAAAATGCCACTTTACCACATTGATTTTTTTCTTGTCTTTTTTCTTATGAACCAAAAGCAAGTCACTTCGGCCTAGAAAAGATTAAAACCAACCCAAGACTAGCTTGATTGATTTTTCTGAAGGCAAAGATAAGCACATCAAAATTTAATTGGCAACACAATTGTTGAAAATCATGATAACTAGATTTATACGATTGTACTCAAACTTGATTGAATAGATAACTTAAATCAAATTCTTTAAACTTACTATCTAGAGTCAAATGTCAATTAAGCCATCTATTCGAACATCAACATCTCAAACAACATATAAGCCCTCAATATAAGCCCTCAAGCTCAATTTTAAGCCTTCATTTTTGGACAAGCTCTCCTAAAAATAAATCATTTTAAATTATTTTTTTCACTAAGTATGAATTCCACTATTAGTTTGATGTATGGTAAATTTCACAACAATTTGAGTTATAATTCAAAAGTTATACCTCAAAATGACTTTTATTTTAAATGAGAAGTAGATTGGGCAATCTTGATAAACTAAGTCAATTGGTATAAATTTTGTTGCACATTCTCAACTCATTAGCACTACATAGTTTCAAGAGTTATAAGAGCACTTGCACAGGATTTGGATTAAGAAGCTTTTGAAAATTGGCTAATTGATTTTGAGGCACAGCACAAAGGAGAAAAACAAATTCAAGACTCCTAAGTCCAAATCTTGTGCTTGTGTGCATTGTAACTCTTAGGATAATATTGCATAAATGTGTGAAGAGTATGTGCTAAACACATTCATCACAATTGAACCTATCTATCATGATTGCTCAAAACTACCCATAGTTCAAAAAGGCATTGACATTTTGAGACATAATTTTTGAGTCACAATTTACGTTGCTATAACAAATTATCAAGCATCAAGCTATTGGTGAAAAACATGTCTCATCAAAACCATGGAGGAATCCAATAAATATTACATCTACAATGGACTACTTCAAAACATAACATGGAAAAACAAGCTTGAAATTTCACATGAGGACTGTATGAGTTAGACCTTGGTCAAAAGAGTTGCAAATAGTAACATCATTAGTGATAGATCAAGATTACATTCTAAAGGCATCCTTCCATGCTTGCTTGGTGGCCGGTGAAGGCAAAAATAGCCGACCAATAATCATTTGAATTAGGTTCTGATTTTTCTAAAACTCAATCTGACCAATTATCGGTTGGTTATTTTTGCCTTCACCAGCCACCGGGCGAGCATGGAAGGACACCCTAAGTAACTTTACGTTAGGGGTGAAATTTGAGCTTCACCAATTAAAATCAAGTCTTTCCCTTTTTCATTTTCAGCTGATTTTTCACTTAGGCATGCATCAGATATTTCTTATATACTTATTGTAATATTATATAATTGGCTTCTTCTTTTTTGAAAAAATCTGGCCCACTAACAACACTCTAAATGCTGGTTCTCCAAGAACACTAATTCAAAGTTTGTGCGTCCAATTGTGCAAGCAAGATCCATGACTCTCTCAAATCCATTGCCAATTTTCTCTTTTGGGTCAGTTCCCATGGGGGTTGGAGGGGTTCAATCTAAACGTCCAGCCTCCGATTTTGTAAAAGTCAAACTACATCACTGGAGGCTCTGGACCCAAAATTGGAGGTTGCTTTCTGAACTCTACGCATTCCAAACATTTTAGGATGTTTACTTCGTTCTGCCTAGGTCAGCCTGGATGGACCTTCGGTTCCGGCCCCCATGGAAACTAGTTCGTGTTGACTTGCGGAGGCCAGCTTCTCCTTCATATTTTTCATATTTTGGTGAATTTTTCAGAACCTAAAAACTGCAATATGTTTTGTTCTCTAAATTTAAATTGGTTGCAGGGAAACTAATACGGAGTAAGGTAGGCGCACCCATAAGCGTGGAAATAAGGGTTTTGGAGTAGGTAAAACACTTGACTAACTTTGAAAAAAATATTGTAAGTTAGGAAATTGAAAACAAAAATATTGGTATCAATTTCAAGGTTCCAACTACAAGCATTTGTGCACAAAGATTTTTCAAAGTCCAAAATCACTGAAATTGTAAGGACCATGTGTAAGAAATGCTAAAAACAAGGCTTGCTGGTTCTTAAATAGTGAGATGAGTACTCAAAACCATCATGGAGTCAACCCCAACCATCATTCTATCACCCATAAATATCACTTAAATTCCCATAACCACTCTAATATTGTCACGGTGACGCCCATGGGGACGTCAGGCGCATGGGTGCGGCTACCTTACATGGGATGACAGTGTCGGTGTCGTTCTTGGTTCCAAACATTCAACTTACCGAGACAAACCAAAAGAAAATCATTTTCTCAAAATTTTCATTAGTTGAGCTATATGCCATATGCACCTCAAAGTCAAAATGCAGGCAGGTAAGAGAAAAATGAACAAAATCATCCATACGTGCACGTTCATCCTTAAGAGCGTCCCTATTATTACCAATTTTCATCCAAATAATGAAAAGCCTAAAATTTATTATGTGATGAGTTTGGCGGATTCATCTGGTAATTTGTTAGTAATTAGAAATGCCAGTATCAAATGGGTTAAGACTCCACACTAAAAAGAGAATTTAGGTTGTCTCACATTAATTTCTTGACATTTTGCACTATATAAATACTTATTGATATTGCAATAATTTTCATCATTGTAACAAATAAATTTTAAAGAATATGATAACAACAAAAAGGCTGCAAAAACACAAGCTAGTAACATCTAGGCTATAAATCATGTAAAACCCTTGTATTTAGAGAAGGGATTGACTAGGGAGACATCCTCCAGTTGCTAGGGAGACAACCCCTATAGCCTAATTTATTAAACTTGAGATTATTATTAAAATCAAAACAATATTTCAGCGCACATTTGCATCTACAAGCATTGCAAACATACAACAAATATGTCTCATATGTGATATGGTCAAGAGTTAAACCTACAAACAAAGGGAACAACTAGTTATAACTTTTGACCATGTCACAAATGAGATATATTTGTTATGTGTTTGCAATGCTTGCATATGCAAATGTGCGCTAAAATATTGTTTTGATTTTATTTCATATTTCAACATAATAATAATTTCAAATTTAATAAGTTGGACTATAAGGGGTGCCTCCTTAGCAATTGGGGTGTCTCCTTAGCCATTCCCTTAGAAAATTGCATGCACTTCCAAGTGGTCAAGCAATGAGGCATGAAATAACTTTTAAGGATAAGGCAAACTTAAAACCTCCTTCCATGTGAAGGAGTGACCGATTGATTATTTTTAGTAGACCCAAAATCCGTCGAATTGGTGTCCAGAAAACTGATCTGACCGATTATCGGTCGACTAAAAATAGATCCACCGGGTACCCCCTTACATGGAAGGAGGCCCTAAACGCACTGATTTAGTGTACCGATAATCCGCCTCAGAGAATACAAATAACCAGTAGGCAGAAACATAGACTTCCGAAAGTCAGACAGAGAGAGAATATATCCCTTTTCTTCGCAGAGGCGAAACTGCGTCCGAAAAGGGAAGAAAACCTAGTATCGGAATCTATGCAAGAGTGCTCTGGCCCATGAACATTCCAAGTTGAATGCCAAATCTCGATCCACATGTTGCAGTGCATTTGGCTTTGCAAATCCTGCAGAACAAAAAGATTCCGTCGAGCATCTGGCAGCAAAGAGGCAGCAAAGAAGCACCGATGGAAGTTGCGTACTATCACTCCAGTATGCAGGATTCACAGCTCTATAAGAAGATGCCTTCATCGCTCTCAAGGAACGACGCCTCGCAGACTCATTGTCAGCAGTATTTGTCGATTGTATTTGCATTTCGAAGCAGAGAGCAACCTTAGCTTACGACAGTTTGCAGTTCGTGCATCTAGTTCATCAGTCCGTGTCGAAGTACTCAGTCTTTTGAGGAATCTCTGAAACGCGTCGCCTCCACAACAAGGGTTGGATCTGATCGTGATGACGAAGCCTATCGTGTTGATCCCGGGCGCCACGAGTCGCAATGGCAGCCAGGCTGCCAAGCAGCTGCTTGCGCAGGGCAAGTTTGCCCTTCGATTGGCAGCGCGCGACCCGTCCAAATTAGCGGAGTTTGTGTCCGAGGGCGCTGAAGCCATTCCCCTCGATCCTACAAGCGCCGAATCCATGACGAAGGTATGAATTGCAGGGTTTATCACACAAGTTTGTGGACTTATTGGCGGCTCTCAACGTACCGGTTCGATTCTTTCTGTCGACTTAGGGTTTGCGGTGTATGATGGGTGCCTGCAGGCATGCACAGGTGTGGATTACGTGTACCTCATCTTGCCCACAGTGAAGAAAGATGCGGAGGTCATCATGTTCGGCAACTTCTTGAAAGCGGCTCTGGCGACGGGCATCAAGCATGTCGTCTACCTCTCTGCTGTGGACGCCATGCCTGCTGATAATGCCGCGTTCAAGCCCATACACAACCACTACGCACACGAGCAAATGCTGGTGAAGAGCGGAATCTCTTTCACTTCGCTTCGACCAGCGTGGTTCTATGAGAATCAAGTGGCGTACAACTCGGCTGCCGTGAAGCAGACGGGGGAGTTCCAGACGAGCGCTGGTGATGGCGTGTGGACGACCGTGGCGGTTCAGGACATCGCCGGGGCGGCCGTGGCGGTGTTGAACGACCCGGGTCGGCACGCCGGGAAGACGTACACTTTGACGACGGAAGCCGTGACAGACGGCATTGTGGCGGAGAAGATCAGCAAAGTGACAGGGCAGAAGGTGAGAGAATTGGTGGCTCTTCACAAGTATTCCAACTTGATTCTTGTGTTGTCCATTTCAAGAATTTTATGGCATGGGATGTGTTTGCTCAAATAATATCCTTTCCTTCTATGCTATGCCAGAATATGTTGTTAGAGCTAGATGAACAATTAACCTACACATCACAAGTTAACTTCCGTTCTATTCTTTTGTGTTTTACATACTTGGATTTTGATCTTATCATTGGTTAATTAATTGGGCGTGATGCCCCTAGGGATTATCGTCTTTCATGAGATTTTCTTAAATATACCTTTCCTGTGTAAAAAAGTATCGGGTGGATGATTGATGTGTCTCAACTCGAATCTATAGTGTCATAAAGCTTAATCAATATTATGCCAGCCTTGCTATTTGTTGTAACCTACCTTTCATATACTAGACTGTCCACAAGCATGTTCTAATTCCACTTCTTCTTTGGTTTGATGTGTTGATTTTCTTGAAGCTTTTATTGTAGGATATTTGACGTGGGATGAACAAGTCTTGTGTGTGAAATTATCTCTGCAGGTGAAGCATGTGAACCTGACGCCAGAAGAACACTCTAACATGATCATTACAGCTATGGGCGGTGGGAGTGCGGCAGAGGAGACAGCAAACGCAATGGTGACGCTGGACTTTGAAAAACGAAACAGTTTGTTTAGCAAAGTGCATCCTGATTTGGAGCAGCTGCTGGGCCACAAGGGTCTCCCTTTGGAAGACTTCCTTGCACAGAATGCTGCTTTATTCAAGCAGGCTTGAATTTCCAGTTTCGCTTTTTATCCACATACGAGTAGTTTGGTATATTTGATTGTAAAACCATTGTGAGTAAAGAGTGTTACAGTTGATTTATGGTACATGTGGTTTGTTTACAGATAGTTCTGGTAGTGACTAGTGAGTGCCGCTCAGAGTACAGGGGGTTGAGTTTTGTACATTTGAGAGCAGTTTTGTGAAGAAGTGGGCAGTTATGTGCCTTATATTTTGGGACCAATTGGTATGGTTAGTATGTACTATTGAGTTGGAATTGGGGGTGTACATTTATATGTAGGCAAAAGGTTTCCCTACTCCCTTTGCCCCACGTTGAACTGTAAGAATCGTGACTTTGACATGTGTGGATGAATTTGCAAACTATTGGTATGAATAAATTAAATGGTGATTTTCTTTTAGGCTCAAGCCCTAAGCTGCATAGAATCAATTTAACTTCAAGAATCATAGTACGCGAAGAAACTATTAGATAACTCACTTTGCTTTCTCTTCATGAACAAGTCAAAGTTTTCAAAATGAATTGAAAATCCTGCTAGTAGAAATTGACCTAGAATGGAGGTGTGGTTATGAGTGAAGTGTGTGTCGTCGAGCATTAAACAGTAAACTTGTAAATTCTACGATACATTTTTCATAAAAAGGAAAAAAAATGGGTAGGAAAACTCAATGTATATAGTAAGTTAGAATTACAAATTTCATAAATGGTGGAAATTGGTGTAAAACTTTAGTTTCAAGGATATCTACCTAGAAATGAACCATAAACGTTACCGGGCATGACTTGTTAGAGCCAAGATGGAAAATTTTGTAATTGTTCTTGAAGTTGGTTTTATGTTTGCATTTTTAGCTTAAAATACATATTAGTAATTGAACAATCAACAAATCCAAGCAAATAAGCACTGTGGCTATATTGAGGGATTATAGTATAGGTGTGTTAAGAAATGGAACTCTACGTGATTGTAGACAAAACCCCCTTGGCACAAAACATGCAAGTCATAGCGTTGTCCTCCCATGAAGTGGAATCTCTTTGGTGAGTAATGAAGCTCAAATAGCCATCACATGTTAACTCCTAAATGCCAGAGAGGACGTTTTTTGTCCTTTGGTTCCAAAAAAAACATTTTATATGACAAAAAAAAGTCACTTTTCATTTGATTTTGTATCAAAAGAGATCATAAACACATGGTTCATCATGGAAAGCATAAAATTACCCCATTAGATGCACTCATATTTTTAGGTAACCCAAATTGTGGGAAGATTCAAAGACACAGTGTTAAATCTCAAGTTGCCATTGTTGCAATTTTAATGAGGGCACCATGCAGTGTTGATTTTTGCAACTTTAGGAGTAATATTATAATTGCTAGGTACTTTTGGGAACACTATAGAACAATGTAGTGGGGCTAGTCACAACAACCAGTTTGGCATTTAAGGGTTAAGATCAAGTGCATAATACTTGGCTTTTGGGCATTTATTGTGAATAAACATACAAATGTATTTAATATCATTATGGATGCCTTCCATATTTGTATTTGAATAAGCTTTGTGATGGTGCCTCCTTGTAATATAGTAGAGGAGGAAGTGGTTGGAGGGGTCAAAAGCATTTAAATGTAATGTCCTTTTTCAAATAAAAAGAGACTAATACCCTATATCCGCTTACAAGTACTTCATGAGAGTAATTTTTTTTACAATATCATATGCTTTTTGTTTGATGAGTGTCCTTGTTTGATTGGAAATTCTAGCCCTAGTTTATCCTTGTGTCCCATTAAAGGTCCTTGCATTTGTCATTGTCATGTTATAATGTTGTTTTACATCATCAATCCTTTTGTTATGTACCATGGTACATTTGAGTACTTCACACAAGGTAGAGACCCTTGTGTAAGTACCTTCCTTATGCTTCTCCTACCTCAATAAATAGAGTGGTTTGTCAAGGTGTAGGGGCATTCTCTTGAGCTCATTTTTCCTCTAATGGCAACCATTGAAACATCAATTTAGTAAATTAGGTGAGGATGTTATTTTTTGATGTGGAACATGGATTTAATTTCAATGAAATGTTGAAGTGGAATGTATATATATAAGTGTTGAGCTTGTATATACACAACTCCATTTTCATAGGCAAAAGGGAACAACAATAAACTGCTTGTGAGAGTTAATTTGGCATAGAGATTCAATCAAATGAAGAATGTAAATTGTTTGAAAAAGGCAAAAATATATTAAATCGACACTACAAGAAAATCTGTCCCAAACGACAAAAATATATCCAAATCAACATGGCTAAATCTATAGAAATTGTCCAATTTGACAGTATTTTTGTCATCTTGAACACGTTTAGTCAATTTGGACATGTCAATTAAGACACAATTTCTTGTAGTGCAACTTGAGGTTGAATTTGTTTTCTCATTTATTTTCTAAGTGGGATATAAAAAACTGCCTTCAAAATCATCCCAATTGTATGCAAAAAAGACTTAAAACCAAGTGTTGAACATATTGATACATTTTTTAATAGTTTTAATATAAAGCCCAAGAATTTTCGCAACGTTCTTCTTTTCTTAGGACCAAAAATTTATGAACTTCCATTTTTAAAAGCCAGTTCAAACCTTGAGATTCATTCAAATTTTGTTCACAATTGCATTGCTAAACTCATGATTTTATAGGCTATTAACAAGTGTTTTTTTAAACTACAACAAACTATAGCACGTTTTACAACATAAAACTTCAATTAATGCCATCAAAATTCAACATTGTAAAGAGGCAAGTGCATACATTAACAAGCCTAAGAAAATACTCAAGTAGAGCTCGAAATAGAGGCATGTCAAGCTTTAATTTGTTTAAACTTCACATAGTACTTATAAAGTTAGGGAGCCTTAAAAATATAAACTAAAATTTCAGAACTAAGGCAGTTTAGGCGAAGAATGAATATATCTCTTTCAAAAAGATTTGAATTCAATTTTTTTTTATCAAAATATTTTAGTTTAATTTATGAAGGATTGAGCCTTGGAAGAAGCTATAGAACTTCTCAAGATGAATGAGAACTGAATAAAAAATTTTAAATGCTATTGGTTATAGTTTTATATTAGATTATTATTCATGCTTTCATGATGTAAATGTCAATTCCAACCATTTCTAACTGAAATTCTTATGAAGCTATGCTACTGTGAAATGCTCAAAAAAAAATTGAGTCTCCACGCCTTACTTGTTTTCATATGTTCACACCAACTATTATATCCAAATAAAGTTGAAACTTTTGAAAAATAGATATCAAACCTATTGAATTGCATAAGATCATTTTCATACCAAAATCATGTCAAAAGTCTATGATCAACCTCAGATTCCCCTTCTTTCTAAACAATGACACTAAAACTCATATACTTGGGCCTCAATTGGGCCCTCCATCTTGAAAGGAGGCCACTCAATGTATTCTTTGGATACCACGTGCCATCAATGCATGCTATCAAGTAAACATTTCACCCCTTTTCTTTTTCTTTTTTAGTAAATTTTGATTTTGCTCCAAATTTTTAGGTGTTTTCAAAACATCATTATATCTTTTATGTGAAAAAAATATGGATTCAAATGAATTAAACAAGATATCCAAATGCGCAATTGAAAATTGCATTGAAATGTTTGAATTTTCACTTCAAATATTTATCAAGATTGCATTCAAATGACAATTGCATCCAATTTTGCTATCAAAAACTATAACCAAGCCTTCATTTATTAGCAATTTAAAAATATGTATTTAAAACATTTTTTACCATATAATAAAAGAGGTCAAAAATTTTGATCACATGTGTTCCACAAAAAACGGGGAGTGCACCCTTAAGTATTACATTTTTCTTTTGCCTAACTAATGTAGTTAGGCAATGCACAACTTTGCTTTACGTAAAGGATTTTAAGTGTTTTTTAAAACAAAAAGTAACTTGTAATCAGAACTTCACTATGATTTGAATTATAATGCCTAAAGATATATCATTTAAACGAAACAATATTAAAAACAGATAATGATATTCAAAAGATTAGAAGTACGACAATATGTTCTCTCATCTTGATAGGTTAGAAGGACCAATTCTTTAGGTTTTCTTTATTTTTATCATTTACTACCTTACCAATTCAAAAACATAGAGTTTACAATTTTGTTTACCTACACCCTTTCAAATTGGACAAGTGCACATTCCACATGCTTGCATGCATATTTTGCAAAGACTTTGGAAATCACAACTTCTGTTTACAAATGTGCTTTCATTATAGCAAAATGTATTCCAAACTATTTTAGACTACCGCTCAAAGAAATATGAGTTTTAGGATGTTAAATTGAAATTCTAATGGGTTTGGTGATATGTTTTAATCCACCTAATCTAAATGTGTACTACATAACCAATCAAGGTGTAGAGTGACTAGCCATAATCATCCACGTGTGCATGTTCACTGGCTATTTAATCCATTTTTTCACCGGATGTTTTTGGAATATTTTTTCACCGAATTGTTTTTGGAGTTCAAATAGCTACCGTCAAAAACAGGATTAGACTTTACCAAAAATTTGTCCAAAAGAATCACCTTGATTCATGTACTAAACCATGTTCACAAATGTGGCTAGTTTTAGCAACACTTCTTCGTAAATGCTACAAAATACGCAAACATTTCAGAGGTCAGTTTGAAGGCTTAGCACAATTTGCAGTCTTTTTTAGCAACTGGAGCGAATTATGAACATCAATTTTGGGACCGCTGGTGCTAAAGTGACAGCTCATAAAAAACAGCTCTTTATGGGCCTTCATGGCAGCAAGTACCAGCAAGATATGGATTCGGAAACCTGCAAAATCTTGTTGCAATCACACTCAGTATTATCTATCCTTACTTTGTCAGTACTTTTTACCTTTCGTGAACTTGACTGGAACGAAGTTAGCACTTTGTGGTCCTGCCCGATGGGGATGGGGGCAATGAAAGAAAAAAGAGCCATTAGCATCCTAAGAGTAAATGGCTACACTGGTGAATTCAGGCTGATGAGTAAGCTTACCTCTAGTGGAAGGGGAAGAGTATTAACTTAGAGCACTTTAATAAGAGCCATCTCATTTCACCTACAACTAGAATTCTAATAGACTTTGTTTGTAAATCAGTCTACCTACCAAAGAGAGGATCCTTTCTTCCTGACCAAATTTGGAAAGTTTAACTTTGTACTAGAGGGGGGCCAGGTAAAGTTTCAGCTTTTTATTATATATATATATATATATATATATATATATATATATATATATATATATATATATATATATGTATATATATATATGTATGTATGTATGTATGTATGTATGTATGTATGTAAGTAATCAAGAGTAAGGTAGGAGGCTCATAAATGGAGCATCTAAGGGCTGAAACTGAATTTTGGGTAGGTGAAACTCCTTGAAATGATTTTCAATAAACTTTCCTTGAAAGACAAGATGAATCCGCATCTAATCCAAGTTGTTTCATATTTTTTGGAACTTTGTGGAATTAGTTATGAATATTTGAAGTGGAAAAGCCACAAGGCTCTATAATGGAACACCTCCTCAAATGTATATGAGTTGTACATTGTTGAAAGGCTATGAAAAACAAGATGTACAACATGAGTACATTTGAGGAGGTGCTCCAAATTTGAGCCTGCTCCAAATTTGAAATTTGCCCCCATTTTGAAGTTGGTCAAATTTATCCTCTTTAGTCGCTCTATATTAAGTCAGGGTTTTGAATCCAAATGTGAACCTAAAATACCCAAGCTCAATCCTGGTAGGTAAGTATATAAACTCTAACATTTTTTGACAAGTGAAAAATCATACCTTTTTCATCTTGGTCCCACAAATACGTATGTGAAATAGATTTGTGAAACAGATTGAGTCAAATTTTAAAGACCTTGAGTTATTCTATGGAAGAGGAGATAAAAGTGAACTTTTACAATATTATACAGAGGAATAGTTTTTTCTTTTAACTTGGTTGGTAAACAAATTGGAGCTTTTACACCATTGGGTTCATAAATTGGCGCCTTTAGTTTATCTAGCTATCTACTTTTTGTGTGTATGTGGGCTTGTGAGGTTTGTTGTTGGTAATTGGATGTTTTTTTTTGCATGTTTGCATTCTATGTATTTGTAGGCTTGTTGCTTTAGTCATTGTCCATTGGTAGTCCCAAATGTGACTCTCTTAACCCATTAACGACCAGAGGGTCTCCAAATACACTGGGAATTGACCACATATTGGTAGCTTGGTTGTGAATGGGTTAATAAGCACGATAGGCCAAAAACTATATTAACTATGATTGATTTTTTTAAAATACTATAAATGTGAAATTTTGTAGCAAGAAAATAACACACAAATATTTTTGCTAAGTTTGGTCACATTTGTTAACATTTTTTGTCACCCCAAAAGGTAGATTAAATAAGGAGTGAGTATTGCTATGTGAACCATGTGGGCACATAATAAGTATTCATGTAGAATTGTCATCCTCTCAATGGCACTAGTCATGCTCATCAATAGATTGAATTGAAAACTTGAGTGCAATCCAATATTTGTGTGGATTTCTTTCTTGTTAAATAATATATGAATCAAAAATAAAAAGAGATCAAAGTGCTAAACTTGTTAGAAATCTTCAAATGTGGCTTTGCTTTATTCACAAGTTTTGAAACAATAATAAGTAGATAAAATTCTACTAGATTTAGCCATATTTGTGAACACAATGGGCCATGAAGAAAGTGAGAGGTCAAATAAGTGGTAAATTCTTCAATGTGAATCCTACTAGCACATGAGAAGTACTAACATAATAGAAAAATCATCATTTTAGGTAAATTAGTCATGCAATCTAGTAAATTCAGTTGTAGAAGTGTTAGCTTTCTAAATAAATTAGGCATGCAAGTCATTAGATTCAATTGTAGACAAAATGCTTTTTAAATAAACTAACCATGCACGTCAATAGATTCAGTTAATGATCCAAGTGAACTCAAATTCACATACAAAGTACTTAACGATTGTTCTAACTAGTCACGCAAGTCAATGAATTCAATTGTAAAACACTTAGTCAACTATCAACCTTTCAAGTAAACATACCATGAAATTAAAAATTGTGAACCTTTTTAGTAGACTAGACATGCATGACATTTTATTCAGTTAGAGAATTGCTTTATAGTTAAACTAGTAAACTCAATTAACCCCTAAAGGTCCAAGGGGGTAAGGGCAAAACATAGATGTGTTATAAAATGGTACTTTTGTAACTTTGATGAAGTTTGTTTCAAAAAAGAAAATAAGAATCATAATGTTTAGTAATTATCCACGCTGTCAAACACTCAAAAAAAGTTTTGGATTTTTATGTAATGAATTTAGAAGCATTTATCATTTAATATTCACCAAAATTACAAATTTTACTCATATATTTCAAATTTTGGTATGATTGGATAAAAATAGACATTCTATCCTAAACTTCAAAAATGCAATCTTTTGAAAGTAGCGAACATCATTAGTTTCCTAAAATAGTAAATTTTATAACACTAGCAAATATTGAAGTGTTTGTTTTTGAAAATTTCTCCTTGATGGAATTTAACTTGAATTGACATGATCCAAGTTAAGTTGGAAAATAAACTTGATTTTCTATCACAAAAAAGTGTTTTTTGAAAAAAGTGTTTTTTCATCTTGGGCAGCCCAAAATAAATGGAAAGCGACCAAAAAATGGTCGATTGGGCGCTTAGCCCCTAAGCGCCCCAGGACTGCAAAATGGGGTGCTCAATTTTGAAAAATGTCCACGTTTAACTCTTATCCTCCTCTTAATGGTAAAGTTAAAGGACTTGTACTTTTTCATATACCTTTAGGCATGTGTCTACTACCACTCAAAAAAATTCAAGCTATTTGACTCTACTTAGATAATACTTTTATTGAGCTAAGTACACAAAAAGTATAGATTTGAGTGAATATGATCTGAGCGCTCAAGGGTTAGGGGTTACTTGTGTGCATCCAAATTAACATGCAAAGATTCTTTGTGTATAATGTAACTAGTCATGCTAATCAATTGTAAACTGTCAACCTAACCATGAAGGTTAGTAGATACAATTAATTACCTAGGTCCACTTGAATCAACGTGCAAATTACTTTGCTTTTGTTGTAACAAGTCAGAGAGGTCAATAAATTCAATTGTAGAATTGTAGGCCTCTCAAATAAATTAGGCATGCAAGTCAATAGGTGCAATTGACCAATGGGATGTAATAATTTCATTGTATAATACACTTTCTTGTCTACTTTACATGTATACCAAAAACCTAAAATACATCAATGTGCATAATGCCAACTAAGTGACTATACACAATGTTTTGGTCTTCACGTGTCAAATAGCCTCAATTGACAAGCCCAAAATCTTGAGCAGTGGAAAATTTATAAAAGAAAACTGGCATTTTTTTTATCATAAAGAAGGAATGGCAATGAACATAAAATCTTGTGGTAAAATATACAACTACATGGGGAACACTCAAAATATAATTAAGATAGTATGCTTGAAACAATCACTTTAAGAGCTGGTTTGATTTTTCTTGGGCTGTTCAAGACAAGAAGAATTTTTTACCTAATTTTTAGATAAAGAGGAATAGATGTCAAATGTTACACGATTTTTTTCTTATTTTTTGAAGCATTATCAAATTGTTGACAAATTTTTAAAGTTTTTTTTTTTTATAGTAAACACCTATTTGTGACTCTAGGTCTCTCATGAATTGTCTCCTTGCAACTTATGAAGAGATAAGATGAAACCTAGGAGTATGATTGGCTCTTGCAATAGAATACACCTTTTTTTTTTCTAACTAAAAGAGATCCATTCAAGGACCACTATGTTACCATTCTTGACAACTTATGGGACAATTTACGTGACACAAGTAGCAATTCAAGCATAAGGTATGTATACCCATACCCAACCATTTAAGGGTTTGGGGTACCTCCAGGTCTATTAAAATTCAAGAGAAAAAATCCAAAGGATTAGCCTTTTGACAAGCTATCATGGAACTTCATTTTTGTGAAAAAAAATATTGTAGAATATTTTATATTAAAGGGCAAAATTACAACTCATAAGACCCTAAAAGTAATTGTAAGCTAATCTTGAAATTGCTTGGATGTGTTCCTATACATGTACTTGACGATCCCAATCCCAATCCTCCCAAACTAACTCCTAAGTTGACATGTGACAAGATTTGCTTGTGCAATTGACATTTGCTACTCCACTTTGGATTCAAGAGTGTGTGGAGAACACCTCAAATATAGAGTGCAACATTAGGAGGTGGTCGGCGATGGATATGTCTACCTTACTACCCTAAGTTTCCTAGAACTGATGTGACAAAAGAAACTAGTAATACCAAATAAAGCTATCTCCACATTATGAAGAGTTTTAGCTTGTAGAAAGTAATTCCCTTGGGTTTAACTCACAGTAATTGCACGGAAACGTGTGCTGGTGGAAAAAAATTACCTACATTTTATTGGTGGCTAAGCAAAAAGGTAGAAACTGGATGGGTTTTAAATGAGAAATAAAGAGCAGCAGGCAATCCATCAGGCAGGGGCAGCGAGAGGGGAAACTGGAACAGCAGGTTGTCTTGTTCCAGCGAAGGCATGGCGGTAGCCGCCAAAGGCACTTACGGGCCTGCACAGCCCCCTTTGCGTTCCATTCTGTTGCTTCTCCAATTCCAGGCTCCTCTGTTTCCCTGGCTCCCACCGAGCCTCTTGTTGCAGCTACCGTATCACATCACAGTTCCCTCAAATTCGCCTTAATGATCTCTTCGCACCAGCTCTGACCTACTTGCCAGTGCCGCAGCTCAGTTAGATCTGTTTTTGAGCTTCATTCTGGTCGAGTCCATTGTTGGTAGAATTCTGTGCTCCGCTGATGGCAGTTGGTGGGCAGAGGCAGCAGCTTCAATGGTGGGCAATTACTTCCATCTTCAACAAAGGCATTCTTTTTATTGCGCAAGTACTTCCAGGATGCTGGTGTATGCGAGTGATTCGTAGCTTGCAGAGCTGCCGCATGGCTTCCAAGCTATGGTGTCAAAACAGATTATGCTTCGCATTTCATGTGACCAAGAGGGAGGATTCTTCTGGAGAGCAAGCGCTTGCAGGAGATCCGTAGCTTACAGAGCTGCCCATGGCGTGGTGTCCAGCAAGATTATGCCTTGCCTTTCGAAGAGAGAATTCTCCTGTTGGACGGGGTTTTGGCAGTTGAAGAGCCAGGCACCCAGCTATCGTCAGAAATTGGAAAGAAAGTTGTAGTTTCGGAAGGAGGTATTCAACCAGATTGCTGCTGTTGAATCAATGTATACCAATGCGGTGGCTCGAGCAACATCTGGTTACAACGCAATGCTGGAATGCGAAGCTTTCAGAGCCAGCTGCTCGCAGAGATTGCCGAAGGCGGACAGTTTGTTTGCCAATGCTGTGGCGCAGGTGGCCGCAGATGTGCTGCGAGAATGTGAAGCACCACGAGCCGTGCGGCCATTGAAAGGAGCGCCTGATGGCGTGTTTACCAATTCCGTGTTTCCGGGCGACGATGCGAACTGTGATGCAGCAGTTGCCTCCTCGCCGAACTCGTATGCCAATGCTGTGATGCAGGCGACTGTTGGGCTGGATGTTTTCCACGGCACAGGAACTCTCTACTTGGTTCATGCTCAGGAACTCGTCTCGCTTCGAGAGAAGAGAACAGAGGAGGATTTGAGCGTCGTGGAGGAGGACAGAGGACAGGTGCCATGGATCCTGGCAAGAACGTCGATAAGGAGGAGCAATCTCGCGCTGCAGCCTTCGTTCGGTCCTGTTTTCTCGTCATTCAACCTAGAATTACTGCCCTCAGGCGTCGTCGAACAACTGGTTGCAGGTGAGTTCGAACTGTGGCTTGACGTAAGGTTTTGTTGTTTGTGGCGAAGCACTGAAGCTTACACTGAGTGCTGGTGTCGCAGGAGCACGAGACCTAAACACACAAACAGTATATCCACTGAAAGGGCTTACGCGGCGTGTGAATCAATCCGGCCTACTATCAATCAAGGCAGCGAAAGTGGTTGCACGGCGAGCCATGACGGGTCCACCGACACCAGAAATCGTGCAGGATCGAGTGCGATCGCCGTCTCTGGACTCCGTTCCCTCGCTAGAACCTCAACAAGATGCAACCTGCTCCACTGGTAAGGCATCATCACGCCTGCACAATCCTCTTCAATCCCCCCGCATTGCCACACCCTCTCTAATCCCAATTTCGTTCAGAGCTAGAGATTTTGCAAGCACACCACATTCCAAAGGCCTGCACGGAGCCATACCTTTTTTGAGCATCGTCCTCCGGGGTGCAGGAAATCTTTTGAGAATCGCAGAGACATGCGCACAGGTTGGAGCTGCGCTCTGTAGAAATCCGTTTTCCAATGTGCCAACTAAGGACCAGGTCTTATTCACCCCTGCCTTCAATATGCACTGTATGCGCATTCTATGACCATAGCTCGCAGCACTTGCTTGTGGTGAAACCAAGGTGTGTGTGTAAGAATGCTGACAAGATTGTTTCGGGATAGATTGTACAGCAGCCTCAGGCGCAAGCAGCGCAGCCAAAGGCGAGGAGGAAGAGGAAGTACATGCCCAAGGTCCGCCGCCCTGATAAGCCGAAACGTGCGAGCCGTGCAAAGAAGCCCAGGAGAGCGGAGGCTGCTGATGACGGAGATATGCGTGCTGCTAGTCTGCCTACTTGGATTCTGGAAACAAGGACTCTCACGCTTCTGCAGATGAAAACACTGGCCCGACACAAATTGCCTCAACTGAAACAGCGGCTCGACGTGGAGCGACGGAAGCAAGATGAAGCCGAATGCTTATCTGCACATGCGACTGGAACCAGTGATGTCCCACTGCTTGATGCGCCGGCTCAACAGATTCCCAATGGACATAACTGTGATGCTTTGCCAAGCAGCGATCCCTTGTCACAAAGATCGGAGGAGTCGCAGATACCGATTGCTGTCGGTTGGAGCTCCGATTTGGTGCGCTTGGAGAAGTGGAATCCCGGGAGTGGGTTCGAGTCACAGGCTCTAATCGAGGCATGTTCAAGTCTTCCAGGGTTCGAGATGAGCATGGATGAGCTGCGAAATGTTCTGGAGGATCCTCTTTTGGCATATCACGATGGCACTCTAGATTTTCATCCCGGCCGTGCCCCTGATGGGAAGAATTCTGCTGTGGAGGACGAGGATCATCCTTCCACACCACGCGGACCTGCAATCGTGTCTGTGGATCAATTCTTCGTGACGCCGCCTTGGTCGCCACCGTCGCCACATTGCGCTTCCCATTGGACCGGAGAGCTTTCACATGTTTCGACCACTTCCACGCGTCGTAATCTCAATTTCGACGCACAAGATAAGGAGCAGTCCGAATCGATTGCTGTCGAAGTGAGCAAAGAGCCGGCTGGTTTGAATCCGGCTATGGCGGGGAGTGAGGAAGTATCACAGACGGCTGAGGGTGCCATAACTGGATTTGAATTACAAGTTACGGATCAGGAGTCGCCTGTTCCTGAGCTCTCCATGAAGGAATCTGTGCCGTTGGCCATGGACTCCAGTCTGGAGGAAGAGCTGCAAATCGTTCCTTATGACGACGGGGCTAAGAAATTGGTCTTATACAAACCTCCGCGGACGAGGAAACGCAGAGATAGGTATAAGCCCAAGGTGCACTTGGATTTCAGCACCGTGAAGATGTTCAACACACTGATGCTCAACGGCGCTGACGAGGATGACACCGAGCAGGATAAAGCGTCGTGGGAGGAATCGCGGCAACAATGGCAGAACCGTGCTCGCCGCTTTATCAAAATCATGCGTCAAGTTCAAGGTCTGTAAGAGAAATGGCTCGCATTCAAATTCTACAGAACTATACATATTTCTTTTTCACCGCGCTGTGGCACTAATTCAAACTTTCCGCAGGGAACCGAGCTTTTTCAAGGTGGAAGGGTTCGGTGGTGGATTCTGTCGGCGGAGTGTTCCTCACACAGAACGTTTCAGATTTTTTGTCCAGGTATGTAAAAAATAAGGTCTGAGATCGGACTTGCAACGGCAAATTCAGATTTTAGTTAGTGCACAATCTTTACGCAGCCATTGACATTACATGTTGCAGCAATGCATTCATGGCCTTGCGTGCTCGATTCCCAGCGCGCAGCTGTGCCGCCAATGAAGGTACAGGAAACAACACCACTCCTCAAACGAAGAGCCATCCTTCGATCGATACAACATCTTTGCCCCTTCCTCGGCCTGAAAGAACAACAGCAGCGGAGCTCAAGAATCTGCGAGAAGGAGAAGATCAAAGGCAAAAGGAGGCATCAGAGAAGGCAATCGCACTAGCGTCCCAATCAGTGGACCAGGACATGTGTGTCGACAAAGCTCTCACCGACATGATTGAAGAAATCTCAACAAAACTGAGGCAGTGTTACATCGAGCAGCAGGATCACGACGTCGATGTGATGCGAGAAAACGAGGTGGCTTCGAGTCTGTGGCAGAAATCTGAAGAGGTGCGGGAAGCAATAGACACACAGCAGAGATTTGCGAATGAACGTACTGCCATGGAAGGGGCTTCTGAACTCGGCGACCATGCTCTGATCACGCAATTTCTTCCTCCTACCGACATAGAAACGACTCGCTCGGAGGAAAGCCCATCCTCCAAAAGCATAGCGCTTGTCGTGTTTGAAGACCGAGAATGTACCGCCATGGAAGAAGGAACAATGTCAAGCTCACAGGATTCGATCCCAGCGGTGGAAGTTCTCGAAACAGAGCCGAACTGTGCAGGGTTGTTTGGGACGGGAGAATTAGCCGTCATTCAGGAGAAGTTCACTAGTGCTGTCCCGGAGGAGAGCCTGTGTGCCTTGACCGTGGTTGGGAAGGAGAAGGTCCTTGCCACAACGCTGCAACTCATTCTGGGAAAGAAGCAAACGACGACGAGAGAGGGAGACAAAGAGACGAAGGCGAAGGCGAAGGCGAGGACTTTGGCAACCGTGAAGCTGCGGCCGCAGCGAGCGGTGATGCGGCGCAGGGTTGAGAACTACAGATACCGGCAGGGGAACGTCTCCTATAAGTTGCTTTCGGGTGAGGCTCGAGCGGAGTGGGAGGCGGGCTTTCTGATGAAATCGCAGAAGGAGAAGTGGGAGCCATTCCGAGCCAGCATTCTGGCGGACCAGTCGTACTCTCGAGATCCCTTAACCGCAGACTGTGTCGATTGGGAGGCAGTCCACCGCGCTTCGGTCCACGAGGTCGCCGGGGTGATCAAGAACCGGGGCATGAACAACGCGCTTGCCGGTCGCATGAAGGCGTTTCTGGATCGACTGCACCGCGATCAGAACGGGAGCCTCGACCTCGAGTGGATCCGAAAGCTCCCTCCTGACGATGCCAAGTAAGCTCTAGAATCTTGCATGCGAAGACATCAAAACACCATGTGCGCCACTTCAAGCAATTCTACGAGCATGGAGATCTTAGTTAACTTCTCTTGAGATCAAATTCTTTGATCAGTCCCTGCAAAGTTGGAAATTTGCTGTGTCTGTGAAACTCTGCTTCTCATTCTCTGTTTGTCTGCAGAGCATATTTGTTAAGCTTTCGGGGAGTGGGACTGAAAAGCGTGGAATGCATCCGCTTGCTCGCACTCCACCATCCTTCATTTCCTGTAAGAACTCATCTCTGCACCGTTTCCAGCAGGGTTGTGTGCTTTTGTGGAGGGAAGCTAATTGCATCGAGATTGTGTGCAGGTTGACACGAATGTAGGACGGATTGCTGTGCGCCTTGGCTGGGTTCCGCTGGAGCCTCTGCCCGAAGAAACACAGCTGCATTTACTAGAACTGTAAGCCTCTTGAACCACCGAGGTTTTTTTGGATAGAGGCAATAATGCTTGTTGCGTGTGGCTTGGCTGCTGAAACCGGTGCTATAATTTTTGAGCGCAGGTACCCCATTCAAGCACACATTCAGCAGTATATATGGCCGCGCATTTGTACACTCGACCAGCAGACACTGTAAGCACCATTGAAAAGAACACGTATGAGACGATTTGGAAATTTCGGTATTGGTTGTAGTATATTCACTGATTGTGTTGATGTGGTGCAGATACGAGCTTCATTACCAGATGATCACTTTCGGAAAGGTGACCTCCTGCATCCGCCTTGATCCCCATATTGCCGACTCAAGTGCAGTTATTTGCAGACAAATCGAGATTAAAAAGCTTGCTGTGTCGAATGCTTTGGTGCAGGTTTTCTGTACCAAGAGTAAGCCCAACTGCAACGCATGTCCCTTACGAAGCGAATGCAAACACTACGCTAGCTCGTATGCAAGGTAAAGCAAAAAGCCCATCTATCATGTGACCACATAACCTCGTAGTAAATATATTTTGACATAAATCCTCTGTTTCGTTGTTGACATTCTGGACACGTGGCAGTGCGAAATTACTTCTCAAGTGGCCTGATAAGCAAGAGGCGAAGCAGGCAACAGCAATTGCATTGCCAGAGTCATCAACACAACGTACCACCGTTACCAAAGATCCGTGTATACCGATCATTGAAGAGCCTTTTTCACCAGAGCCGTTCACCGACAGTAGTGCCGTAGATTTTGGTATCCCGGACATTGAAGAAATTCCTTTCCATATGGATTATACTAGAGTTGTTGAGACTCAAGCTCTTCCGTGCTCGGTGATTATAGAAGAGATCTCTTTAGTACTAGATATACAAGAATCTCCGCCTGGTTTAAACAACGTACCGGATAGATTGCTTGAGATTCTTCCAGCGGATGAGGTGAATATGCTAGTGGTGGAGTTGGAGGAAAATGAAGAAGAAACAGAATCCAACTTGAACGACGTGACCTCGATGGAGAGTTTAGCAGAGGAAACAGAAGTATTGATCGAGGAAATCATGGACTTGAACACGGAAACGGTGATCGAGACGCTTGAGAATACGCTAGTTACGGAGGAGGCTCTGGTAGCGACTGATGAGCTGAAACTTCTTCCTTCACAAGAGCTGATTCTGCTTCCTCCGCAGTCAATGCCTGCTCCGTTGCTGAAGAACGTCCAGCGCCTGCGAACTGTGCACTTTGTGTGAGTGCTATCGCTACTTTTCCATGGCCTGGTTGAAGAATTTGGACAATTTCACAACAGCACAAACTCTAGCTTTTTTTGTAAATTTACGTGCGGACTGTTGCAGGTATGAATTGCCAGACAACCACCCGCTGCTTTTCGAGGTAAGAACCATTTTTTTTTACTGACGTAGATCTATGAATGGAGTCAGATTGCTTTGCATGAAGTGGTCTGAAGTGATATTACGAAGACTGAGCGATATATTTCTCACTGGGGATGGAACAGATGGACCCAAGAGAAGCTGATGATCCATGTTTATACCTCCTGGCCATTTGGAGTCCTGGTACAAAACTTCAACTCTATTGCATGTATTCAGTTCAACACCATGAGAAAATTTAAAAACCTTCGACACCACCCTTAAAATCATGAAGTTTTGCCGTGAGTTTCATTTTGCAGTTTCAACTAGACTCAGATTTTTTTTTTGGATTCTGTTGTGGGTGATTGCAGATGAAATCCCAGCAACTATACCGAAGATTGATGACGAAGATGTCAGTAATCCATTTGCTTCGTGTGAAGACAACGACTTGGAGTCGACTGTTCGAGGAACGCTCCTAGTAAGGCTTCTCTGCTTCCACCACTTCAAATGTTTCTCTCTTTTGCAATTCTAATTTCTTTTTGAATTTGTTCATGTTCGACCTGGTTTTATTAAGAAAACTTATATAAGCCTTCTGGTGCGTACAGATCCCGTGTAAGACAGCCATGCGAGGGTCGTTCCCATTGAACGGAACGTACTTTCAAGTGAACGAGGTACCTCAAAAAGCACCACAGTCCATTGAATCAGCATGTGACAAATCTTTGTTAAAGCTTTACTTTGTCTGATTTGGAGTGCTTGGCAGGTGTTTGCGGATCATGCAAGCAGTGTAAAGCCCATTGATGTTCCCCGGACACTGCTCTGGTCCCTCCGACGTCGCTTTGTGTATTTTAGCACGGCTGTGAGCAATCTTTTCAAAGGTAACAACTCAAAACCATTTCTCTAGCCATGCCCCTTGCTACATGAGTTTGCTCCACGGTCGAACCTTTTCCTTTTTTTCTTTTTTCAATGCTCGAGCGACATGCTCCCGTGCAAGTAAAGAATGGTTACATCCCATCATCCATCCATAAGAAAATCTGCTTGTATTAGTAAGTTTCATGTAAAACTTGGCGCACCTAGTGTTTGCTTCTTTGAAAGGAATTTGGCAATTTCATCTCCTTTTTTCACCAAGTTTTTAAGGTAGCCAGTGCCAAAATGTAGTAAGATTCTGGCGAATGTTATTACCCTAGAAAAAATTTCCCTGGCTCGAACCACATCACAAGTTCTTACGCTTTTAATAGAGTGTGGGTTTCATTTCCTGTGAGTGCTTTGAATGCAACAGGCATGTCGCAGGAGGAAATACGGTGCTGCTTTCAGAAAGGTACGCTCTTGACAAGTGCATTGCAGAAAGCAGAGGTGCCGACATGCAAAGCTTACCCTTTTTACAGTCCCCGGTATATTAGTCTGCAAAATGCAGGCTTAATTCTTAACACCTGTAGTACTGAGTGAGTTTGCAGGGTATGTTTGTCTACGTGCGTTTGATTTGGCAACCAGGCAACCAAAGGTCCTGGCTCTTCGCCTCCATCAGTCGGGAGCTAAAATTGTCACTGCACCGGTTTCTCGCAAAGGCCCAGGCAAAGGCAGGCCCCGGAAGAACCAAATTACGACCACCCAAATATTCAGCAGTGAAGAAGCACCATCACCTGTGTACACAACCACAGTTACAAACCTCTAGTTACTCAGCATTCTTCTCACAGGTGTCTGAGTTTTGCAGCTTTCTTTCTACAACGCCAGGCAACCTTCTTGTTTGCTTGCTTGCTTGCTTGTCATTCTTTTTTCTGGTGTTCTCAATCTCCGAGGAAGAGATCATCGGAGGAGCCCATGAGCTGGACTGTCGTGATTTGTAACAATTGTTGAAAACATGGGATTCCAGCTTAAGGCTCTTACGATAAAATTATGCACTTCTTTTTATAGTTTACCTCATATGTGTGTTTGAATTTCTATTTATTGGATGTGGTTGAAAGACTAACTTTAGAGATATCTTGAGGAAATGTCTCAAATAGAAATTTACATCGGAATGCTTTTCTAAGTAAAATCCGTAAAGCTCAGCTCGATTCGTAGTTCCTTCAACATCTTTCTCTCAACGTCTACTTTTAAAATTAAACTAAAAATACGATTTTGATTTGATATTTCATCCCAATTAGTTGTTGGACTAGAAAGTGTCTACTGTAATGATAGTAAATTATGACCTAAAAAGACTTCAGAAACCAGGGTCTTCATTTTTGCAAGTTTTGTCTTTCTTTCATCTCTACATGAATTGATTCAAAGTCTTGCTCACAGATTATGAAATACCCGATGACAAGATTACTCACATATCTTACTTTCTAAGCATACTTGGATGTGCTTCATCCATTTCATGTAGTTCCTACGGGTAATGAGTCACTGAAGGAGAAACATCTCATGCTTATAGACGTCGTTTTATTGATGATAAATGAAGAACTTTTTTATATAAAATCAATGATAAAAGGAACCATTGTTGAGTTTGTAATAATCCTTTCTACTTTTTACTTTGGATGCTGAAATCAAGAATTTATAATTATCTTTACTTTGAAATTGACAATTTTTGGATAGAAAATGTTACAATGATAACACTGGGTACAATTCAAATTGATACAAATGAAACAAAAGATAACATTGAGTAAAATCTTCCCGCAAAACATCTATTGAGAACCAAACTAGAAACCTTACGATATTGTAAATGGTTTAATTTAGATGTTTTAAGTTTACTCTTGTAGTAAGGTAGGAGGCTCGTAAATCGACAATCCCAAGGAAGGATGACCTCTGTACTAAAATAAAGCCAGTTTAGCACCTTGGGAATATTTTTGGTGGAAAGTTGAAGGAGAAAGAGTTGTAAGGTAGGAGGAGGCTCGTGAATGGACCATCTAAGGGTTGAAACTGAATTTTGGGAAGGTGAAACTTTTTGAAATATTTTTAAGACAAGAGGAATTGGCATCTAACCCAAGTTGTTTCATAGTTTTTGGAGCTTTGTGGAATTAGTTATGAAATTTTGGAGTTGAAATGGCATAGGGCTCTACAATGGTGCCCCTCCTCAAATGTACATTGTTGAAGGGCTATAAAAATCAACATGTACAACCAAAGTACATTTGAGAAGGTGCACCATTTTAGAGCTTGCATGCTTTTAGAACCTCAGACTACCTTATGACCATTTAAATTGGTTTTTTTTGAGTTGGTATAAATTAAATACAATTTATCAAAGCAAAAGGCGCATAGGTATCTATTCTTGATCATAGGTTGTAGCATTCATGATTCAAAAGCGGCTTGTAAATGGAGCACATGAGTCCTAAAAGCAACCACTACAAAACTACTATGCAACTAAGTCTTTTAAAGCGTGCAAGCACCCATTGCATATTCCAATGCTCAAATAATGATCAAAAATAAGTTTTTATTTATTTTAGTATGACATATATCTATATTTTATTGAAAAACAAAATTCAACACAATTATGGCCAATAAGCACACTTAATAGAAGCTTGTTTCACTCTCTTGAGGTTCTAAAATTGTGCATGCACAAGTGCAATTTTTGGAAAAAGAAAATATCATCCATTTAGAAGGCTTGGTACACCATTTTAGTGACCTCTACCTGGATGGTTCAAAATGCCCAAACGCATTTAGAGCCTCCTACCTTAAGCATTTGAAGTCATCCATTGTCCATGTCCACATTTTGGAAACTAGTACTCTTAGGGGATTAATCCCTTAACACTACGGATATCTCAAAATACACTAAAAACGTACGATAGAAAGGGACATCCTAAAATATACTACAAAACTACACTAAAAAGGAGACATCTCATCTCAAAATACACTAAAATGGTATAATAAAAATGAAACGTATTCTCTCCCCTGAGGCGGTGAGGGGTTAAGATTATGCCTCCTTAGCTTTGTCGGAGCCATGAATTGTGGTGCTTCCGTTATTCAACATCAAGTGGCAAATATTCTATCACAATGAACGGGGAGAGTCGAAAAATAAGAGAAAGTCAGCCGAATGAAATGTGCAAAAAATCGAGAAATTTGAATAAATTGGCTAAAAACCGATTAAGTTTTTGAAAATTTTCCAATTATAGAAAATTCCAATTATAATGTAGGTATATGAAGAATAGCCTATGCATCCACTAAAAAAATCGGATGAAAATGAGAAATGTAGGCTTTTAGTCAAAAAAGTTCAAAATCTCCTTGCACACTGTTGTATCATACTATAAGTAGGGTGTACAAACAATACTTTGAGCTTGCTACTTGAGATTAGTCAACATCTCAAGAGGCAGTTTAACGCTTAAAAGACAGAGCTACTAAAATATATACTATGTACGTTGCTATATAACTGACATTTGCTACCAACAAAAAGTTTTAATTTGGAATCTTGACTACCTCACTAAAATAACATTGATCTATTTTCTAATTTCTTTGTTTATCTCAAATGTAATAAAGGTGTGGATGGACTCCAAGTACAAGAAAAATACGTCGTATCATACTGGACGCAAAGGGCTGCTTTGTCGTTTAGGGGTTAAAGAGACATCGTATTCTTCTTTTCTGGCACATGCTTAGACTTCAATTTTCTTCTCAAGGGTCCAGAATTAATTAATGGAGGGGTCCAAGTGAGAGTGATGCCACCATCATCAACACACAAACTCTGATAATTTCCCTTTCCTGTCCTTGCAAACTAAGCTCATTACCCCTACCAGTGGTAATAAAGAGTGGAAATTGCTGTTGGGGGCTAATCCTCACCAAAACCCACCTCTTCATTTTGATACTGGCTACCCTACACACTCTAAACAGCTGGGTAAAAAATGGACGAACTTCCCAGACTCCTCTCAAGCAAACACTAGGCTTGACAATTTTTGGATGAAGTAGAACTAATAATACTATATTTTATGGATGAACTTGCACACACTGATGGTTCTATCCATGCTTTTCTCACCTACTTGCATTCTTGGATGCATGTTCTTTGACCAACGCGGAAAAAAAAGAATCTCCTATTGCAAGGTATTCTTAGATTTGCCAGAATCCAATGTCATAATACTTTGGATTTTTCATGTTTTCCATTTAACTTTGGACTATGTAGAACACCAAGAGATCTCTTGATGTTTGGCAAGATGTTAAAAATCCCTCTTACGTAATTAGCAAAACATGAGAGATCTTTGATGTTTTATGTATTTTTTTTAAAGAAATATAAATTGAAATCTTGCTTTTGGACATTAAACTATCTACACTAAATAGTGCATTTACACTAAATAGTGCATTTAGGTTGCTTTAATGATTAGGTTTCCTTACCCTAGAAAACTACCTCATAACTCATTGCTTGGCCACTTGAAGGCACATGCAACTTTTTAGGTATTAGGATTTTGCATGGTTTATGGCCTAAATGCAACTAGTTTGTTTTTTTGCATTGGAATTGTTGTTGCTTCTGATTTTTTTGTTGTTTGAATTTTTTTAGGGAATTACTACCACAACACCCTAAATTGCTAATAGGATACCCCTTGTGAGCATGAAATTTGATAATCTAGTGTTATTTTTGATTTATTCAAGTGGTCCATCATTCATTCAATCACAACATTACCACCTTTTTGAAAGAAAACATGACAAACACAAATTTTTGTTGAATTATTTTTGCACCAATACTATTTTTTGATGTACTTTTGCCTTAAGTAACTCAAAAGTCCTACATTTTTAGTTTCAGATTTAAGCACACCTATTATGTTTTTTTTAGTATAGCCTTAGAATTATAAAAGTGAAACAAATATGTTGATCCAAATAAAAAAAGAGACCAACTAGGTGGACACCCCCCATAGCCAAATTTATTAAATTTGAGATTATTATTACACTGAAGTATAAAATAAAATCAAAGCAATAGTTTAGCATACATTTGTATTTGCAAGCCCTTCAAACATACAACAAATCTACCTCATTTGTGACTTGGTCAAGAGTCAAACCAATAAATGAAGGGAGCAACTGGTTTAACTCCTAACTGTGTCATAAATGAGGCAAATTTGTTGTGTGTTTACAACGCTTGTAGATGCAAATGTACGCTAAAGTATTGCTTTGATTTATTTAATATTTCAATGTAATAATAATCTCAAACTTAATAGATTTAACAATTGGGGGTGTCCATGTAACAATTGGGGGTGTCCACCTAGTTGTTCCCTAAAAAAATCAGCATTAAAAATCACATTTCATACTCA
The DNA here is from genome assembly GCA_963920765.1 of Ulota crispa. Classification (NCBI taxonomy): domain Eukaryota; kingdom Viridiplantae; phylum Streptophyta; class Bryopsida; order Orthotrichales; family Orthotrichaceae; genus Ulota; species Ulota crispa. The sequence continues at coordinate 1,483,557 of OY987245.1, forward strand.
CAAGGGTGTACATTTAGCAATTTAAGGTGTCGGGGTAGTAATTCCCTTTTTTATTGCAATAATTATTGATGAAAATGACCTTGATATCAATAAATGTATATGTAATGTATAATGTCAAGAATCTGGTGTGGAGCAACCTATTGCACTATTTAGTGTAGATTTAATTAGATATGGCATTTTGAATGAAATTTACTAACGTTAGCTGATTTTTTCAATGAATGTGCACGTGTGGATGACTTGATCCATTGTTTTGTGACATACATGTATTCTAGGGCATGTGTCCTTGACAAATGAAAACACTCAAAAAATAAAACAAACCATGATCCCAAATGCTTATGAATAATTTTCATAATTAGGTCGAAATAGCTCAAGTTGCTACGTCTGAGAATGTGCTAAACCTTGAATTTTAACACCGCTATATTCACAATTCTTTGGGGTTTGAATCATTCCTAACTTTTTACCACATTTTGTGAACATGGACCCACAACGTTTTGCTAATTAGACATCACGAGCTCAGGTGCTACTTCTTTTACTTATAAAGTTTAAATGTATTTTCACAATGAATGATTGAATAGTAACATGCCTTTTGATATGAGAGCAAAAACAAAGCTGCCCGGGGATATCCTCTGAAAATCCCAGTTTCTTCGCTTCGAGTATCAAATAGTACCCCATAAAAAAATTGCATTACTTTTGATAGCAAGTACTGAGACTTTTATTATGTTGTGTTGGTACATGCCTATGATGAGTCCGATTCTGTGTACATTCTTTAGGGGGTTCAGAATTGGTTCTTAAAGGCTTACATTATCCAAATAGATTTCTTTCACATTGTAGATTAAATAATTTGCTTGTTGTAAGAGTGTCATGTGTCAAAATTGGGTGTCTTTTTAGCAATGAGCGAGGAGATCCCAAAAAACACAAAAAGTCAACTGAATGAAGTGGGAAATAAAAATTGGTCAAATGTTGTATCTATTGGATTAAAGCCGGTTAGTTTTTCAAAAAGTTTACATATAGTAAATATATGCAATACCTAATGCATACACTTAAAAGACCAATTTAAAATGCAAAAAGCTTGATTTGTAGTGAAGTTTAACTTCTCTAGGAACACTGTTTTTTAAAGTAAGTATATGTCAAGTATTTTCTTCTCCTCTTAAACTTCATACACAATTATTTTATCTATTTAATATTATAAGTAGAATTTATAAGAAGATGATTGTGGTGATGCTGCTTAGAACTATCAGTGGTACTCTGAAGATGAATCAATCAGTGAAGATTAGTGTAACGGTGCCATTCATCATTATCCACCTATTTCCTTAACATTGTGTTCCATATCACAAGTGATTTGAGAAAAATGGAAGTTCTTTGTTGCAAGAGTTGAATCTAGCAATCACTAAAACTTAACTTAAAAACCAAGCTCTAGCAATGTTTTGTATAAAATAATCATACGTTTTAAAGATGTTTTTTTCTTTGCTTTTTTATTTTTCCATTTACTCCTTGATATGATGTTGAACCAACAGTAGGGAGTTGGGACGTTACATAATGCGGATTGCCCTTTGGTTTTTGGGTCATCCCCTTAATTAAAATTGCCGTATCACGCATAAGAGACTTGATGAAAAAGTGGGATTACAACATTACAAAAGCTCAGTAGCATCCCTTAGGGCATTGATATGTGTACCACACCCTTTGAACTACTTCACCACACCCTCAAGATAAATTTTAGATTTTTACCATCAAAAAGCTAAATTTGAGAAATTGAAATTCAGATTTGGACTTAGAGACCATGATTTAGTTCAGAATCATTAAAAAAAAAGTTGCAATTCAACAACATCCAATGAAAAAGTTAATTTTTTTTATAAACAAAAGTAAAAGTAACACTTTTCTTCCTAGCTAAACTTTTTCATTGGGTGTTGTTGAATAGCAATTTTTTTAAGGTTCTAGACTAAATCATGGTCTCTAAGTTTGAATTTGAATTTCAAATTCTCAAATTCAACTTTTTGATGGTAGAAATCTAAAATTTACCCCGGAGTGTGGTAAAGTAGTTCAAAGGGTGTGATAGACATATCTATTCCTCATCTCTTATCATGGGTGATGATGAAAATTAACCCAAAATGTTAAAAATTTAACATAGAGCACAATGAGTGGCCTAAGAAGTCATTTAATGCATATTGCATGATGTCTGTTAAACCAGAGACCTTTCCTGTGGACTAGCCAATGTCCCAGCTTCTTCTTATTGAAAATGCACAGAAATTTAGTACATGAACCTAGGAGGTCACATAAAATAATCGGATTCCCTTTTCCTGAAAAGCCAATAGTTTATAATTTATGAACTTTCATAATCATTCCTGACAATGCATCTCTGGTTCACGATGAAACTAAGATAACGAGAAGCATACCAATAACACTAGCATAAATGAAATGTAGATTAGGAGATAGGCCAAATACCTATGGACACAGGGAAGTGTGTTATATTTGTGACAAATTTATACTGTAAAGAGTGGGAGTGGGTTGTCTCTCTGTCATACAACATCAAAGTTTTTTATTAGCACTAGAAGTTCAAAATTCTCTATTATAAAGCTATGAGTATTTGTATTAGTTTGTTACCCAAAATTTGAAATTCAAAGAGGAGGAGCATGAGAGTAAAAGGGGGGGGGGGGGTGAAAAGTCACCAAAAATTCTACAAAGGAGGGATAGGGAAAAGCTCAAAAAGGGAAGACAAAAAGTCACCTTAAAAAGTTACTGGAAACTAAGAGAGACACGGCTCAAAGCACATGCAAGGCATACTTGTTTTCAAAAAGACTTGAGGGACAAAGCGACCTATAGAGTGTCTTTAGCGCTCTAGAGTTGAAGCACAACTACATTCTCATGATTTTTTTCTCGAAAATTGGCTAAAAATTAGAGTGACAAGTAAAAAAAAATTCTTACCCCGTTTTTGTTTATCCAGCTTGTATAAAATGACTTGCATTCAGCTTGAACTTGATTGCCAATATTATCAAGAGCTTAGAAAACACCAAAAGACCATGATTCGTACATACTTGAAGTATGTCTAAAGTCAAGAGGATTGCCAGGTACACAAAACAACGGGTACTGCGTCCCTACCTGGTGCGTAATTATGAATGCTGTGTGTGAAAGCACAATCATGAATTTGACTTCAAGAGAACCGGTGTTCCTACGTTACCCGTCCTGACATTTTCCTTTTTTCCTTTTTCTTTTTTCTCTCTCAAGCGTGAGCCATCAAGCGAAACTACTTCACTCAATTGGAATTAATTGCTACCACAAATCATGCAGCAGTCTAAAACCATCAGCCCTACTTGAGCAGGTTTTTCCTCAAAAAAGCAGCTCATGAAATTGTAAATGTAGTTGAGAGGGAGGTCAAGGTTGTCAAATTTGACATGTTGAGTAAGGTAGGCGCACCTATAAGCGTGGAAATAAGTGTTTTGGAGAAGGTAGAATAGTTGGTAAACTTTGAAAAAAATGCTGTATGTTAGGAAATGGAAACCAAAAATATTGGCATCAATTTCAAGGTTCCAATTGCAAGCATTTGTTTACAAAGATTTTTCAAAATCCAAAATAACTAAAATTGTAAGAACCATGTGTAAGAGATGCTAATCACAAAGCTTGTTGGTTCTTAAATAGTGAGATGGGTACTCAAAACCTCATGCTAGTCACCCTTAACCATCACTCAGTCACCCACAACCATTTGTTTTTTTATTAATTAGCCCTGCCACTGTCAGGTGACGGGCATGGGGACGCAACGCTTATGGATGCTGCTACCTTACATGTTACTTGCTCCTCTCACTAATTAAGCAATCAAATACCCAACTTTGTGCTCTCACAAATTGATCAATCTACCATGGAGGAAAAATCTAATTTTGGATGTATATCAACAACAAGCTCAATCTCCACAAAGTAAAGGTTTTCTTTCTTTTCAAGAACAAATGTCACCTGTTAGGGCACTACAAGAAAAACGTGTCCTCAACATCTAGTCCCAACAATTGCAAATGTTCACAATGACTATCATTGAGCCATCTAATAACCATTGTGAACACTTGCAATCGTAGTGGATTAGGCTTCTAAGACATGTATTTTGTGTAGTGGGGTGAACTTCCATGGTGACCCCAAAAATAGGAAAATTGTAAAACTGACAACAATTTTACACTACAAACTTGTTTGTGGTTTTTGCATTTTTGGATTCCAATCTATCATGGAAGTTCACTATATAGTGGCGCTTGGTTAAGGTCAACCTTTGTAACAAAAACGATTGAATATAATTTTTAGTTCCACTCCCCTTTTGCCTGAAATGTGTATTATGAGCCCAATTAAAGTCAAGTGCTTGCGTACAATCAACACTTGTTGTTCATCAATGCCCATTCTAACTCATTAACTAAAAATGCGTTTAGTTAATGAACTAAAAACATAGGTAAGAAAGCACTTCTAGAGTTGCAACCAAAACTAGGAAAATTTTATGCAAATGAAATGCTTGTTTATGATCAATGTTTGGATATAATTAACATATTTTTCTAGCCTAAAGTATTGACCTTATCCAAGCACCCCTATATATATAAGTGATACTTTTTGTATTATTTTGGTAGCCACTAAAAAAAACCATTACCATAGAGGAGATTAATGTTCAGACAAGTGGCTAAATTAGCAAAATTTATACCAATTTTTTCTTCTAAAACAAAATTTGAACACCTGAGAGTTAAATCTGAAATTTCACACTTTAGCAGTGTCAGCCAGTAGAGCTACAGTAAGTAGGAAAATCACACTTGGAATAACTGAAACTGAAGAAGGCTGTGCAAGATGACAGCCCGGAGCCGAAGGCCGAAGGAGACGGAGTAGAATTAGGGTTTCTGACACCCAGTTTACCGCTACCGACGCTTTTCAGAATCGGACGCTTGCTTGCATGCAGGTCGGAGCACAAACTCAAGCCGAGGACAAGTGCCTCGAGAGCCCCATCGAGGAGGCCCAGGGCGGAAGTGATTGGGGACCAATTCGACCAGGGGGTCATCATTGACAGAAAGACTTTTGAAGAATGGCACTGAGTGTGCAAGTTGTCGTTCCTTGGACCCCACGCTTTTCAATAATTCCTCATCCCCGCTGAAAACTTTCTCATGTGTTCAAAATTCCCTCACAGCTTTCCGTTTCTGGATCCATACGTTACCATTCTACGCCGCAATAATGTCCTGCATGTTCTGATAGTTCAGTTCGCCTTTTTCCTGTTTTTTTAAACGAATTAAACCTTTTATCAGGACAAAGTCCGCAAGAATGATTGTCGGTCTTCGGCAAGCGTTTGTTTGTTTTGCATTGGTTAGCCCTCTTGGAATCTCAACTTTTTCACAGCTCAGTTTGGAAGTGTGATAAACAGTGAAAGCATTGTAATCAATGATTATCTGACAAATGCGAATGTCGCGTAATGAAGAGGTTTGAGTTTTTACTTCCATTGGAAACCCATCATGTCTGGACACTGGGAAAGATGATGATGTCTTCTGCAGACCCGCGAATATCCAAGAGTAAGAGCATCCGAGAACATCCGAGCATTCTGCGTATGGTTCATTAAATTTGATAACCAGCATTGACTTGGCCAGGCACACTAAATGCAGACGCAGCACTTGCAGAGTCGTTGCAGACTTACCTCGACATGAACGCTACATTCTGCTCATTGCAAAGGCTGCATTGCTGCAATTATTGCAGAAGACACCAGTGGATCAAGCATTGAATTCCTGTGACAAAACCTCGCAGCATCAAACCCTAGATATGAGAACGCCTTTCATTCCCCTCGTGTGCAGTTTTACTGTACATTCAATTCCCCTCACGTGGCGACGCATTTACTGAAAGAATCCGAAGGCTTGGAAATACTGTAGAGTGGCAGAACTAAAGCACTCGACTGCACCTTTCCATAGAAAACTGCAGGCACCTCACTCATGCGACGTTCCTGACAACCCTCGACTAGCATTGGCAACGCGTTATTTTCTACCGAGGCAGTCTTGTCCTCAAGCTTGTAAGAAGATGCGCAACAAAGGTTTAGAATTTGCTGTTTCCATAGCTTCCACGACTCGGCAATGTGGGAGTTAGATTTCCTTGTCGCTTTACAATAGAGGTCGCTCGATGGACACTTGCAAGCAGCAGCTGGAAGAGAAGAGTCTATTCAAATGAGTAGATCTTGCACTCCGTTTAAGAGGGAGCACATCCCGGAAGATTGCATTGGTACCGCAGTATCGCAGGCTGCTTGATTAGAGTTGTCCTATCCGTGTTCTTAATAAACACAGCGGTAGTGGATGTTGGTACTACCACTCATAGCCGCTTCTCCGGCAACGTAACTCATGATCGGTACTCTGGTGTTAAACTTCCGATGCAAACCCGAAGAGCTGAAGCTTCTGGCTTTGCAGGATTGTAGCAGCGAAGTACAGAAAGGTGTTCATGCTTTTGCAGGTGACGGCCACATACCCACAGCCAGAAGTCGGCGCTCAGGGGGGGCGGGGGAGGGGGCGGTGGGGGGGCAGGATATGATGAGTGGAACTGGGAACCAGTCTTGTAGACTAAGCTTACCACCAGGTTTCGAATCTGAGCCGGGTACAAGAAGATGCAAGTCTCGTCAGGATTACTGATTGGTACGTCGTTCTGCAGACTCGTCAGACATGGTGGGAGCTGGCGGCCTTGGCTGAAGCCAGGGGCCATGTCCAGATTATTTTAAGCTTAATATGCAGCAGCAAGGGAAGAAGTGGCCGGCTGGATAACGTTGAATTGGGAGGAATACTATGCGAGGTCTTTGTGGAGCTGAGCAATTGCGTGTGCAGCACCACCTCGCTCTCCTGCCATGATGCGCATTGTGCCCGTTGTTGTTGTTGTTGTTGTTTGGCTTCTGATCTCATGGCCGGGAGCTCTTGCTTGGGGCCCCTCTAGAGCCGAAGAGGAGGTGTTGCTGGATGTGAAGGCCGCTCTCGACCCCCACAGCCAGGTCTTGACGTCGTGGCAAGCAGGAGGACAACATTGCAGCTCCGGCGCTTTCGAGGGAGTGCTCTGCGACACAGGTGTGTTAATTCTCTCGTCCACACTCTAGTTTCACCACGCATGCCCTTCTTGCATACCATTTTTGAGCAGACTCATAGCAAAATGAGTCACAGGCCTGCCACACGCTTCGCGTGTTGTCTGTTTTTCGGTTTCTATTCACTGGAGAAGTGCGAGTGAACACACCTGCTCAAGAATGGTAAGAGTTGTTTTTCCGGCGTAAGTGACGGTTTTGTTACTTTTTCGGGTTTGGTGCAGCGGGGAGAGTGACAAACATATCACTCCAAGGACGAGCGTTGTCAGGGTTCATACCCGATGCGTTGTCGGAGCTTTCAGCGCTCTCGGGCCTCTTCTTGCACTACAACCAACTCCGGGGAGGCATCCCAGCGTCGTTGTCCTCCTTGAAAGCTCTGACAGCCTTGTACCTCAACTGGAACCAACTGTCGAGCGCCATTCCTCCTGAGCTGGGTCAGCTGTCCAGCTTACAAGGTGCACTGCAGACCTCCACATTTTCACCCACTGTCGTCACTGTCGCTTGCGTCCTGCAAATCGCCTGGTACTGCAGGTTTGATTTTCTGATACAGAATATTGTGAGTCTAATTTACGCTATCTGCACTAGATATATAACATTCTTCTTCACTGTTTTAACAGAATTTTGAGCCCTGTGACCACCCTAATAAAAATTAAGAAATTTGTGCTAATAAATGAGCATCCTGCTTGGGAGTCCCGCTTGGGAGTGCTTGCGTGCTCTCTACAGTGACTGTCAGATTTTTTGCATCTATCCGTTTGGATTAAGTGGAGCTTGGGCTGAATGTCATGAACTGAGGGAATTGTGGGGGGTTTCAGTACTGGATCTGAGCTGCAACAAGCTGGAAGGAGAGTTGCCGGTGGAGCTTACCGAGCTGTCGAACCTCGAAACCATGGCCGTGAATTCCAACAACCTGAATGGCTCCATTCCTGCGAGGTTGGGCGAATTGGTCGTGCTGGCGCGGCTCGATGTCAGCAACAACTCATTCACGGGGACAATCCCTGATTCACTGGCCAATCTGTCCAACCTCGTCTTCCTTGACGTGTCTCGAAACTTTCTCTCCGGTCCCGTTCCGCCCAGTAAGTCCTCCTCACCTTCAACTACGCTTTGCATCTCAACTAGTGATCACCTGATCCATTGTATTTTAATTATCTTGTGCTTTAGACAAGGTTGTGTGAAAATTTGGAGTCTTCTTTTTACAAAAACAGCGTGCTGAGCCACGAGAATGTTGTTCTTATAAAGACAGGCCGGGTTGTACTTTCATGCTTGTGGACTTAAGCTTAGTGGTGGGATTTTGCTTGATCATCCTCAAACAAGGGTCTAGAAAGAAGCATACAAGGGGACAAGAATATTGTATTAGAGCCATGTTTATATCTGATTTGTGCTTGCAACCTCGTACAATTTGCGTACGTAGACGTTAGGAGCTCGTATTCTAGTGCTGGCCATGGTCCTTTTGCAAGGGAAGAGGTAGTAGTGTATCCTTTAAGGGCCTCGCTCATCCATGTCCCCAAGTTTAGTAATCCTAATCTACTTCAAGCCCCCAAGTTTCATTTCCCTTGTTGCAACCTGATGACGGTGATGAGACACTTGGAAACTGATCAAGTCAGGTTTCCGTTTTGGCTAGATCCATCACTTGCTTCAATTCCCACTTGTTGAATGTCAAAATGTCGAAAAAGTTGTGATATGAACCAGACTTTTTAAGGGAATTGGAACTTTGAAACACAGTATGACACCCTGAGTTTTACTTAGCGTTGTAGTCCTGTGGTAAGATTGAAAAAAAATGCAACTTGGTACTTGGGATTTGAGTAGAGTGTAGAGTGCCCCTAAAACATCTATAGCTCAAAAGCGTATAGATGATCAACCCATGTGTTTAAGGCAACGTGTTGTATCCATGCACATATTTGAATCCCTACATTTCCTACTGGAGTGCTATTTTTTTTTGGAAATTTTTGGTTTACTGAACCTCCTTACCAATACTCTTTAAGGCTGCCTAATTACGCCATGAACTCAAGGTCCAGATTGTTCTGTCGTCGCAGGACTGCTAAAGCTGCTGGGCTTCAAGTATAGCAACAATAGCGGGCTTTGCGGCGCGGCCGCCAACATGACTCCATGCCCAACCACCACGGCCTCGCCATCGCCAGCAGCGTCACCGGCGAAAAGGTTACTGTCAATCATGAGCATCGTCACGGCCATCGTATTCGCAATTGGGGGCAGCACGTTCCTGCTCCTCGTTTTCATTTGTTTGCGCCGCCGGAACAACGCCAAGGTCCGGAGCCCATCCGTACCGGTGAGCACAGACGTCAAATCCATGCGGAAACTAGAAACAGTCAAACCAGACAACAGCAGCAGCAGCAGCATAAAGCTTGGCTCGTTCCATGGCAGCACCACCACGGACTTCTCCAGGTCCCGGGTCATGTCGTGTCGGAGCACGGGACTGCCCAGCCCCACGGAATGGAGCTCCTGGATCCACTTGGACGAGATTGAAACCGCGACGAATTACTTCTCCGAGAAGAACCTGCTGCGGAAGAACTGCCACACGGCTGTGTACAAGGGATTGCTACGCGATGGCACCGCCGTGGCTGTGAAGGCGATCTACAACACTCGGTATTCCTTCGGAGAACAGGACTTTCAGATCGCCCTGGAGGCCTTGATGCAGGTGAAGCATGAGAATCTTGTTAAGTTCATGGGATTCTGTTGCTCAAAAGGCGGATCGGAGTGTTTTCTCGTGTACGCGTTCGTGACCGAGGGTTCTCTCGAGCAGCGCCTTCATGGCCACAGCGTGACGGTGCTGGATTGGAGTGCGCGAGTCAGAATCATCCGCGGCATTGCGAAGGGTAAAGGCACATTCTCACTCCGCAAACACATCACCGACATCACCATCAATCTCCTCAACCCCAAACTCGCCCTAAGAATGTGACGGAGATTTAGATTCGGCTATAATTTACACAGCAAGATCAATCCAATTGGAACCCTGATCCTTGCGGGGTGAAACTTTCTGAAACCCTAATATGTTCCTTGTTCTCTTGTGCGTGCAGGACTTGCGCACTTGCACGAAGGCCTACCCTCGCTCACGACAATGGTGCACCGCAACCTGTGGGCAGGCAACATCCTGCTGGACAAACAATCCAACGCGCTGCTCGCAGACTACGGGCTGTCCGACATCGTGGCCGAAGAAGTGATGTACGCCACGCACAAAACGCTGGCAGCGCTGGGCTACCTGGCACCGGAGTACGCGTTCCTGGGCCAAGTGACGGAGAACTCAGACATCTACGCGTTCGGCGCCCTGGTGCTGGAGATTCTGACGGGACGCAGGCCCGTGGAGACGACGGTGAGCACGGTGCAGCCGTTGCTGGAGCTCGGAAAGGTGCGGGAGTTCGTGGATGCGAAGCTGGAGTCGCGATTCTCGCTGGCGGGCGCGGCGGGGCTGGCGCACATCGGATTGCAGTGCATGGCGCAGGACGTGCGTGCTCGGCCGAGCATGGTGGAGGTGGAGCGCAAGCTGCACGCCGTCGAGGGGTGGACAGACATGGCCATGGCCATGTCCATGTCCTCGGCTCTGGCCATGCCTGTTGCCTCACCAGCTTCGTTCTCTCACGGCTATGGCGACGCCCTCCACCACTGCCGATGACCATCTCCCGCAATGCCCCCTCTGTTACCAGACTTCCCCTACCAGTAAGCTTACCAGAGCCAGAGCCAGTGCCAGTGCCAGAGCCAGCGAGAAAAGAAAACCTGCTCCTTGCAGTGTGAATGGGGTCCTTGGAACCATCCATAGTTTGTAATTTTGTAGAGCACTCTTTATAAGGAAGGACAGTTGTATTTGTAAGTTTACAAGAATATTCTCCCTTTTAGACTTCGGGAGATGCTTGATCTCTGTTGAGAGATCTGAACACATCTGATAGTTTTAACTGAGTTTGGAAGAAAGAGTTCTATTTGATGACTAACATAGATTTTCTAATCCTTTTCTAGTTCTTCTTTGGGAATTTGGTGTTTAGTTGGTTTTGATTGTCGCCTTGTTACATTGTGATGGGATTCTAAGTGACAATTCACATGCACTGTTGATTTTTGCAACTTTTGGAAGCAATATTATAATGGGTGAGTACTTGTTAAGGGTTAAATTCTTAACTTCTTGTCTATTGTCCTCCAATTGATTAATCTTTCGACACTTGTACACACATTTCTGTATATAGAGAACAATAATGGAATGAAGCATAAGCTTTTCCTAAATCATGGATTTTTTTGTACAAAAAATTGCTTGTCTTTGAAGCCAAAAAATTTCATAGAAAATCGCTCCTCTGTGAAGATCAAGGGCCATGTTGGAAGAGTTATTATCATGCAACTCGGTCATGCAACTTCCGCTACTACATGCTGATTTCATCTTAAATTTCAAATTTCATACCCCACATTAGAAGATTTGATAGAGGCTTATTGACTCAAAACACAAGTCAAAACATGAGTTTTTAACCCCTCAGCGCCCAGCTCAGAATTACTGTGCTGCAGGTTTAGAGGACCTTGATGCAATCAAAACCGTATTATTTGTGCAAAAATAAAATTCATGGATATGACCCTTGAAAGGGGTAGGTACCTTGAGCTTGGAGACCATCTGAAAATATGAAGAATTTTGACTGTCCTATTTTTGTTATTATAATGGTCAAAGGCGAGTTGAAAACTAGCTATTTGTCCAAATTTATGAACGTGTGACACAATTCTCACCTTGTTTTGTCCCAATCAAGCAAAATTACGCTATGAAATTTTGTACCATGGTTTGAGAATAGGACATGTGCTTACCCTCCAATTTTCAAAGTTTTTTGGCAAGATTTAGGGTGCCAAAGTGGACCATGAAAGCACACAACTCACCGGCATTTTACAATGGTTCTAGTGTAGTCCTAGTAATTGTTGTTTCGCTAAACTGCTCCAAAAGCCACTTTTCCCCATCCACAAGTCATCTTTGACAGAGCATGAGACCTTCATAACCATGTACCCCACTCACTTTAGTAGTACATGCACTAATTGAACCTTTGGTACATTTGGACTCCTAGTACCATCCAATCTAGTTGATTGGAACCCCAAATTAAATAAAGAGAGGCCATATTTCAAGTGCTGGGGGGCTCAGGGGTTAAATCACTAGAATACATATGTATGCGTGTATACATATGTATATAGACACACATGTATACTCATGCATGTACATGACATGGCTAATTTCCTTCAAGTCAATTTTGATGATGTTATATGATTGTCTCACCAATTATAACAAGTGTTTGAAAAGTTGCGTCACTTCCAACATGACTTTTCATATATTGTCAACAACCTTCATTACATCGTATTTTGAATAACCTTTGTATTTGTAAGGTAAATGGTTGAGAACCAAATGGAAAGGTTAGAGGTTGAAAAGCATAGGAATGTAATTTCAAAATGTAGTACTATTTAACATGATGTTTTACTTTATCTAACCTTGTATGACTAAAAGGACATAAATACTACAGTATTCAAAAAACAACAATAAAACAAAGTAACAAATTACATTTACCATTGTATACAGGTAAAAGATTGAATACTTCCAAACCAAAAAAACTGAAAGTCTACAATGGAGATGATAGCACATAGTTATATTTCAGACAGTACTCCAGATACAATTTGTGATAACATTGATGGTTTTCCAAATGAGTCAAACTTTAAAGAAGGAAGAAAAATGAAAAGAGGTCAAAAATTAACTAAAGGTAGAAGTGTTGGAGGTGTTCGTAGAGCTTCTACTTCAAGTAAGCATGGTGGTAGCAAAGGATTTAAGCCTTGTGGAAGACGTCAAAGAACTACAAAAGGCCGAGGAAAGAAATCATCTTTAAGACTGTAGTTTTTTTATTTTATTTATTAATAAAAAGATGTGAAATTTTAAAATAGCTTTTAGTATAAGTTTTGGTATTACTTAGGTGTTTTTTGTAGCATTAATGAAGCAGTGTAGAGATTCATTTAAAAACTTGATTGTTTCAGAAACTAAAATATTTTAAAGTTAGAAGAAAGATAGAACATTCTAATTTGATTCACAAGTACTAATCAATCTATTGATTTTTGAAGAATAATTCTAAAGTGACAAAGAAAATATATTTTGATTAAATTAATATACCACCTAATCCTAAAATTTCTATAATTTTGTGTCAAAAAAGACGCTTAGCAAGAAGATTGCATATTATGACTACAATTTAATGTAGATTAAATGATCCTAAAAAATACCTTATTAAGTCCCATTCATATGATGTCATTACTCAGTAAGCAAAACAAAATGGCACAAATTTCATGTCATACATTACAATTGCAATCTTACATATTTTGCATGAAAATAAAATGAAAATAAGGTGAACTCAACACCAATATAGCTTTACATTTTGAAGCATATTAAAGGCAAGGTCTCTTGTTGCTTAGTTGCTTGTTTCAAAAAAACACCTAAAATTGATTGACTTTGTGTGTGAGCTTTTATCAATACATCAAAATTAGTAAAAATGAACTTAAAATTCAAAATGTGTTTGTTAGCATGAGATGTTTAATCTTATCACACAACTTTATAGTGATTTCATTTACATATAGAAGTCATTTTCTTAAGTAAAAAAAAATCACCAAAGGTGACAATTCTAGCAGCTACCATAAATGATATAAAACACTATTTTTAATGATGCAATGATGTGCACACACAATGGCATTCAAAATGTGGATAACGATGATTTCAAAACTTCTTATGAGAATGGCTGGAAATTGATGAACTACACTCAAGTATGCCTATGGAAACATTTTTCTCTATTCTTCAACTTTGCAACTAATTTTGTTATTGGGTGCTTCACGATTTTTAAACTTTTGAATCAATTCATGTAAAGGTAGAAGAGTAAATAAAAACTTGCAAAAATGAAAGTCTTATTTTTGAAATCTTCTTAGGCCATAATTTGTTTTGCCTCAAAAGTTACTATATGCTACCATCTAAAGTTAGATGACATGCCGTTTTGTAAGGCCAAGGTAAAAAAAATACTTTTTCACCGGTTAGAAAATGTAAGAGTCTACAAATGTACAATTTGAAGACTGAATGTGGGAGTTTTTAATTCACATTTGGATTTAGAGACCCTAGTTTAGTCTACAAGTAAGGTAACACCCATAAGCGTTAGTGTCCCCATAACCGTCACCTCTAAAATCTTGAAAAAGCTTTGGAAGTACATAGATGTAATTACAAGGATGTACAATATGTGAACATGAAACCTTGATGTTGGTTATGGGTGCAATGGCAGTTTGCTCTTAAAAAATTCACAACTTGTTCTCATAGTATCCAAATAATACTTTCAAAAGTGCAAACTTATTATTTTTTTGTTCCTAATAGGATCATATAATTTGCTAGGTGTTTATTAATAGTCATCATGTTCAAAATCATTAAACTAATGCTTATGGGTGTTCCTGCCTTACGGAGAAGAACAATGCCAAAATGGATGACAAATCATTACCTTTACCCTGGTTTGTAAGAAACTCTGAGACTTTATCACCCTGGTCCCACAAAATGGCATGCCACCTAACCCGAGCCCATGCTACTCACCTCCCTACCCTCATAAGGGTTAACAATTTCAGAAGTCACTATGTACATATACTTTCAAATTTACCATAACAAAGATTTGAGTGTCATAATATCCATGTTTAGAGCATCTTCTACAAATCTCTTCTCCCAGATAAAGATAATTGTTTTGTATAGCAATTTTTCTTTTTTGGTTCCTCTCAAATCCCAGTTGATTTGCACGTGATACATGACCGAGAGAAAATTCTTAAAGCTAAGAGCTTAATGAAGAGCGCATCGTTGCTTACCAGTGATCCCAAATGAGAGCTTCATAATCAGCTCAAGTGGCTTAAAACACTGCTTACTTGTGCTAAAACATCCAAACTCAACATTACGGATTTCACGTTTTTTGTAGCTATAATAAGAATTTGGAAGAAATTTGCTAATTATAGCTTCATTTGTGAACACTATTGCTCATAATGTTGTTTGCTATCAAGTACAGGATCTACTCTGCCAATCTGCCATCACAGGACTTGAATCCATTTTCTAGAGGTGGAATTGCGATTCTTACGACTAAGTCCGACCGGCAAAAATTTCTCCCCTAAAAGGAATTGGAGTTCTACAATTACAGGTTGCACCCATCCACTTGTCAGTGCCTCAGCGGCAGTGCCCCTACCTTTGTCTATAGCAGTTTGGAAACACTTCTCTAATTTAGAATCGACATCTTCAATGTGCAAATGCACGGTTCACGTTTTGACACAACCTGGAGAAACCAAATTGACACAGCCTGACATAAAATGAAAGCCAATCAATATAAAGTCCACAATATAACATCTAGTGTACAAATTCCCGTCTATTCTCGCCTCTAGCCTGTAGGTAAATCATCACGCTTAGATTTTCTATGGACTTTCCTCCTTTGTCGTTTGAAGCTCTCATGTACCTCATCTAGAGCCGTATCTCGAAGTGTTTGTTTCTCCCGGTCTTTCTCCTTCGCATGGACTTCCCCTCCCCTTGATAACGAACTCCTGTGCCGATGTCTGTGGTGCCTCTCACGACCAGCAACTCGTTCATCATCCTCACTACCTTCTATAACAGTTTTCTTAGAATCTCTGGGTTCTGATGCATGGCCATCACGGTCCGACTCGGACGAGATGCCAGTCGAAGAACTGTATTTTCTCCGGTGGCCTCTTTTAGATATCTTTTTAGGTTTATGACTTCGATGCTTGTAGCGATGTTGCTTTTCTTTTGTGTCACTGTCCTCATCAGAACTAGCATCAGTATCAGAATCTCTCCGACGCTTTCCTTTCTTCTTCTTCTTTCGTTTACGATCCTGTTTCTTCCATTTCTTCTCGTCCACCCTCAGAGCTGCTAGTTCTTTCCTCTGCTCCTTGGTAAGAGAGCCCAGGATGTCTGGCATGGCGAGCTTCTCCTCACCGTCGCCATCTCCAGCCAAAAATCCTGGAAATGGGCACACAAAGATAACTCTTCAAGGCTGTGGTGAAAAAACCAGATCAAAGCTGCGAACATGCATCGTCACAGAACTAAAAAAACCATGAATAGTAGCAAAGGTTTCAGCACCAGGCACCGACCAAGAGAGAAATTGCACAGCGTGAGTTCACCTCATCTGAAAGATTATTAACTAAGAAGAGATGCTAGACAACTCGGTGAAAAGAATTACAGAGATACTCTTTTGAGTAGGTGAAGTAGTGCGGATTTCATTCATGAAAAAAACAGAAGGAGAAAGTAATTCACCTCCATATTCATCATAAATGTCCTCATCAGCAAGAATTTGCTGGTTTGGGTCGTCTGGTCTAAAGCCTCCACGTGCCGGACTCATGGCGCCGGGTTGACTCTTGAGCTCCCACTTGAACGGCTGCGGATGCAACAAGAATTGAAGACTTATCAACAGAATGCAATAGTAGAAAACAGCGTGAATAGTGTCACTCGGAGTGACCTTCTAAAAATTTGTACAGGCAACAATAGTCGATTAAAGTAACAGATCCGAGATACAGAAGTTTTTTGATCCACTTCGACGAGTGATACACTCGCTCAAAATAGTTTGAAGCAAGGGAAGACTAAGACAATATGTGCATACCTCATCACCAGTAGCCTGAGCTATGATAGCATTGAGAGGATCATTTCGCTTCAACCGCTCTACCTCATTCGGTGTAATAACATCCTTCAAAGGGCACTCGCGATCCCCCGACTGGTGACCAAAACCTCCACATTTGGCACACTTTACATTTCGAATCTCAATTGCGAAAGGTTTCACTCTTCCAACAATACCTGTGTCCATCCTGCAGCGATGACAATACAAGTGATGACGACACTAACATTGTACACTTAGAGCAGCTATTGGGGATGTTAATGTTTTGGTACTATGCCCAATCAAAACCCAAACTATACGAAAAAACATAGCATTCCTATTTGTATAAAATATCAGCTCAACAGAGAAATCTTATGGCACATGCAAGCATTAGAAGAGAGGAAACATAATTTGGTTCCTTCTGACAGCACACCTGAAACAGAAAAAACAAGGACAAAAAGAAGCATAGAGTACTCACTTGGGAGCATCTTTCAACACCGCAAATTCCTCTTCCGTGGCAACGTTGCGCCCAAATACATCCTTGACTCGAGGTTTTTTCTTAACCTCTGGCTCAGCTTCACCTGCTTCCCTGCAAATGTTTGCGTTTGTCAGCATACTAACTAGTTTTCCATTACAGCACGAAACATAGCAATTGATGTCAAACCACTATTTTCTGGTCCAGCTACTACTACCATGCATATGGGAATTGAGACGTTACAAAATCGCAAAACCAAGATGTTTTACATACAAGACCGCTGCATAAACAACAAAACTGATATTGCTAATTAGCACATCATTGGCAAGACTTCTGCACGTACAAAATTGACGATCATCATACCAATCACCGAGCTTAAGAAAACGACTGGATTTCCTGTTAAGAAATCTAATGATGGCTCTCACAAGGTTTAACAACGTACCCTTGAGGGATAACAGCAAGCGACGCATTTTGTGAAGAGCTGGGAGGAGCATCCAGACCAAGCATCTTCCTCTCATCCGCAATCTCAGCGGCTCTGGCACTTTCAGCATTATAGCCAGGTGGTCGCATGTACATGAACCCTACTGCCTGTAAAGCCTCCACCTGCATGCTACCAACACCAGTTAGACACAGATGAAAACCTGGACTTACACAATAAATCTAATGCATTTCTAATATCCAAATACAAATATTGAGGATCATGCTCTGTCTCTGTTGAAGCCACAAAGACAATCAAACATTTTTGCTCAGAAATGCTAGCTCCGTTTAAGACACAAATCTGCCCCAAGTTAAAATGGTACAGAGTTGTAGACAAAAAAGAAAGATTCCTCCTCAAACCTTTCCTTATCTAGTCAAAACGTCACCAAATTTAAAACTAAAGGAGGAGCGGTAATAAAAAGAATTAAAAAAATTCAAAGCACAGTATCAAGGGACTTGAAGTCACTACCACCAATATTTTCTCAATCTAAATCTACAGGATGCACATTTGAGTTAAAGGGCTTTCAAGAGAGCCAAAAGGTGTCATTAAACATTGTTAAACATACCATTGCCATTACCATAAGCACAAACTTAGGTTTGCCTTGGCAGGACATGGTGGATCATATTCTACACCTCAAATTTTCCCTTTCTCAGCTGCTTAGTTAGTCTTGAATTTGGTGAACATGTGCCTAGTTAGTTTTAAATCTCATGAGGAATTAACTGAAAAGGGCCTGAATGTGGAGGAACGGATCTATTAGGCTAGGTTTCTAATAACTACGGGTTTTAGAATACAATACAGGCATTCACATTATGGGCCAAAGTATTCTAACAAATCAGAAGGGCCAAGCAAAGCAGAGCTACCTTCTCTTTCTCCCGTTTGCTCATTTCTGCTGTTTGACGAAAAAATTCCTGCTGCTGTGAAAACTGGACAACCACCATGAAAATACACATTAGAATCCTCTCCCTCACGCCTGCCGATGTTAGAAACTAAAAAATTGCAAAATTGTCGAAAAGTAACAAGTATTGCAAGAAAAAACAATCTCTCTCACAAAGGGAGCTCCAAAATAAATTTAGAGAGCAATGCGATTTGCAAAGCCGGTTACCTCGTGAGCCACTTCCTCGGCCTTGCGAGCCTTCTGAGCGTTCTGCTGCTCCGCAATCCATTTGCGACGTTGATTGGGATACGATAGTGGATGCCATGGCTTCTGATTCAGATACGAATGGCTCCAAGCCGTGCCCGACTTCTGCTTATACTCTACTTCCTCGTTGCCAGTCTTCTTCATCGTTCAGCAACCTCAGAGGCCAACCCTAAGCTCAATCACAAGCTTGAGCTCCGAGATCGGCATCTCCGCAGCAATTCCAATTGCGAAGCGCATGAAGAGGAGAATCACTGGCGCAAGACGGTTTCTACTCAAACTAATCCAGGCGCAACGCGGGCGAAGGGCCAGGCGACATGCGCTTCGACTTGCGATGCAGCAAAACACGAGCGATGGAGTTCCAGCAAACCCTAATTCTTGGGTGATGGTGGGGGGTGCTCTATTGACGTTAGAACAAGATAAACGCCGTTTTCCACGCTATTTTAGCATGTTATACTAATAATGATATTTTGTATAAGGCAATGCTAGAGTAGGAGGGGATTACACAAAATAAAGTAAAGACCTGACAAGAGCCCGACAAGGAGGCCCTTTATTTTGCGCAATTCCCTATGGCAAGGGGCATTGTTCATTGTAAATCACTATAGGAGTGTAGATGAATTTATGAATTTTGGATGAAAAATTTATAATTCTCAATGAAGAATTCATGATCCCTGATTACACAAGTTTTCTACAAAATTTATAAAACCCTAATTTTGCAATACAATCTGCCCTTGGAATGAATAGGAAACATCTTTGCGGTGGTTTACGATGGAGAATTTGCACTATACCAAATAGTGCATTTAGGTTACCTTAATAGTTAGGTTAACTTACCCTAAAAAGTTATCTCATGATTCATCATTTGGTCACTTGGAGGTGAATGCAACTTTCTAAATTCTAGAATTTCACATGGTTTACAACGTGAACATAGCTAATTTGTTTCTGCAATGTCATTGTTATTGTCAAGACCTTTAAGAATTATTAATTGCAAAAATTATTGATGAAAATTACTGTTGTAGCAATAAATATTTATATAATGTAGAATGTCAAGAAATTAGTGAAGGCAGCCTAAATGCACTATTTAGAGTAGGAATTAGGAGTGGTGTTGGTTAAGTGCATACATTCTAAATGTGCCCCTAATTTTATTGGTAACCCTAACTTTAAGAAGTCTTATCACCTGCTAGGTCATGTATTGGATCAGTATTGGAATTATTTGTAATCAATATGTAAAGATTATTGTGAAGGTAATGTGACTTACTGATGTTGATGTAGTGATTTGACTATTTTCTACTTTTCAACCATACTCATGTTTTCATTGAGCAACATTTGTAATTGTTTATATGTGACTAATATAGTATGGAAATAGTCACTTTATCCTACTTTTGTATTAAAAAAATTACAAAATTATTGTATAAAGCATGAGGGGATTTCATTTTTGGTTTGAAGCTTTTGATCCTTGTTGGTCTATATATTGTTTTAGTTTGAAACCCTCTTTTGCTTATAGAAAAATACTTTCTTTTACTTCTTGAGTTCATTTTTTTATGTTAAATTTGTTGATTTTCCTTCAAATTTAGATCAATTTTTAACTAAGAACATTTCAAGTGCTTTGATCTTATAGCCACAAAGAATTTGGATCTATATTGCTAGTGCTTCTTTTCAAACATATCATTTTGACCAATTTGGTAAACTTCAATTGTAATAGCATTGGATTGTATTGTTAAATTTTGAAAACAATTTGTGAATAGTGTGCAATTAAATACTCTTGAATACTATACTATCATTTTGTTCTAATGTAATGATAATTGAATCTTGAATATAGTTACATGAAAATTTTATTTCTTGGTCATAAATAGCTAATCACCCTCACGCATTTTTTTAGACCTTCAACTCTTGGGATTCTTGACAAGGGTATCATAAAGTCTTGGGAGGGAAGGAGGGTCACTCAATGTATTCATACCAATCATGTGCGATCAAATTTTGACCCCCTATTTTATGTTCTAAAACTTGAATAAAAGGAAAAGAAAAAAATATGAGTAGATTTTCCTACTTTAAAAATTCATGTTCTAAATTATGGATAATTTTATTTGTTAATTATAATTAGTTATAGATTTTTGAATTAAAATGATACACTACATAGCTGAAAATAACTTTCCCACCTCTATTGTATATAAGAAAAATTTATCTAAAGAATACAAAAAAAATTCTCAAAAATGAGGCTCAATCAAAAATGAGGCTCAATTGGAAGTTTATATTTCTTGAATATTGATGCAATGGTCATCTAAATGTGTTCTTTATAAATATTTGAGTTGAAAAACATGTCATTTTAGTTCATTTTTCAACCTTCTCTAGAAATCATCTAATATACTATTTGGATTGAAGATTTTGGCAATAGATTCCTATAGTCCTAATTAAACAATATTCAGAATTATAAGCTGAAATCATAATTCATTAAAAAGTAAATAAGGGTCAAAAGATCACTTGATTGCACGTGGTGTACTATAGATACACTAAGTGACCCCCCCAAGCATAAAGTATATGTTGTAAAATTTCTGGAATTTTGCATTAAAAACTTAAGCCCTACAATTTGAAATCATTTAAACAAATGGTGAATATTTAACTCTTCAAACTCATGAAATGGTAGATTATGTTAATTCATTTTAAATGAAATTGGGTATTGACAAGTTACATTTAAAATTATCATGCACAAAAAATTACCTTGACTTTTAAAGTGCATAGGGTTATGAGTTGAGCCAATGGTATGAGGTTGAGCCAAATGTGTATTATTATGCCTTCATCAAATGCTATTTTGAACCCAAAACTCAATTTTTTTTCTATTTAATACATTAGTGGTAGTCACGGTTGAGTTTATGTTTTCTTAATTTTTTCAAAAAACCTACGTGCCCAGCTGTCCGCGACTGGCGCGAGGCTAGTTCTGTGAAGATTGAGAAAAAATTCTCGTCTCCTAAGTGTGGAGAAATGGCCTGAGAATTTTTTTTGTGTGAGAACTCTTACCATTTACTTGCTTGTGAACTACTTTTGACACTTGCTTTTTCTGCTCCTCCAATCGGTGGCCGTGTTGCCTTCCTCAAAGTAAAACATTCTCCATTCTTTCATTCTTCATCCTCCATCACCCACAAAAGGGGTGTCACACCTCCTTCCATGAAGAAGTGCTTCCATTGGCTCCTACAATCGCTCAACCATTTCTCAATCTTCACGGAAATCTCAATCTCACACCAACCGTGACTACCACTATTGCAAACTTTCATTATCAATTCCAATTCAATCTTTGATGAGTTAGAAGAATCTTAGACCATTGTGTGATGAAGCCGGTTGAAATCCTCCGATGGCATAAAATTGTTGGTTTAACCCCTAAATGCCCAAGGCACCACATTGTGGCGTTGATAATACTTTGACCTTTTATAAAACCTAACTAAGTTGCTATTTTTAGTATATTTTATTTTTTGACTATTCTTTCTAAAGTCTAACTCTAGTTTTAAAAATCCAATTTTGTAAATGATTGACTATGATTTTTCTATTCAAGATTTTGTGCAAGGGTGTCCATTGCAATCTTGACTTTTTAGTGTTGAGAGCTCTTGGAAATGAGCCTCAAATACACTAGACCTCGGAGAAAAATCTACACTAGAAATTCATTTAAAAAATTTGTAGAGGAGATTTTGAAAAGCCATAAATTGATTGGAGTTATGT
This sequence comes from Ulota crispa, assembly GCA_963920765.1. NCBI lineage: Eukaryota > Viridiplantae > Streptophyta > Bryopsida > Orthotrichales > Orthotrichaceae > Ulota > Ulota crispa. The sequence goes on from OY987245.1 coordinate 1,505,979, forward strand.
ATGCTATGTCCTTTAACCCCATATTTTTCATGTGACCATTTTTAAAGATTTGACATGTGAAAAGAGGATTGAAAGACTTCAAGTTGTTTTCACATATTTAACACCCTCTTGATCAAACCTTAAAATCTTTTAATCCATTGGCAAAATTGTTGTGTTTTAAAATCTTTTGATCTATTGACAATATTGTTGTGTTTTCTTTTCCTATGTGATCTCTAACATATGCAATTTGAATTTGTATAGTTACAATTTTAAAAAAACTAATACAACTTATCAAAAGTTTGGCTCTTTGTTCAAGTTAGTACAAATTTCTAGAAGCTCAAAAAGTGCCTTAGGCATTTAGGGGTCAAGACCGTGTGAGATTTAGTATTCTTTGTCGGTCATAACCAAGGTTTATTTTTTGTATTTTTGCTAGTAGAACAACGCACCCCACAATATGAGCAGGTAAGGAAAACTTGGACACACAATTGGATAGAATTACCGATAAATGCATGTTCATCCACAAAATCGAATAGCCGGAAAAATTAGTAGCTTCATCCAAAATTTGGCAAACCTGGTGCTAACTAGAGGAGGATTTGGTGACTTCAGCCATTTTTCACTAATTTTCTTTACTGTTACGGTAGCCAGTTGGGTTTTGAGGTAAAACTTAGGCAAATCTTTGCCAAAAAAAGTTTCCATGGTCATGATCAATGTGCAAAGAGAACCAGCATTTGATGTATCGCTAACAACTTTTAAACTGCAAAATAGAACCAACCAAATTCAAGCCAATCTCAAAACACGAGATGAGTTCATCTCCATCCATACTGATAATGAGCACATTTGCGCATTTTCTGCTACTTTATTTTGGCCCTCTTTTTTCAGTTCCTCTAAATTCACATCCCTTTTTCTCAGGAGGTATTACCAATCAACTAGTCATTGAATACCATCTAGTCACCTTGACAAATTGTCTTTCACAAGCAAGCTAGAATTCTGCACTGCTTTGACAAAGGCTTGAATTCGAGCAGGGTCTTTGCGTACTCCATTAGACCCCGCAATGCCACTAGACACATCCACAGCAGTCGGAGTTAAAAGAGAAAGAGCTGTAGCAACATTACTTGGAGTAAGTCCTCCTGCCAAAAGCCAGCCCTTTCTGCTCTTCATACTCGGAACTTGAAAATTTCTCCAATCAAACTGCTCTCCACTGCGCATTCCATTGTTTGTGTGAAGCATCAGGTCCAGGTAATAGAATCGCCCAATCTTTCTCAAAAGCAAAAAAAAACCTCTGCAAATCTCAATACTCCCAATTTTTGACAAGCAACTTGAAGTAATACGAATATGACCTAAAGCAGTTATAGTGAATTTCATGAACTTACATGCGGTACAGGTATTGCAAGGTATTAGAACCACTAGTAGACAGTACTGGGTCATTTTCACTACTTTGCACCTATACGACACTTGTAGAACATCTGCAAGTTTTGAATTTGAAGATTCATAGTTGCCCACGAGGAATAAACTGATTTCTGGTTGTAATTTTGATTGTTTACAAATGCAAGTCAGGTTAAAAAGACGGGTTTTAGGGTAGTCCATATAAGCATGTCACATTAGCGCTACAGTGAGTGTGCACTTTCAGTACAAAAAGCAGAGTTTGCAAACTAGTTCTAGTTAGTCTGTGCATACCTGCCCCCTTGTAAGCCATCAACCAGCACCCAGTCTACAAGAGGACCGCCCTCATTTTCAGGGAAGGAAGTCTGAATGACTCCATTTTTGTTGGCGTGCAAAACGTAGATCACCTTTAAGGACTCCGGTAACCCTTGCAGTAGAGAAGCCCTTGCGCCCTCGCCGTGCAACTGTAAATCCCACGACCACTACCATGAGCCCCGGAATCTAAATCCCAAGTATAATACTCCAAGCCTACATTTGTCAAATTTACATTTGAGAATCGCCTGTTCTATTGCACTCTGGCACCTCCAATTCGGTATCAAACCGGCAGAATCGCAAGGTCGGACACCCCAAGTGAAACATGCTAATTCTGGCATCGGGGTTTCAGATTGCCTAAACCCTAAACCCTAAACCCTTGCACAAGACTCGAAGAGCGACTACAGAATCGGAGCAACGTGATTCTTTCACTTTTGTGAGTACCAGTGTTTTCTTTCCAAATTCAGGAGCCTACCTGGGCAATGGCGAGACCGGCATCACTGCAAGCTCTCTCAATCTCCACAGCACTCTCATCCACAAACACACCAACCGGCTCTGCACCGTTTTCCCTCGCCGCAGCCGCGATCTCCCGCGCCAGGCTCACACTCACAGATCGCTTGGACTTCGGCCACACAATCATCCCAACGTAATCCGCCCCCGCGATGGCAGCCGCGGCTGCGTCTTCTGCACTCGTTATCCCGCACATCTTGATCAAGGGGCGCACCACTTCTCTGGATTCTTTCACTTGCAGAGACGCGATTGGCGTCGCTCGTCGTCCAGTTGCGGTTGTGTGGCAGCCATTGCGGAGCCGCGGCGTCAATGCAGGATGGCGAAAGGCGACCCACGCAGGAATGCGAGGAGTCCCCGTCACCAAATGGCCATGTCCGCAAGCAAGAAGCATGACAACCAGACTCAGTAATTCAAACAACAATAGAACCTGAGACAGGACGCGCTTTGTCGAATTGGCCTGCCTCCGTCTCAGTTGCGAGATTCCATCTTCTTCCAAGATCCTCCCTCTTGGTATCATACATGCTACAATGTCAGTTTCCTGCCTTGAAGGTGGCTAGAGCCTCACAACACCCCTAAATTTTCGGAGGAGAAAGAAAAATACCTAAGCTTATGTGGCTATGCCATCAAGACGGCCAAGGTTATAAAGTCTTGGAAAAAGCGAACAGGAAGACTTGGATTTCAAAGCCCATCTTTGTATGACGCTCATCTACAATTGCTGACATTGCAGATCCTCAAATAAGAGAATCTAGGGACATTGATGCCGACGTTCAAGCAAACATGAGTTTACCTAACCTAACGCCCGGCTTTCTCGGTCTTCACGGTCTCCAACTGAACAGCTACGTTCTCCCGAAATTAAAGTCTCGTCAGTGCGAATCCAACTCGGTCGTCGTCTGCGTTCCAAAAAGGCGAAATTTCTAAAATCGGTACTAAAGCAAGCCTACTTTGTAAGAGCATTCATGAGTTCATCGCTGCTGAGATGAGTATCGACTATCGAGCTACAGTTAGATCCAAGCAATTCGGTGTTGAAGGGGATCTGCGCCTCTATTTCACCGCACCAGGGTTTCTTTTTCTCACAAGTACTGTAACTGCTCCCACATGCGGACGGACGACAACCCTAACTTAGATTAGATTGATTAGCGATCGCGCACCATTTCAGAAGATTTCATCTCAGATTCAGTTCTTCGTCAGTTGGAGGTAGCGTTGGCCGTGGCTGCAGCAGCGTTTTGCTGGAAGCCGCGACTTGCAATGCTTCCACGGAGATGGACAGAGATGGTGTAGGACGCGATGATGTGATCCTGCTGCGAGAGGTGCGAGGTTAGAGGAGGGATTGAGCGATGGGGACTCTCGTGGGCCACGCCGCATCGTCAGGAGTGCTGGTGCTCATAGGGCTATGGCACTTGATCTCCGTGTTCACCAACTACTTGAAATCTCCGCGGGACTATGTTGCCAAGGCGTGGCATCCGGCCAACTGGCTGCCTCGTCGCGGCAAATACGTCGAGCTCTACTTTCTGGTGCTGTTCATCCCGCTCGCCGTGTTCTACGAGCTTGGAGTCTCCACCAGCTTCCGGCCCGTGGTGGACGGCGTCATCCCCAAGAACCGCTTGGCCAGCTTCGAGCACTCCACCACGCTCGTCATGTTCTGGATGTACGCCGTGATCGTGCTGCTGAGCGACACCACCTCGGCGTTGCCGTTGCCCACCGATTCCTCCTTCCTGTTCGCCAGTATCGCCTTCGGCTTGGAGTGGGTCTCGCTCTCGCACCAGGCCGCTCGCAACACCGGGCTCGAGAGTCAGTGCAACTTGCTGCTCGCCTACGTCGCCGCGTTGTGTGCAATCTGCACAGGTACGAGCATCTTGCCCCTCTCTCCACACCCTCCCCCAATGTTTAGGGTTTGGGGTTTGAATCTCGTAAGCGCCGGGTATAATAGCCTGCCTTGTTGAAACCCTACTGCAAGCGGTCGCTGCGATCTGAATACTGCGAATTAGAACATGGACATTGGCTCGGTAGAAGAGCAGGGATGTTCACAGCTCTTCAGAAAACCATCATTCGCTTGATTTAACACAGAAATGCGCAATAAATCTCAAATAACCGGACTCTTCTGTTGCCAGTGTGAGTACTCTGCTGTCATGCTTTCCACGCACCTTCAACTGCTCTTGCTGTGATCTTCATTTTGAGTCAGGGGGCGTATCATAATTTTTATCAAAATTCAGTAGATCGTCACTTCCTTGGGACATCCATTTCCTCTCTGTAAATCCTCTCCCACGCAAGCTCAACGTTCATGATTTAGGGTTGGAAGCCTCAAGATTCTCGAATGCAGTCTGCTGAGAATCTTTTGCAGTTTTAAGGATACATGGGGACGCACAATTTCGTTTATGATTTGACCAACAAATCGAAACTGCATCATATTTTTCACAACACGACCAATCAAGTTTCTTCTAAACCCATGGATCTGTGGTCGCAAGGGTTATGTACGCTCAATTGTCTAACTATTTCTTGCATTCGTTTCTCAGAAACTTAAACCCTGCACTGCAATGCACAGATTTGCTAGACTGAGCTGCGCTCTCGCATTCCTTTTCAATGTTTTAAGCCTGGAAACTGAAACGTTTTCCTTTGCAGGTTTGTTAGCACTCCGACCCAAACTGTTTCTGGTGGACTTAGTGCTGTGCATGGGGATCATCCTGCAAGGCACATGGATATTCCAGATCGGGTTGTTCCTGTACTCGGAGCATTACATCCCGGAGGGCTGCCACTACAGGATGGATCTACCAACAGGGATTGACGGCTCCACGCAGTGCGACGTGGAGGTGTCGCGCATCCGAGCCGTGGCGCTCGTGAACCTGGCCTTCAACTTCCACGTGATTCTGGTGCTGCTCGTCACGGTGCTGCTGTTCGCGCTCGTAGCCAAGCTGCACGGCCCTCGCCGTGGCTACGATGCCATTGTGGATGGCGAACTCCCCAAACCTCACGTGGAGCGACCGTAAGTGAAGCCAGTTCCTTGTAAAACATACATAGTCCCGTCGCTCTCTTCTAGACTCCAAGGGTCTTAATCTGTCTTCATTATGTATCTGTAATTCCTCTTGTTTAATAACAAGTCCTGCCAGGAATCTCAATTTCTTGTGTTTGTGCGTAGTGTTCTCTAAAAAACACATGTTTACATATCCTGAAGACCCAAGGGCAGTTTTAAGATGGTTTGTTGCCCACGGTGATACTAGTGACCAAATACCAGTAGTAAATTCATACTCTAGATACAAGGTGACTGCACCGACATGTTTAAGTTGTGTAAGCAGTCTGACTTGGAAGTATTACTTGAGAACGTGAAATTTGATAAAAACGGAAATGTCATGAAAAATGGAGGCAACAGAATTTGGCTTTAAGAAAAAAGTACAGTTTCTTTTGTGGAAATAATGTGATTTCTCATTTCTGTAGACTGTCTATGACGAATGCATAATGCAATGTTTACAAAACATGGACTCAATTGTTGTCAAAATTAACGTTTTAGATACTATTTTTCATGAAATGGTTCATTTTTATTGAAATTTTTGCCTGATTCTTGTAGCACCGTGTTAAGTACTGGACGGTACATCCAATTTTATCCTCGGTTGTCGATTTAGATACGGGTTTTGTGTTCCATGACGCAAGCAACTTGCAATGTTCACAGAGGTTACGATGCATAAAACACAGAACTCTCAAGATTTTGTCCACTTAGATTGTGCCAATTCTACATGGAGCTGTTTACCACTCTGGAAAAATCAATAGCAAGTTGAAGAGGTAGCTTTGGGAAGTTGGGAATGGAAATGAAATTGATTCTTCTTTTTAACCCCTAAAGCCCCAAAGTCCCCTCAGGGGACTTTTGGGATTTTGGGTAGGCTCGTGTGACCTCAATTTTTTACATTATTTTTTGAAACTTGTTATGAGTGTGTAGGAATGTATAAGGTTTGTGGGATGCAAAAAATCATGTGATTATGTCACACAGTTCACAAGTTATGGGCTTTTTTTGGCCAAAAGCAGTTTGAGGGGCAGCTTGGGCTAGGGAGAAAATATTGACTTTGAAGGGGGGGAGCAAGGAGGGGTTGCCACATGTTGCTCTTGTGGTCCCCATTATTCCCCTTTCATTTCCAGGTCAAATTGGGCTTTGGGAGCTTCTAAATTTTAGAATTTTTGAGGTTTTAACTTTTTTTTGTTTGACATTTGAAGTACATGTTCATCTTCAAACACACTGTTTGGATTTCCCATATCTAAAAACATGTGGTGGGAAACTTCACTCAAAAATGTCATAGTGTATTTGCAAAACTTGTCATATAGTGGCATTGCAATAATTTTTAGGATGTGTTTCATGTCTTTGATTGCCTTGAAAATTGGTGTACAAAGGTCTAACTTGATTACCTATAAGAAAAAATTACAACTTCAAGGTCTGTAGTGCAAAAAAAATCAGCACATGCCAGTCAAAGTCATCTGAAATTTTTGGGCACAATGGAAAAAAAAAAACCTTTCCCTTCAAATGCTCATAACTTTCAATCCGTATTGTCAAATGTCACGAAATTTTTACCACTTCTTCCTCTACAAGTGCATTACAAGATCCTATGATTAGATTTTTAAGAATGGCATTTTGTTGAAATTTTTGGTGAACTCAGCAATAGGGACAATTTTGAGTGGTTTTTAGCAAAAAATGGCCTTGGTAGTTTAGGGGTTAAATAAGTATTTCAAGTGTGTGGGTTGTGGATATGTAATTTGGTTACATGGGTCCTCATTATTGTAGAAGATCACAAAACGTAATCCTAAAGGACCAAGTTATGTTTTTTTTGTGGCAACATGGTAATTGGGCAGGTGCCTATGATTGGAGATTTCCATGTTTTAGGGTTAAATTCTAAGAAAAGATTGGGACAAGGAATATCTTTTGCATGCACTAAATTTCGTGATATTTGGAATTAGGGAATTGATATGTGTACCACACCCTTTCAATTACTATATCACACCCCGGGGAAAATTTTAGATTTCTACCATCAAAAAGTTGAATTTGAGAATTTGGCATTCAGATTTGAACTTAGAGACCATGATTTAGCCTAGAACCATATAAAAAAGTTGCAATTCAACAACACCCACTGAAAATGTTTATTTATTTTACAAACAAAAGTAAAAGTAACACTTTTCTCCCTAGCTCAACTGTTTCATTGGGTATTGTTGAATTGCAACTTTTTGTTATGGCTCTAGACTAAATCATGGTCTCTAAGTCCAAATTTGAATTCAAAATTCTCAAATTCATCTTTTTGATGGTAGAAATCTAAAATTTTCCCCGGGGTGTGATATAGTAATTGAAAGGGTGTGGTACACATATCAATTCCCTTGGAATTATGATTACAAAGTTATGGCCTAGTATGTTGATTATTTCCAAGGGCGGGCAATTGGGCACCTTTTAAAAATTTATTTTTTTCAAAAAAAATTTAGAAATTGGTTTAAGAAATTTATGTGGAAAGCTTTAACTTATTCCTTTTTGATCAACAAGATGAAAATTATGAGGGGTTTTTGTTTGTGGGCATTTCAAAATTCTCTACTCTAAAATACACTTTGAAGTCCTTTATTTTACTCAATTTTCAATATTTTGGAAAAAAAACAAAACCAAAGGATGTAAATTGTCTATAACAACATTACAATTGTTGGTATTGGCATTTTTCATTCCCATAATTAAATTGCTAACAGTTTAGAGCTTGAAACATTCTTTACTTCTTTTTACTTACTATTCTTTTCCCATGTGTTGTACAATTCCAAATGATTTGAAACAAAATTCAAGTATGTATCCAACTTGCCTTGAATTACAAGCCCAAAGAGTTACAACAATTTTGGAATTTCTTTCATACAAATGTGACCTTGTGAAGTTTAGGTGCCTAGGTTTTCACAAGGACAAAATTTGATTTTTGTCAATTCAAACTCAAAAATCTTACAATCTACATGATGGGAGTTTTTGAATTCTTTTTCACATTTTTGGAAACTAGTGCATTACAAGATCTTACGGTTACTTGTCTTCAAAAATATATTTTTTCTAAATTTGGTACTTGTACTAAAAATGTCAGTTTTGAAGTTATTTTGGTGAAAACTTAGTCAAAAACCTTTAGGAGTTAAAATAAGAAAATGGAGTGTTGGTGATTGATATTTCATTTTGAGAAAGGAATCCAAAGAAAATTCTCATTTTTAAGAGCTAGTATTTTCTATTTTCCTAAGGTATTATTTTAAAGATAAAATTTGAAAAATATCCCTATATTTTGCCATGTTTGAAAAGCACAACCCTTTTGATTTTTAAAATTGCCAAATACCATTGTAGGGATTTCATATTACTATTGATGGTGCAATTGTAATATGGTTGGCAAAAATAATACAACCAGCTTAATGCTAATTGGTAAAGTTAATAACTTAATATATTTGCATATTCGTTGTCACTATTGAAAGATTTGTTTTTGAAAAACAAGTTATTTTGTGGGATTGGATGTGAAAGTATTGCCTTCAGCATGCGTGCAACACAATGTATCTTTATGCTATAGGTGCTCCACAAAACCCCTATAAGGGTGTTTTTTAAAATACAACAAAATATAAGGGTATCTTTCAAAATTTTCCTAATTTTAAAGAAACGTTCATTAACATCTATGAAAATAAAACCCTACTATGTTTGTATTTTATATTTGTTACTCTTAAAAATTGCCAATTTTTGGTAGTTCTTGACTTCAAATCTAAATTGCAAAATTGAACCATTTTTTAGTATTACAACATTACTAAGAACATTTAAGAGTTCCTTTAAGTAAAGTATTACAAGCCAAATACTTTGTCATTGAAAGGTGCTTGTCATTCAACAAATAATCAAATTTGACACAATTAACCAATAAACCAATTCAAATACATGGATAGTATTATGGTAATGTAGTTCATGGTTATGAAAGAAGTCCCTATAATCATTTGCAAAATCTCAATTACATTGAAAAGACTTATATATATACATATATGGAGATTGATATGACTACCACACCCTTTCAAGTATTGTACCACACCTAGGGGTAAATTTTAGATTTCTACTATTAAAAAGTTGAATTTGAGAATTTGGAATTCAAATTTGGACTTAGAGACTGTGAATTTGTTTAGAACCATAAAAAAAAAGGTTGTAATTGAACAACACCCAATGAAAAAGCGTAGCTTGGGAGAAAAGTACTACTTTTACTTTTGTTTATAAAAAAGATAAGTTTTTGATTGGGTGTTGTTCAATTAGAATCTTTTTATGATTCTAGACAAAATCACGGTCTCTAAGTCCAAATCTGAATTTCAAATTCTCAAATTCAATTATTTGATGGTAGAAATCTAAAACTTACCCCGGGGTGTGGTACAATACTTGAAAGGGTGTGGTAGACACATCTATCCCCTTCTCCCTATCCACATGGAAACAATTGACAAACTTTTGTTTGAAACGTACAGTATATACTTAAATTATTAACTCCGGCGGTAAAGGTCGCACTTGGAAGTGCCCTACGAAATGACTAAAAAATTTGAAGGCGGGAAATGTTCAAAACGGCCACGTCAGAAGAAACAAAAAAACCGCACGGAGCCACTCATGTCCACGAATAGAAAAACAGCCAATGCGGGTTGAAAGTTACACATCATTACTCCTCGCCAATCACACGTGGTCCTTGGATGTAGGACCCGCCATTTCAGAAATCACAATTCACGAATACCCGCAGTCAAAGGTCTCGTAAGTCGCGTCCCCAACGATCGTCCCTTTTAGTGACTGTTTACAGTAGTGACTTTTTCTTATAGGGTTTAGTGACCTTGATTAGTAAATCCCAAACCCTGATTAGTACGTCCGTAACCTCGTACTTAGCGTTGTGTGAGCATTGCCGAGGTTTGTACTCTATGGTGGCCGTGGCGGACGGAGATTTTGCTCGCCTTTCTGCGAGCGGAACTGCGGTGGCGATGGTGTGAGGACGGGCGAAGCAATGCACTGATGGTCGAGCTGGAAGGGGAGCGATGGGAAACCAGATGGCGTGTTTCGGGGGCGGGCAGGCGCGGCCGAAGACGACGAAGAAGAAGATGCCAGTGTCGGGGTTGCGGAAGCGCGGGGACTGGGAGAATGGTTTGATTGAGCAACAAGCGCTGGCGCTGGCGTTGCAGCAGCAGCATAAGGCGCAGCTTCGATTCGAGCGGAACAACAGCAGGTCGACTGCCAGAGATCCGCCGATTGCGTCTGTCCAACCTCCGCGGAAGAGTTATGCGGGGAGGTCGCTGAGTGAGGACAACAAGCTGGACTACAAGCGGAGCAACAGTAGTCGATTTCGTCGTATGGATGACATGCTTGTCGATCCTGGCCAGCTTATCTATGGCTCCAAGGTCTTCTTCTTCTGCTTTCTTTGGTGCATCCAATGTCGGCAGCATCGGTTCCATCAGATATCCTCTTCATCTTTTTTCTCACATTCAATCTCAGCTCCATTGGTTCCCATAACTCTTCTTTTCCTTTCTTACTTTTGCATCCAATCCTATGTTGGAAGTACATGTCCAATTTGCCGCGCATTCCTGCCTCAACGAAGTAATGGTATCCAATTCTTTCACATTGCGATGTCCAGTATCTCTCAAGCTTGAGTTGGAATGATCAAGTTGAATCCTCCTCTCGACCGTTTAGAGAGAGCTCTGTTTGCTTTTCTCTTCTTTTTCGCATTTAGAACATTTCACTAGAAGAAATTTGTGTTTTTTATAGCAGATTTTTTTGGATGTCCACTTGAATTATGTTACAATTGATGTTAAAACCAACATCTTGATGTTATGCTGGATGTCATTGTTAACATAAAAACAAGTAGACGTCCAAAAAAAATAAAATCTGTTATGAAAAACACTAGTTTCTTATAGTGTTTACGAATGTACAGGCTTCTCTTACATCTCATTGCCTTCGTTGCGACTGCTAATCAACTGCTAAAAGATTGAGAATTCCTTTCTAGTTGTGCGAATTTCTTCTGGTATTCTTTGTGTTTACCAGACCTGTTTGAGATTCATCGTAAAAACAAATAACATAATGGAGATTGAAAGAACAGTATCACGTTTTTAGAAGTTTTCGCTGTGTTGTGAACCACAGTTCAGTACGTATCATTTGATGTTTCTTCTGAAAATAACTTTTGTTTTGTGAAGCAGAACGGAGTTGAGAAAGCAAGTTTTGAAACGAAGCATTTTGTTTTGGTGCATGGAGGAGGTCTGGGAGCATGGTGCTGGTACAAGTCCATAGCATTACTTGAGGAAGCTGGATTGGTGGCTACGGCTATTGACTTAAAGGGGTCGGGGATTGACTCCACGGATCCCAATCGGATCAAAAGCATGGCGGTCTACGTTAAGCCTCTTCTGGAATTTCTGGAACGGTTGGGATCCGATGAAAAGGTCGGTACTCATCTTTTCTACAATTTCAATGTTCCGAGCATACTCGATGTATTGGAGGGGTTTCATGATTTCATAATCCCGTGATTTGTATATATCTTGTCGCTTTATACTTGCTTTGACAATGCAGGTGATTCTAGTGGGGCATAATATTGGTGGAGCTTGTGTATCCTACGCGATGGAATGTTTCCCGAGTAAAATATCCAAAGCCATTTTTGTAGCGGCTGCCATGATAACCAATGGTCAACGTGCATTCGATGTGTTTGCGCGGCAGGTATTCAATTTAACCGTACTTGATAGCTCCAAGTTATGCACAAATGAGGCGTGCAAGTACTTGTGAATCAACTTCCTAGTTTAACATGTATGAACAAGTACAACAGCACTTGCATACTGTGTTCAATCGAAGATTTGCTGTTATATTATTGTTGGTATGGCATGTCTGTGCTTTTCTGAGCAGCGACTAGCTTGAACTGGATTTGTGCAGGAGAATACAGACAACGATTTGATGCCCAAAGCGCAGAAATTTTTGTACGGGAATGGAACTTCCAGACCACCAACAGCAATGGAACTTGACAGAGTTTTAGTTAGGGAATTATTCTTCAATGTCAGCCCTGCCAAGGTACTTTTCAAACTTTGTTCTATTGTGAGTCCCTTTCTTCTCTTTTTGCTGTGGATCGGAAAAAAACTTGCTCATCATAGTCAACGTCGCAGTAGGTTGAACCGCAAGTGCCTAATTGAAGATCAATAAGTCCTAAACTAGTAGATGTTTATAGTAACTTTTAAAGCGTTTACTTATTGCTAAAAGATTTGCAGAGTATGGTTTCTTCTTTCTATTGGTACATTTGGTTACCTTCCAAGCTAAAATGATCAATTTTAATGCCTTCGGACAGTTAGGGTTTAAGGAGAGATGAGTCAAAGACATGATCAAGAATACTGCGGTTGAGACAAACGCCCATTCCTGAGTTGAAGATGAAGTTGAGGTCTTATCATTTGGCGTGACAATTTTGTGTGAATGTCGTGCAGGACGTAGCTCTAGCAATGGTGTCCATGAGGCCCATCCCTTTCTCACCTGCTATGGAAAACATCACTCTGACTCCCGAAAATTATGGAACCGTTCGGCGATTTTATATCATAACCGCGCAGGACCAAGCATTATCACCGGTTCTGCAACGGAAAATCATCGACCAAAACCCTCCGGAACAGGTATTCACATTGAAAAGTGGGGACCATTCTCCTTTCTTTTCCAAGCCTCAGAGTCTACATAAACTCTTTGTGGAAATTGCGATGATTGCCAAGAATTAGATTATACTACCCAGGATCATTGACACTCTTCAGATAGAGTGCGTGTACATTATTATGAGCAGAGAATGATGCAGGACTTGCCTTTGGGCCACCATCATGTTCTGCAATATTGCAAGACATGAAGAGTTGGAAACCAGGAATTGCTGCAAAACAATCAGTAGGTCATAGGAAAGAGTCTGTCAAAACGGTTTCTATATGGATTTTGTAATCTCAGTCTAGATAGTTCTTGCAAGCTTTGTCCGTTCTTTCACTTCTAGTCTTTGTTTTGCGGATCATTGACTGAAGTGAGCCTGCAAACAACAGGAATTATAGTTTCTGCCTCTTCAATAGCCCTTTTTGCTGGGTAGGGTAATGGTTATGTATATGCGATTTATTGTTGATTCTGTGCTCACTACTAGTGTCCAGTGATCCCAAATGTGATCTTCGAAAACAGATAAGACAAGCTGGGACAGCCACTACCGATTCTGATAGATTATTCTTCTTGGTTGCTCCATATATCATATCTTTTCTCATTCGGATGTTTGGACGACTTTGGAGGCCTTTTGGAGTTATTTCTACTAAGATACCTATAGAATTGTTATTCATTGTCGTTATTATTTTTGTATGCAAGAGAAGTCATAGATTCAGACCAATATGTAAGCTGATTGTAAATACTCAATGGGGAATTCTTTGAAATAGAATGGCTGTTACTTATGGTGGATAGACGAATGTGAAGATCCTGTACTCTGGGTATCCCGGGGGGAAGATCCGGGAGGGATGGCCCGTATGTGGGAATTGAAGATATGATCCTTTCTGGTCACCTATCTTAAATGCCAATGGTGGTCCTAGACTCCTAGACTCCTAGTCTGCTAGGAATTGGGATTTGGGATCCTCAGTTGCAGGGATTTTGTTTTGATTTTTCCACCTGTTAAATGACGCGCACCCTAGAATGCATGCAGCCAAGCTCTCCACTTGTCTCGTATTTCAGAGAGTGTTGGAGTGGGTAACATACAGTGACTCACAAAACTGAGTCAGTGTTTACTGGTACTTAATATAATTTGTCATATCAAGTGCATTAATAAATATTTTCAAGTGTCATAAAGAGTAGATTAAAGGTATCCAAGTACCTACTAATGCAAGGAAATCTCAATGAAAAATTTGCAAGGGTGATTGAGATATTTCATTTCAAAGGAGAGTCACTCATTGACTCACTTTTGGTCTTGTATGTCTATATCTCCATCTCCTCCTTAATCCCTAAGTCCGTGAGTGTCCTCTTGGGGGACAAATGAGATTTTGGGTAGGTACCTACAACCTCAATTTTTGTTTTGATTTTTTGAAACTTTTTTGGAAGATAGGAAAACACATTAGCTTTTGGGGAATATAAGTTTTATTCCAATCAATGCCCAAAAGCAAAAGTTATGCCTAGATAAGCAAAAAATTATGCAAATTGGGCAGCAAAAAAATTTACAAGAACTTGAATTTTTTTTATTTTTGATTTTATTTTTGTCATAGGTTATATTTTTGTCTACATTTGAAGTCTTGATCCATTCCATTTGGACTAGTTATGAGAAAGTTATGGACAAGCTTGTTTTTCAGGCACCTCAAGCATCTTCTTGGAAAAATAACTTATAAACTTCATTTTTGAATGCAAGTTTAACAATTTTTCAAAAAAAATTGTTGGAGAGGGTGAAGTTTGCTTGCTAGAACAATCTCACCGTTGGGATTATTGAGTTTCAATTCCATTGCAAGGATATTAACAATTTAAGATTTTGTTCAATCTCATATCTTCTTCTACCTAATGTTTTTTTTAAGAATGAAAATTAAGTATTTTTTGTTTTGATTTTTTACCAAAGATTCTCAACTCAATTTCCCACCATACAAAAATAAACCTCAAAATTATGTGGTGCAAAAATTTTAAGTTAAAAAAGTTCAAAGTCAAATAGTCTAGTCATGCAGGTGCAAAAAAGTCAGTTTTTTACACTTTGAATGCAAAATCTTGCAATCTGTGCGGTCAAAGTTTTTGAATTTTTGTTCCCACATTCTTATACTAGTCTAGTACAAGATCCTATGGTTAGATATGCAAAAAGACCAATTTTCAAAAAAATTTACTCTTTGCAATCAAAATGGCAATTTTGAGTGTCTTTTGACAGAATAAAGGCCCCAGAGATTTAGGGGTTAATGACAATATATCATAGAACTTAAATTTAGTTGTGAGTGTTATAAGTAGGAAAGAGTGTTTCTACTCCTTCCCTAATAGTATATTACACTTTTAATTATTCCATATTGTGATAAAGCGATTATTTAAAATAAATAAAAATAGTGTAATATCATTGCTACAAAACGGGAAAATCACAAAAATGTAACAAAATAGTTGTTGTTAGTCAGTCTTATGTTGAGAGAATCCAAAAGAAATGTCTTTTTTATACTAAACTATTTGTAGAAGGATAATCAACTAAAATTATAAACCACTTAGGGAGGGTATGTGTGAGAGTAATGACACGTAGAAGATTTATTATTGCTCCAAAACCATTGAAATTAGTTAGGCAACAATATAACAATGAAATGAGTGTCCAAACAATGCAATGTGCATTGAATTTGCAAGTTTAAAGGCTTTATATGAAGAAGAAAAAACCATTTTTTTCAAAAAACAATATTTAAGTTTGTTGAAATTTTGCCAAATCTCTTGAAAATTAGACTATTGCAAATTGGAAGCAAGTGATTTTTTGAGATGAGACTCTGATTAATCATTTCTACTTAAATGGTCGTTACTAATGTTGGGATTGAGACAAAGAGGGTCTTGTAGATTGAACAATGAAGAAAAGTGTGAAACATGGAAAAGGTTTTACAACAGTTTGGGATTGCGTAAGTGCAATTAGACTTGGTTTGATTTGCAAAATAGAAGATACAATAAATCAGTATGTTTGTTGTGAGGTATTAGAGACTAATTTCTCAATGATATTTTTTCAAAGTATGGCTAGATGCATCTAGAGTCATTTTTCAACATGACAACAATCCAAAACATACAACAAAAACAATGAAAGAGTATTGTTTAAACAACTTTTCAATGTTTTAAAGTGACATACTCAATCACCCAACCTAAACCCTATAAAACACCTATGAGCAACACTAAAACGGAAGCTCAATTGTTAATCAACACGTCCAAAGGGTCTTTTAGAATTGTGAGAGCGTGGGTTTGAAATTTTCCACTCTATCACTTCCATTGAGTGTGAGAACCTTTATGAGAGTATGCCACAAAAAGTGCAAGCAATTGATTTTACATAGGCCAAGTAAATTGATTTTTGAGTGTGTATAGACACACAAGTCCAAAACTAAGTCAGTGAGGGGTTTGATTTCAAAATTTAGTGCTTCCATGTATTATGTATTTTGTTTTTAATTTCCATGCAAATAATCAATAAAGCTTCTACTTTTTGAAACAATTTTTTACCTGTTGGATTGTTCATTCCATGTGATAGTATTACTTATTTAATGAAAAATATCCAAACATTGACTTGATTTTGTGAGTCACCGTAAATATTAATGTGGAAGGTACAAATTTGTATATGCATGTATCGCAACCTTGCAATTGATTTTGTTCACCTTGTTTCACCATTCCAAAATCTTCACATTTTATAGAATAACATTAAAATTTTAGTATCTTATATCACCAGTTTTTAATTCTTACTCAATCTTAATCAAGCATACCTGATTTTGAGTTTCAAAAAACCAAAACCATATTTTTAGTGAATTAATTTGCATAATATTAACAGTTCTACATGATAATTGATTAAAGAAAATTGGTGATGAATTATTGAGATTTGATTGCATGGGTGGGTAGGAAACATTCATACACACATCTTTCCTTCTAACAAGCATCTCCAAAAAAATTTACAACTCCTTCTATGTAGATTATAATGTTGAGGTGTTTACGACCAAATCTTATAAAGTAGCTGTTTCTTTATGGTAATCAGATTTTTCTATTTGACTTATACTATATGATTAGGTTTGAATCTTTGAGCATAATAATATGGTTAATTTGTCAAAAGCTAGTTAAAATTTGATAAATGTCTATTTTACAATATTTGGTAGTAAATACCCCAACATTAGAATCTATACAAGAGTTGTAAATTTTTTTGGAGATGCTTGTTAGAAGGAAAGATGTGTGTATGAATGTTTCCTACCCACCCATGCAATCAAATCTCAATAATTCATCACCAATTTTCTTTAATCAATTATCATGTAGAACTGTTAATATTATGCAAATTAATTCACTAAAAATATGGTTTTGGTTTTTTGAAACTCAAAATCAGGTATGCTTGATTAAGATTGAGTAAGAATTAAAAACTGGTGATATAAGATACTAAAATTTTAATGTTATTCTATAAAATGTGAAGATTTTGGAATGGTGAAACAAGGTGAACAAAATCAATTGCAAAGTTGCAATACAGCTCGGTACACTAATCTTACAAATTGCCTATTTGAGATTTTGAGCCATCTAGTTTTTTTGGAGAAATGTGAGGTATAATTGGTGTATTTTTTGTCAAATTTTTTATCATTGCATCTTTACGCAATCCCAATCAAGCATACCAAATTTAAATTTTAAAAGCAAAACTCCATTTGTAGTGAATTTTTAAAATGAAATTTCATGGTTTTACATGGTACTTTATTAAAAAAAAATTGGCAATGAGTTTTTTTTAATAGATGAAGAAGATATGTAGAGAACATCTATATATATATATATATATATATATATATATATATATATATATATATATATATATATATATTAATAAACATATCCAAAAAGTTTCATAATTCCTTCTGTAGAGATTTCAATGTTGGAAAGACAATGTCCAAATTTTGTAAAAATTGATATATTTTTATTGTAATTAAAATTTTCTATTTGCCCCTCACATTGTGTCTAGTTTTGTACATTTGAGCATGATGTTATATACTCTCCTTTGTGGCTCTAGACTAAATCAAGGTTTATAAATCCAAATGTGAATCCACTAAAAAAACGCGCCCTAAGCAACTGGTTCATGATAATTGCAAATGTCCTAAACAATTATAATTGAGTCATTGTAAAGTTATTTAGGACATTTGCAATTGTTGTGAACCAATGTTTAGGACACATTTGTCTTCTAGTGATTCCAATTTTTCAAATTCAACTTATTGATTGTAAATATCTAAAAAATTACCCCTAGGTGTACAGTATATACAACAAACCCCAGAATGTGCATATACATTCCCTTTAATTATGGTTGTATAAACCCCTGGTGTGCAATTGTGCATATACCAATTTTCTTAATTATAGTTTTTTTCAGAAAGAAAATTAACTTAAAATACAAATTTAGCTTGTTGTTAAAAAATACTCTTAAAGCAAAAAAAAAAAAAAAAAAACTATTTTCGAGAATTGTCATAACCATAAGCTTCAAAACTAATTAGATAATGATCATTCAAAACTTTCTTATTCAAAAGTGTCACTACAAGGAAACAATATCAACTTGGACTTTTTTTTTTTTTGTCAATTTGGATGTTTTTTTTTTTTTTGTCAATTTGGATGTTTTTTTTTTTGTTAGTTTGAACACATTCTGTCTATTTGTACATGTCAATTTGGACAGTTTTTCTTATGTTCTAATTGTACCTTGTAACATCCTCTTTGTTTAGTGCAATCTTCAAATATTGTTTTAGAATACAAAGTTTATCACACATCTATGTTTTGTCCTTTGAGAGAGTTGCAAGGAGATTTGTTTAATAAAACGTTTATACCGCTCATAATGAATATACCGTTGTAAAAATGTGGGTCGATCCATAACCTTGGATGAAAGCATACAACGTGTATTTAAAAAGTACACCACACCAATGAATATTCAAAAGTATATATTTTTGGACAGTGATTATTCATTCGTGAAGTTAAATTTGAGATCAATTTCAAACTTAACCCTTAAAGGACCATAGGGCATAGTATATACATTGTCGTATAATTGATAGTTGCTACCAGTAAGAAGTTTTAAATTGGAATCTCAAGTAGCTCACTAAAACAATTTTGATCTATTCTCCAATTTCTTTGTTGATCTCAAATGTAGTAGAGGTGTGGATCCATTCCAAATACAAGAAAAATACCCTATATTGTACTGGTTGCAGTGGCATGCTTGGTTCTTTAGGGGTTAATTCTTAGCTCTAACATCGTGAACTACGCATGTTACAATAAACGTGTTATTTGTTATTTTGGGAATATGCTTACAAAGTGGGACTTTGAAGGTTTCAGGAATACTCCTAAAATCAAGCTCACAACGTTTTTTTGGGTTCACGTGTCCTCACTTGAGAGGAGGAATTTACGAGGGAAAAAATCTTAGTGGCTAAGCTGGAATTTGATACCTTTGAATCTAGTTTAAGGTAACTTTTTGGGTTTAAGGTGGTACAAAATGGTACCTCCGTTTTTCCCAATTTAATGAATAACGCGTTAATATGTTTGATCATCTCAATCTCAACTTGTGTGAGAAAAAAAATACTTGTAGGTCACAAGCAAAAGGAATTTAATTTAAGTACTGTACTAAAAACCATAAACTTCACTCCACAGATTATCACGAGTTTGTGTCCAATTGTGACGGTTTTGTAACAATGTATAACCTACTCAAAATTGGACACTGATAATGCAGTTCTTGTATTACTAAGTCTTTGTAGAAATTCTTTAACCCCTAATGGCCTTTGACTATGTTGCACCAAAATACACTCAAAATGAGTCGTTTTGATAGTAAAGGCCAATAATAAATTGAAAATGAAATCTTTGTGTGCACATTACCGTAAGATCTAATACTAGATGAATTTATATGTTGTAGCAAACAAAATTAAAGATATTCACCGCACATATTGTGAGATTATAAGGTTTGAAGTCAAAAATAAATTTTTCTGAAGGCTTTCAAATTTGAGCAATTCTAATTCATGGAAGCTTCTACAATAATAAATCTCACTTTTTTTATTGTGCTTTTTGGATTGACTTTTATAATAGAGTTGGTCTTGTGCCTAAAAAATTTCATAACATTTTGAAATAGAGAACATGTACTAAAAATATAGAGTACAAAACTAGCTTCAAGAAAATTCTCTCACACACAGTTTTTCAACAATATTTAGCTTCCACATATAACAATCTCTTCAAAATGTGAACGGTGGAAGTTTAGATTTTGGCTAGCTTCAAAGGAGGCAAAAAAGAAAGGAAATTGGCCAAAAACAATGGTTTTGACAAGCTTGATCAACATAGGGCCACTTCTAACAAAGGGGAAGTAAATGGCAAACAGTTGCTTACATGTAATGAGGTTGGGTCAATTTGACAAGGAAGATTCTTTGCCCCTCAACCTTTGGGCAAGATCCCAAAATTTCAACTCCAACCCATGCTGCCCTTCAAGCAAACAAGACCACATATTCCATCATAACTTTTTTTACAAATTGAAATGATTTGAAAATTGTTGCATTGGAATGCAACTCCTTAGACACACATTTTCTAATTTTCTTGTAGGAATGTGTTTCTTATTTATAAATACTAGCCTGCCCAAAATTGCTATGTTGCCCCAAAAAAAAAGAAAACGCTGTTTGGGCCTTTAGGGCTCTTGACATGGCATGAAATTAGAAATAAACTTTGAGTTCTCTTCATTTTAATTTTCGAATTTCCTCCTATGCGTATTAAGGGTGAACTCTTTGGGGTTTTACAAATTTTTTATATAGAAATTGAATTTTTTTCAAATAAAAATTAAGAGGTCCAACAGCAACTATTTTAACTTTTGGTACTTAATGAACAATTGTTGTCTTCTAACAGCACAATAAATGTGGCATTCATTGACCAATTTGTGCCTAAACCTACTCTATTTGAGAGGTAGAATTGATTAAAAATATGACATTTATCCAGGATCCTACAATTCAAATCTAAATTCACTTAAGACTGCTTTCAAATTTGTACAAGTTTTCCAAAATTGTAAATATAATTTATACCTAAATTGATATACTTGGAGTGTGCTTTTACCTCCAAGCACACCTCCCTAATAACCATGATCTTGTACTAGCGAGCTCTCATTTTGTAGTCACCCAGTGCCAAACTACTCCTAATCTTAAATGCAATCCAGTAACATTTTAACATTATAAACAAATGTCAAAAGAGTTCAAAGCCAATTGACAAATTTTCTCAATCCACATTCCAATATCAATGTCCTATTATTGAACATTTTTATATTTACAAAGAAAGAAAGACTAGTTATTCTTTTGGTTATCAAAGTTTGTGGTTTAGGGATCTCCTCCTTTGGCTTCAAATACAATAACGTATACATGATTATGCACCAAACCAGTGCTTCCAAGCTCAATATTCACAACTTGCTCCAATTGCAAAATGTAGTGCTAAACATGCTAAAATCACAAACTCAACTCTAATATGCACATTTCTTGCTCCTTCACTTGTATTACACATGGCTGGGTTTATAAAATAAAATCTAGGATACAAATGCTTGAAAATCTAAACTTGTAGTCCTTAGTCCAAAACCTCCCAAATTAAAGTGGGTCAACAATTCTCAAAAGCCCCTCAAGGCAAAACAAGAGGATGCATGAGTCACAATTGTACAGGTTGGTGTCCAAAAAGCAATTTCAAATGAAGAGATAGCGATTAAAAGAAGATCAAAAAGAATTTTGCTAAATCTAGCCACATTTACGAACATTGGTGCCGAGTCACAAAACACGTAACATTTCTTGGACCAGCACTTTGAGGGTTTTTGATCTTCACCTTCATTTCCCATATTCGTACAGTTTTTCACGTACTCTAGCTACTGCCTCTCTTATGCCGTATTTAATTGATTTTTTGAAAGTGTGACCAATTTATTATCCGGCAGTTCCAAAATTCAACCAGATTATTTTTCATTTACACCAACCCACAATACACTAACTGCCCAGCCAGTTCTCCCAAACAGTCCTGACCCACACCGTGATGAATTGATTTGCTGTGAGTGTCTTACACACTGATATAAAAAACAAAAAAAGTAAAAAGAAGGGTAAAATCAAATATAAAAAAACATAATAGTACAATCAGGTAACAATCACCTGGCATGAGAAGCTGACAACTAACCAGAAAAATGCACACTGTACCAGTCACTGTGCTCCGGCGCACTTGTGAAAGGTCAGAAAATCAGCTGGCAACAGTCCTCCAGTGGCTTCAAAAATCTATCTTTTTTTTTTCTCTTCTTCTCTGCAAAGTGAAGAACAAAAGGGAGCAGGAAATCTCGGTTAGGAGACAACTCCTGACACCCACGGCACAACAGAAGGCGCATTTGGGTGTTGGTGCCTGTAATCCTCGCCGTAGAGCCCTTTGAAATTCAGCGTTGGCTCGTCTGCCTGCCACACTCAATCGCCCACATGACTCACAAACTCAGATGTTCTCAAAATGTTGCTAACTTTAATACAATCTCTACCAAATTTGCTACTAAGAAATGTAAATATTATTATAATGTTTAACGTGAAGATTGAGCATATTTAGCAGTGTTTTTAAGACACTTGAGCTAGTTGTAGAACTCTGCCCTGATGAATATAGATCAATAATAGATAGATACTCATTGCATAATTTTCATCACTAGGACATTGAAATTAGAGCATGGGTTTGAAAAAAGTCTATCAACCCAGTTTTGAGCTGCTGTACTTTTTGAGTGCAAGCATCATTCTTGGGATTCATCTAACGCCAAATTCAAGTTGCCTCACTAAGAAAAATTAGACCTCACTAACGCGTGATCCTGGATGTCAGACTTCACAACCACAAGCACACAATACCATGGCTGTGAATGATATTTGCTCAGTAATAACTCACCCTACCCTACCCTCCCCTACCCTGCCTTACACTTCGTTGGCCTTCAAAAGAGCAAGTGGGGTACACATAACTTGGCTGAACAAACACTAATCCTTGAACGCAAATGAGATTGTTTATTGTCCTTTTTGTTAGTGGTCCTCAACCTCTTACTACAGTACTTTGGTCTTGCACAAGAATTCCATATATAGTGGTCAAAGGCGTAGACTGATGCAAGGAATAGGGGCGAAGTTGAGAAGGCTGCAAAGGACTGACCTGCTTTAGCCAGCATTCGTGATTCTCGTGAGTATACTTGTCAGGGGAGTAACATCCACGTTGGCTGGGGCAATACACCCAGATATTGCACTTCTTCTGCTCCGCTGTTGCATTTCTGGCCTGATCCAGACACGCCTGGCAACAATCTGCAGCGCTGGCGACGTGATGCGTGAGCCCCCATCGCACTGCTGCCCCGTTGTAGTCAGTGTGCACCTCTGCATGGCATTCTGCAGGCATTTCTCTCCCTGGTATGGTATCGTCCACTGCCAAACCCCGGTATTCATTCATTTATTCCAAATTCTCAAAACACACCAAAACATGCGCCTCGAAAGCTCCGCCCAGAAACAAAGATACAGACCAAGTGGCATACAAGCAAACATCATGGAAAAATAAAAGACAGAAATGGCACATGTGGGAAGTTTGGTCTAATTAACCACATCCAGCATATCACAAAGCAAAAAAAAAAAATCCTACAAAATAGTGAAATAGCAATGCAAGCGAACAAGCTCAAGTTACCTATCACAACCTCGGGTTCGTTCACCGACAAATACAGCCCATCGTCAGAGACACTCCAGTACTGTGCACTCTGTCCCTTCCCTGTCAAGTCCAGGAAAAAATCAGAAAATATAAATAGAAGTACTCAAAAGAGAAATTGAATGTTATCATAACGGTGGCGAATATAAAACATTCATAAATAAGTACACATGAGTGTATATTGAACATCGTTCATGTCGTTCTCAGGTAATCCTTGGTTCAATTCTCTAGCTTTTTATGTACGTTGCAATTTGAAGAGTAGTTTCTGACATCAAGCAGTGAAAACAAAGCACCCTGGAAGGGTCAGGTTCCCAGTTACCGTGCTTGCGGCGCTTAAGCAGTTTTTCAGTGAGCTTCGAGGCTAACTTTTGCTTCGCTATATTCAAGGTCTCCGTTCTATTGAACTCCTCCTGTGTCTCTTGTTGAATTTCCTCAAGCTTCACAAACCATCCCAATACCAATCTTCCTTATTAGACTCCGAAGTTTAGTAATTAGGGCTGAATCAACTTGTGCACAAAAAAGAATCTAAATTCCTTTTATTTTTAACTCACTACTCAATGATTTCAAGAGTAACTTGACAACAAAAATTGTTGTTCAATCAGATGTATTGCAGATAATATGAGATTCTGAAGATGTGCAGGGAATGTGCAGCTACAGAGATTGTCATTAGAGATAGTTGAGTAGCCCATCTCATAGAAAGTCGTGCACACTGCTTGCTTCTGAGAAGCTTTGGACTTCATAGCAGGAGACATTGTTGTGGTAAACCAAAGACACTACGTGAATGCACTAGTCACAAAAGGAGATCTCTCTGTAAAAGAGACTAAACCATAAAACCTACCCGTTCAATCAACGTGGAAGGAAACAACTCGCGCCGGATCCGATTGGAATCTTGAACGCGCTCCAGCTCTTCCGTTGTTGGCGCACCTTCCAAACCTGTACATTACTACTAAGTTACTACTCTGTCAAACTTCGCCTGGAAAAATCACTACGAACGTGGTTTTGTACGATCCCTTGCAGTTTTTAGGGTTTCCTTGAGAATGGCGAAAGGTGTACAACACTACAAAGTCATCACAACACCGCCGATTATACGAGCAAAAGAGCGAGTCAAGACATGACCACAAATTCGACGAGCATGAACCGGAAAAAGCAAGCAAGCAAGGGAGCGCACCGCCGGAAGAAACGTAATGGACGGTTGGCGACGAAGAAGAAGAAGAAGAAGAGGAAGGAGGAGGAGAATCAAAGCAAACGGGCGCTAAGGTGGCGTGCAGCATGAACAGCGCCATGAACACATTCCCCGAGCACAGCACGAATGTAGCAAATTTGTAGGAGCATCGGAATCGCAGATCGGCGAACGACTGCGCCATCTTCCAAACCCTCACAAACCCAACAACACCAAACTGAACTAAAACCAAACCAGGCACAACTGATTCCGTTAAGGCCTTCTCCTATCCATCACACTCTGTGTGTGTTTTCTTCACGGTGTCATTTGGTGTTGGCTACTGATTCTTGGCGCCACACGGGTCGAGGTTCCGATGAAGCTGGCCACTATGGTCGCACCGACCGGGAAAATCGCCGATTGCTGCTGCAACAGCAACAGCTGCTCCGTCTCATGCGCAGCATGCCTGGGGAATCGAAGTGGATCCAGATGACAGATTCTACAGTGCATTCCGGCTTTTGTGAAATCATCAATCAAATGCACTGTCGATCAAGCCGCAAATACGTGTGCATCTGATGAGTTTTAGACTTTCGGGTTTACTCCGCATTTCGGCGCGTTCAATCTTTGCTATATTTAGTTCCTGTGTAGTTGAGTGTGTAGATGCTCAATCTGCTGCTTCGTGTTGGTTACAGATTTTACTCCGTAGAAGAAATCCATAGATGGTAAGTTAAGATTTCTCGTGAACCACAATTTTTACTCTGTGCGATAGCAGATTGCAAATTTATAATCCACCCCGGGGTTGGTACAGTAGTGTAGGGGTTTGGAATCCGGGGTAAATGCAAGACTTGTTTCGACACTTGGGGCTTGGGGTGGGTTAGCTACTTGGGAACAACACGGAAATAACATAGGGAACAACACTGGAACATCATGGGAACAACACTGGAAAAACACAGGAATTAGACGGGGACCAACACCGGTGACTGGTTTCCATAATTAGCTCAAGTAACCCTTGACTCCTCAACGCCCCGGGTATCACAGAATACACGGGGAATGGAGCAAATTTTTTGCTACTGGGACAATGAAGGGTTAAATGTCTAAGCCTGTCACTTTGATGAGTACAATATGAAGTGTTTTTTTGAATTTGAAATGGATTCACACCTTTACTACATTTCATATCAACAAAGAAGTTGGAGAATTGTAGAAAAGTTACATTTATTTTATGAAAATAATAGAAAAAATATGCCTCAACTATGGAGTTTTTTTTTTTTTTATCCAATTCAACTATCTTAGATTAGCTGAGGGTCTTTAAATCTATAAATGAACTTAAAATTTAAAATTCAACTCAATGTGATAAATTCCAAGATTGTCACCTAGGTAAAAATTCTAAAATTTTCACTCCAAGGTCCACTAGAAGGAGAAGTATTGGAAAAAACATGGGCAAGCCCTACGTTTACTAAAAACTCATTTTCAAAATGCTTCTACTCTAAATACTGCATTTATAATGTCCTAGTAATTAAATTGCCTTCATAATTAGGTTGCCTTATCCTAGAAAGTTACTTCATGATTCACCTAGAGGTGCATGCTCATACAATTTTATGGCCTACATGTTGCTAGTTTATCTTTCAGCAACATTGTTGTTGTTGTCAAGCCTTTTAAGAGTTGTTTGTTGCTGTAATTATTGACAAAGATTACTATAATACCAATAAATACTTATGTAGTGTAAAATGTCAAGAAACTATTTAGTGTAGTGTGCAGCCACCTAAAAGGAAAGCAATGCAATTATATTAATTGGATGAATACGTCTACCACAAGGAAACATTGTCAATTTGGTCATTTTTTTTGTCAATTAGGACATGTCAATCTGGACACCATGTCCTTGCAGTTATATATGGAGTTTGGTTGGAAGTGCTGCTCATGACATTTTTGGGCTTTTCTGCTAAATCAAGGAAGAATAAAGGATGTCATTTAAAGGAATCCGACATTCTTCAATTCTTTGATATTGTTTTTCATATACACACATCCCTTACATCTTGAGTTCAAGAAACTTGGTGAATTTTGGAGAACGAAGTCTGAACATCAATGATAACTCCTTGCCTATACTTTTAGGATGGACAAATTGAACAAACAATTAAGAGCCTTCATTTTCTACATCCAAAATTTCGAGGGTTCTCCAAATGCTCCAACATCACATAATATAACTTACAGTAGAATTTCTTGCTACGGCAAAAGTGAACAAAATATTTCCTAAGGTACTTAGGGAATTACAACTTAAAATCGTGTTCAAAAGACAACAATAAACAACTAGAGATGACTTGATTACTTGATTACAGAAGAGATGTCTAAGGGACCAACATTGGTTAATAACGTTATAGATTGTAACATCATCTTTCTTTGATACACATCTCAGTTGAAGGAGGTTAATAATGTTATGAATTCTTAGCATAAAAGAAAGGTCATAACACCAATCAGCCTCAATAGCTCCTTTCATATTAGTTCCTAAATTGACACTCGTGAGCAAGCATAAATAACAAACTAACGCATACCTTACTTATCCATATTGATTGGATCCATCATAACCCGGTTTTTCAAATACGAACAAGAAGATGGGTGCACTCATACAACATCTCGAGAATAACAAATGGATTTCGACCTTACCATACTAACCAGGTGGTGGAATATTCACGCAAGCTTTTCATGTAATGTACATAGGAGCTATCCTGATCTTTCTACGTACACGGTACTCTCAATCAATTTGAATGACCAAATCCATCTCAAACAGGGAATAAAACATCCTTGGTGTCCAAATCCTTCCGCGCCCTCGGACTAGTAACTAAAGAAAAAGGGCTTCTTCAAGTGTAAGGGCAAAGCAGCAACAAGTTTTATTCACTCAGAGTATGTCGTTATCATTCGTTAATCTGGCTAAGTCGAGAGAAAACTTGTTGCAAAGTAGGCTGACTCACGACGTAGTCCTTGATCTGCAGCACCTCACGCTTCGCTTCCAGCTCTTGCAACAACCCTGCGAGCTGTGACAGGCATCGTACAGGCACCTGAAACTGCTTCTGTTCGCTCAGCCCCACTTCATCCTCTGCTGCTGTTTCTACGATACCTTCAGCCATGTTTCCAGGGAACAAAGTGTTGATGAACCTGCAAATCTCCGGCATGTTCTCCAGGTCGGCCAGAACGAGGAGAGTGTAGTTGGACCCATGGCGTCGTTTGAGTTCTTGGGGCGGAGCTAGGCACTTGAGTTGGCCTCCAACGATGATACCCACTCTTGTTCTGCAATGAATTTGAATTAATGAAAGCTCACACGTAATTTTGGATTCATGCAATCTGTATTTCCTATCTATGAAGATGGTCAATGCAATGCATCATCTCACCCAAGTGCTGACGCTTCTTCAAACGATTGTGTACAGATCAACGTGGCGCAATGGCTGGATTGAGCTGAAATCTGTTTCCAAGCTCTTTTCCTTCTTGTAAAATCCATACCTGGATAAAGCAACCAGGCCCACGAATTATTTTACTTGCGATGATAAACGTTTTCTGATCTCGTCTAACTGAGCTTACACAAGTGGTTACAGACAACTGGTTGGGAAGGAAAGTACCAGATGAAGGTTCATCGAGCATCAACACAGGTGGACTTCCTAGCAATGCAACGGCCAGACTCAGCATCCGCCTTGTCCCGGATTTGCATGCGTCGATTCTTGTGTCTGCTACATCTGCATGGACGATTTTTTTATCAACGAATGATGCAGTACTGTTTTATACAAAGGATGGGTAGAGCTTCAGCTCCAGAAGACATAGCACGTCTTACAGTGAGCTTGATGTGTGAGGTTATAAAATTCCAAGATCTGGGGTGGACTTTTAAGATCTCTATGCTGTCAATTCTAAGCTGCGCTCAACCGATTAATGGATGAGCAGTTTCTATCACACAGAAATCTATACAACACTTACTGTCCGACTATTGATACTTCTATCTTCACTAGATAATTGCACTCCTGTCCGATCATCGCAATAATTCACACAGCGGATGAGAAACAGAAAAATGCTTAGACTGGATCAATTCACGAGGCAAGGTGTAGAGGACACCCAAATAAGTCAGTACCAGAAAGTTGCATAGCTTGCAAGGCTGTCTCCACAGCTAAACTTTGTGGCTGAGCTACACCTTTCAATGCAGCATGAAGCTGCAAGTGCTCTCTTACTGTCATCGACAGGTACATGGCCTGCAGATCAAGGTTGTTATGACTTAGCAATACGATGATTGATAGAAGCAGCTGCTCAAATCTAGTAATTATAATCTCACGATCTTACCTAATCAATGGTAAAGCAAGTAGAAAATTCTAGGAAATGATTCTTTGGTATCATGCAAATCGATTAGTAATAACTGGCACAGATGTGTCGAGGTTGCAGTAAAGATACCTCATATTGAGGGCAAAAACCAATCAAGCTTCGCTTATGTAGGTACCCATATCGCACACTCGCTCCACATACAAGAGCATCACCGCTGCTCAAGCGTTCAAATCCAGCCAGACAGTGTAACAGCGTGCTTTTACCAGCTTTGAGGCCCCCAACCAGCACAACAATCTGGCAACATCCAGAATAAGAAGCAGAAAAATGTTCGATTCAAAAATGGAGCAAATTCGTCAATCTTGGAGGTTAAGTGCCTTACAGTTTCCTCTATTAGGCTAACAAATTTCTGAAATTGCATTTCCTGCCGTTAAGAGGTCAACTAATTTTTCCAGTGGCTTAAGCTGATGAAAACTTCTGTCAGCACTTGCCTACCGTGGGATATGCAAAATTATTGAGGATTCATCACAAATAATGAACAGCATCGTTTAATACCTCTCCAGATCCGACTGCTAGCCACAAATCTCGGAGCAGAGAGGTACCTCGTGTCGCTCCATGGCTCTGTAAAGAATACACAGTTAGCATCTCTGAACCCAACTTGCTTCAAACTTGCCAGAGAATTAGTACAAAAAGCGCTTCCCGAGCACCTTGCCAAGGCCGTAGCAGAGGATTGCATCACCCTCCGACTCGTCAGCTCCCTGTACACGCCCCACGCCCTCCCAATGCGCAGCGCTTGTCTGGACCCTCTCTTTCTCTTGGTCAATGTCGCTGCAGCTGCTAGAACCTTCTCGAGGAGGGACTTCATTAATTGCTCCATCCGCTCCAGCTTTAGTTTCCGGGTCCAAGGAACGAGTCTCGAGTTGCCACAGACAAAAGACATATAAAATCACGGCTGCAACTGAGCCTATCATACTAACCACAACATAACTCTTCCACTCGAAGAAATAAGCAGGCGATGGCATTTCTGAAGGAGCAGCACCGTTTGAGACCATCACTTTATCGATGGTTAGCACGATAAAATGGAGTCCCGACGTGAGAGCATATGGCGGATCAATCACGGTGAGAAAAACGTGCCAAGTGCGATACGTCAAATCACCTGCATATCACCTCAAAAATATTAGAAAAAGAATTTTTCATCTTGCCTGCAGCGAACAAGCCTAGTATGCGCAAGTGAGACTTAACGCCATGAGCGGCGAGTCAGTTCTTCTAAAATACAAGCAGATGCTAATTTTAGGCATTTAGCTGTAAAAGCTCCTCTATCAGACACTCATCATGGAAGACTTGCCTCTGACATCAAAAAGTGTGAAGTATGGCACGATTGCTGCCAGCAGAAAAAATAGAGCAAGGAAAGGAGCCGCTCTGTGAAGTCCACGCGAAGAAAAACCTTAATAAAGCTGGAGTTGCTTAGATGCAAATAAAATGCACATTCGAAGTCCAAATATTTGAGTCCAACTAGAAAGAAGCAAGAATGCCACTGTTTGCAAGATCTGGCGTTTAAAAATTATTCCAATTTTTCAGTTGAAGCACTAGATTGGAGAAAACATACGTGACGACGTTTTTGAAAAAGAAACTGAGAGCGTAGCCTTGAAGCATTGTGGCCGGAATCGTGATCAGAAATAATAACACTGCTGCTGGGGCTGCTTCCTGGAGTGAATTCAGGCATAATTGCACGTTACATCTTCTCCGGAGAAGTCCACGCATAGATATTGCACCTTAGAACCTATGTATTTGCTTTCCTCCGAGCAAGCATACAGAAACAATATTTTTGAAAGATCACAAATTTTATAACCATTAGAGAATGCGTAGCTAAAACAAAAAATCTTGCAGAAAAAGAGCCCTACAGAAGTAAAAGGGGCTTGTAAATGGGTCATAAGTACCTTGATGAATGGGGCACGTCCAAATGCCAAACCCATGCTTAAGATGATAGAGACTAGACCAAAAAACAGCACAAGATCGGAGAGTAAAGTGGCCAACCAAAATGCTGCACTTTTCATTCCGCTCATACGAAATAGACTGACAATACCATTCTGCTTGTCCAACACCACCTGCACACACATGTTGTTTTAGCAAACAGTCACATGCAGAAATTGATACGGATCAAGCAACGACATTCACAACCAATATGTGCATAAAATATGATTCCTCCATGCATCCCATCCCTCAAAAATGAGATAAATATTTATCACTATCCTTCTATGGAAGGATGAAAAAAATCCATTGGCCTTAAACTAAGATTAGGGAATAAAAATCTCAATACTAACAACCGCTTGCAAGTAAGAAGTAAACCTGTGCACAGAAGATAGGAGGAATAAACATGAGACTCATGGCTGTCACAAGGACCACCACATAAGCAAAGCCATTACTATCAGCATCATCATATGGCAATGGATGGTTGCCGACGTGCAGAGAAGTAGGAGCGTGTAGTGTCGTGTTTCCAGAATAGTTGCTTAAAAGAATCCCCAAGAACAAATTCTCCACCATAGCAGCAATGATGGGTACCTCATGAATTTGCAAGGGGTGGCAAGCAACTGTGTATTGCAACGTACAATCTGCATTTGCAAGAACACAAAGTCACGTACAAGAATTACATAGAGAAAGTGGAAAACTTACACAGATAAAGTAATGGAGCCCTTGACAATATTCAGTTGTATTCAACTAGCAGATATGTTCTTGAAACTCTTCACCAAATCAAACTGAAATTTTTGTTTTCCTCATTAACAAATGTTAAATATACACTCTAGCATCCGTCAAGTCCTCCAAATTATCAAATCTCCACTTGCAGAACAGTATGAACGTATAGAAATTTAAACTCACTCTGAAAGTCAAGCTTGTCAAAATTCAATCCCACAAAATGGGATTCGTCATCATTGTTAGGTAGGTCAGTAAGATCAGCAGCTGCATCCAAAGGGTCTCTTGGGTAAAGACGAATGTTATCTGGTCCAAAGTTGTCCAACATAAAGCGAGCTTGGGGTGCAGCTGATATGTTACTCACAGAATAGAATATAGGCAGAGTCTTTCCCAATCCCGAATCTTGTAGTAATAGACTCTGCGGAGAGGAGTTTCTGCTTAAAAACATTTGGGCAATTAAACATGCCAAGACTAGGACCTGCAAGGGGAACATATAGTCGTTAGGCTTTTTAGTGTTCAAATTTCTATATACCTCATTCAAACGCATTCTGACGTGACATAACAAATTTATCACAGGTCTTGAACACATACCAAGGGTATCAGATATATGGAGCAATAGAGCTGCCAGTTACGTCTGTTTAACACCAGCACAAGTCCAAGTATTAGATCCTGAGGAGCAACATTTTGCTTAATAAAAACCCAGCAACAAGACGCACATTCATAATTACAAGCAAATCTTGATATACATTGATACGCTCAACACTTTCGTAATCCTTTCACATTACCACCACATGCAGTATAAATGTGAGAATCAAGAATTTGTTATTGAAAAGAGACGTATTCACAATCAAAAAGCGGGATGAGAGAGGAGCTGCATAATGTTCAACACATTTACCAAAGGAGATATCAAGGTGTTCAAAAAACCAAAACAACTCCTCCAAACTAACATAACACGTCAAGAGTCTATAAAGTGCATTCCTAGGATAAGTATGAAATGAATTATCAAGCTCATCCTTCTTCCCCTGGAGGTTGAGGTGCTTTTCTAAATTTTGTATCAAGGGCAATATGGGATATGTTACGTACATGGGAAACGTCAAACGAGCTCGAAAAATGGCTGAAATCTGGGGCAGCAGGGAAGTTTGACGTCTTTTTAAAGAATCTACATCTGCTGAGCGCTCGCCTCCCATAAGAAGTGCTTCATCATCCGCTTCATCCATGGAGGCTGGGTAGTTGTTCCATTCCTGCAAATCGTGCACAGCCACCACTCCAGCAGCATTCTCATCTTCATCTGCATTGAGAACACTAAACCGTCACAGACATGGCATGCCACAGAACCTATCACATGCTAACAAGTAAAATCAGGAGAAAAAATGAGACACATCAGCCACTCTGAATATGTGGAAGATCATCATAAACACCTAACGTATGGCCCACTAACTGGGATCTAAGAGAAACAGACAATAACTATTGTATCTCATCAATCCAGGACGTCAGCATCCAGACTCTTCCGCAATACTGAAGGAGAGCTCCCTGTAAATTCATATATCATACTGACCTTGAAATTGCATAAAGACATCTTCAAGGGTGGTGGCTTCTAGTGCCCCTTCGTCCAGCCCAAGTTCGACTGCACGTCTGCACCACAATTTTGATTTCCTATGTTAAAAGGCCTGCCTAATCTGTGTTTGGAAGAACAGGATGCGACTGTAACCCTGTCTTGAGGAACTTTCATGATTTTGATGCAAAACGATTATTCGTGTGGAGTGGAATGTGCAATTTAATGCAATAGTCATCCTGTTACGTTAAGGTGGACCGGTATAAATACTCGATTAAGTTTCGGTCTGACATTTATGAATTTGAAAAAAACAAAATGATTCGTACTAATAATCGGCTGAACCAAGTGGCTATGCCAAAAATTCAAATTGCACTAAGAAAACAGGACCGCAGATTTTTCGCCAACTTTGCCTTCCAGATTCCCTCGGTATTATTACGAAAGTCGCAAAGAACCCTTTCTAAAAGAATCAAGAATGCAACTCACTCATTTAATTCCACAAAAAGGGCACTTGTTTGTGCAGGAATCCCCAGAGGAAGCTTGTAAGTGGCATGTGCTTGCCCTCTTGGAGCTGGTAATGCTACAGCTGTGGGTACATGTTTTATAATCAACTCCCATACAGCAGGTGCATTAAACCGTTCACCTTTTGTTGCATGCAGTAAATAACTCAATCCTGTAATCGTGGAAGCATAGATACATTAGAAGATTGAGAAATGTAACAAAAGTTTTGGTGTATATGAGCTTCAAGCAATAAGTAATTGCACAGCCACAGCGAAGCCTACGTTGACACAACAGCTAGTAATGTAGATGTCAATAAATGGAAGAAGCAAGATGATCACCGAAGCGGTTCCGTAGGAAAAATGAGCTGCCACAGCACTTGAGCACACCGTGTGACAATACAGCCTTGCGATCAGCAACAACATCAGCCTCCTCCATGGAGTCGGTTGTAAATAAAAATACTCGTTCTTTCTGGCGCTTGTGCATCATATCCCAAAACTGCTTCCTTGAAACTAGATCAAGGTCTCTAGTGGGATGATCCATAATTACAACCTGGACAAACACATATTTGTAAGCACGAGAACGCCAAGAAGCCATAGACGCCATCTACCCTTACCCAAGAAATTACCTGAGGATCTCCAATAAGAGCAATCGCAAGGCTAAGTTTCCGTTTAGCTGGCTGAGAAAGTGTCTTTGTTTCCTTGTCAGCATCACTTAAGAGCCCTAAGTCGGCAATCAGATTCTCTGCCATCTGCTCTACAGACTCATTTGAGCGCTGCGGTTGCTCGAGACCATCTTTGCCAAAATGCACACATTGCCCTTTGATCGTGCCGAAGTATACAAGCTGTAGATGAAAAAGACCTCAATTAATCTTACAAATTTGAGTTGTGAATGCTTTCCTCCAGTAAAGCTAGCTACTCTCTCAAACTGCTCTCTAAAGCTGGTCTTTAAGGAAAAGATCTCCTAAAATAAAATCAGTCAAGACTCGTCTTCTATCAGAAGAATTTGAACAAGTGCCCTTACTGGATTTCATACAGGTCTGGATAATAGATTCCAAAGAAAAGGAACCTAAAACCACAACACTAACATGGAATAACCATGCTTGATTCTAAAACGGTAAAACCTAACTAACGTTGTCATGATAAGGGAAACAGAATAAGATGAATGTGAATGAACCCTAAACAATCAAAAAAATAGATGATTAACAAAACTGTGAGAAAGGGATACTTCGACTGTACAAGATTTAATTCCACCTGAAAAGCAAATCACACTTCACGCGATTATGTGTAAAGCTTTTTTTAGATGTTCAAGCTAATGAAGCTCTCCAATTCAGTAAAAGGTGGAGATTAAGGTTCATCTTCAATCAGAGGTATTCATTCTTCTCTCGGACTCTCGACATGTAGCACACAGAACTGCTGACCTGCTCACGGACAGTCAATGCACGCACTGCAACATTCTGTTGGGGACAAACTCCTATCAGTGAATGCAACTCCTCCCCTGCAAGACGACCACCAATAATCACGGTTATACCAAACAACAGAAAATGAAACGAATCCTACTCAAAACGGCTCTAAGACAATAGAATTCAAATCGAGGGGGTCATAGGCAAGTATCCAAGCAGGTAGAAATTAGGAAATAGATTCTACAAAGTCGCAAAAAGTTAGCAGAAATAAATTGGATTATGTAGAACCTTCAGACGCCATATCTACCGTGCCTGGTTAGGATTCCATGCAAGGCTAGATATGCATGCCAATGTGCCTCCCTAAAGAAGGTGAGTAAGCCAAGACACAAACTGAAAATTTAACAGATGTGCGAAACCAAGATCGGTGCATAATGAACACAACATTGAAGAATTTGACACAAGCGGGTTTCTCAGCAAGGTTACCAGCATCTGTAACAGGGAGGCCATAAATGTATGCTTCGCCTGATGTTGCACGAGAGAGACCAGAAAGCATGTTTACCACTGCTGACTTTCCAGATCCACTGTGACCCTGCAGTTCATGAAGCAACCGAGATCATGCCAGAAACACTGGCTAGTTTGAGGAACTGATTCCACCCAGATCTTGAGGATTTATGATGTTCAATCTTCATGAACGCATGGGTTCTCTGGAGAACCTGATTAAATTCGAGCGGTGTTCCAAAATCTGACTGATATTTCAAAATTCAAGATTCCCACGCGCATTTAAACCTTGCACTCGAGCAAGTGTCATGCCCACGACAAAATTATCGTGTGGATCAGGGTATATGGGTAAACTTACAACTATCGCAAAGCATTGACCCTCATATAGGGTCATGTTAAGACCTTTGATGACCTCGTAATCTGGTACTCGGTTTTTATTTCTTTGAAAGCTGCGGCCCAATTCAGATATCCATTGCCAACGACCCTTTCTTCTTCGATTCACTTGCCTCAATTCCCTCATCACAATGCCTGCTCTGCTTCGAAGGTCAACACCGACTGGTTCTATATCTGGGTTGCTCTCTTCTGAGGTTTCATTAAAATCGACTGCAAAAAGACAGATTCGGAAAGAGCTGGGATTAGCCGATGAACTGGGAGCATTAAGTCCAGGGACCAAAAAAAGCAAGTTATAAGAAGGATTCAAATATAACATTCATGAACAAGAGATTTCCTTTATGATGATGGAAGAATCAACGTACCTTCTAATGCAGTGTCGGGTCCTGAACTCATCTCTATGCTAGCGTCGTCCAAATCTTGCTGAGATACATGCTTCACCTGCCTCAAGAAATAAAGCTATAA
Organism: Ulota crispa; assembly: GCA_963920765.1. Classification (NCBI taxonomy): domain Eukaryota; kingdom Viridiplantae; phylum Streptophyta; class Bryopsida; order Orthotrichales; family Orthotrichaceae; genus Ulota; species Ulota crispa. The sequence goes on from OY987245.1 coordinate 1,542,373, forward strand.
GTGAGGATTATAACACAAGACACACGAACACGAATATCAGGGCCTGGTAAGATGCAAAAGTAAAAAATGCGACTCCTTTAAAGACCGTCACAGAATACTCATACAATAGAAATGAGTATGTGGATGTAAATCACTCCAAGAAACAATCGATACAACTTGTCCTTAAATTCATGAGGCCAGCGTGCCCTTAGTCACACAAAGAACCAGTCTGACAACTGAAGGCAGTTTACGTTCTCCCATTGGCATCATGCATAAGGATTTAGTTTTAAGCGAGATGTTGGTACTTGAAATTAGAGAAAATGCTATAATAATAGAGTGCATATTGAAAGATTTGAGAGCGTATGTTTCGATATACTAACTTCTTTGTCTTGCGCAAGAGTGTACTCCTTAGATGCTCTAGACGGGAACCAATATTTTGATGTAAAACAGAATCCCCAAGGTCGTTTTGCGCCTCTCTCAGAATACGGCCATGTGTTATCCAGGTACCTAAAAATCAAACAATATTAAGAATATCACACAACACTCTCTCATTTATACTACTCGAATTACGGCTAGTCGGCCATCGCCTGCCATGTTCATAACTCAACCCTTGAACGCCCTTTGAAATATGCCATTATCATACACGAGAGTAATTATAACAAACAACACGGTGATATTTGAAGGCTTCCAAAAGCAGAATTGCCAACAGCCGTTGAATAATAATCGTGATACATACTGCATTGAGCATTCTAAGATTCCAAAATTGTATTTAAGAAGGGATTTAGTAACAACCATGCTACAATGGCGTAAAGAATCGCATCAAAAAGGAAGATGATGACGAGTTCACCAGGGCTTAAAGGATTGGAATGGTCACTGAAGTCCAAACCTGCTGACTGTACAAACCAGGCAACATAAAACATCATTAATTAGCTGCGTAGGTCAGTTTCTAGCTTTCAATAATCTAGCCAGAAATATGTATGATGGAAATAATAAAGGTTTCTTCGTTTTAGCAAAAAATAGCACATAAAGAGCAGTGGGAGACTACTGAAGTTTGAAAAAAAACAGAGCATAACACACCCATGCGTAATTCAATTCCTACACAAAAAAATCTGCACTTAAATATCTTTTAAGGCCATAAACTACGACAATACAAGCTACGCATCCTGAACATAACCTTGACATCTTGCCTCAAATGTTGACAAATCCTAACAAAAAAAGAGGCATCGAACAAACGATAAGATTCATAACAGATGAAACAATATCCAACTAACAAACATAAACAGATTGAGAGCTCGGTATTTCAAGAAAGGCGGTATTGAACTTGGTATATCTGAGAAAGGCAGACGGAGCAACCCTGGACCAGAAGTTTCTCTGACTAAGAGAGCCAAGAAAATGTATGCCTCGGCCCCTTCCTTCTGCTCGAACAACAGCGTTGATTGCCATTGCAAACCCAGCAGGCGAGAACAATGCCAAAAATGCACAGACAGATGCAGGCGGGTGCAGCAATTCAATTGGGATGACAGCCAAGCTGCTTAACAACATCAGCGCTCCAGAGACAGCACCTGCGGTATGGGTCTGTGCAATATAATCATGAAAAGTTAATTCTGATCTTCGACCTCACCAAGGATGTGAAAATAGTTGAGCCTAATGACAATTTAAGAAATCACAATTAATCCATTATAATTAATAAACACCCACCAACCTTTGAAAAGAGCGTGCTGAGTGCGAATGCCATAGTAATTAGCGATAATGAGTACGCATATATGAGAAAAAATAACGCTCCCGCACTTGAGAACTCAAACAACGTTGAGATCTTTGCTGTAAGAACCTACAAAATGATTCAGATAGCCTGACGTGAGCAAAGTTCCCAATTTCCAGTTTGTGACTCTCCACAAAATGAACAGCACAGTAAGCAAGAGCAGTAAGGTTATAATGAATTAAAAAAGCGGTGGGCTCCTTACCAACACAAAAACTGTAATTGCAGCCATCGCTGCATACGCAATGATCCAAGACAACCAGTAAATGGACTCACGAAGCCCCATGAGCAGCATGTAGTCCTAGCATGAAGGCAACCCTTGATAGTTAAGTACTAAACGCCGGAGATAATAAGAACAACCCAGAGGCAAATGATTGAATCTATCATTACTATTAGGAAGGAGGAAAAAGAAGGTGAATACAGGAATATGATTTACAGGTAAACAATGATTCGTTACCAAGCCGTTTCATCTATCCACCAAATACATGCCATGCTTATCACTCAAGCGACATGGTAACATTTAATGCTATTGAATAAGTCGAAACGTCAAACACGCACGGTAAAAAGGCAGTACCTTAATAAGAGTTTCCTTTTCCTCAACAATATTGGAAAGGGTTATCTGAAGCTGGGGTGCGAAGGCCCATACCATATACATAGCAGTGAACAACTGAAACACAGTGTTCGCAAAGGACTGGCTGAATTCATTCAAGGGCTGTTTCTGCACAAAAAAGGACTTCATCTGCTTTGTTGGGCCGCATTGATCAGGAAGTGCAATACTTCTAGCAGCTTGAGAGATAGTGGTTTGAAGAGCCAGGAAACCTTATCAAGAAATCAGCACAAATATGTTATCAACGCATCATCGAATAAGCCTTGCCAATGTCTGCGTCACCCCAAGTGACTTGATATGAGACTAAAGCATAGGATTAGAACGTAGTAAGAGAATATAACCCGCTATTCTACGAAAATATGGTGTTTACAAGCCGACATTTCTGTGTTGGTCCTTGACAGTCGATACTGACAGCAACTTCCAAGAATAAGACGCAACCGCTAATAATATGCCAAACTCTACAACTTATGAAGACCGACCGTTTCGCATGCTCCTGTCCTTACCTGAAGCTAAGTACTTGTCTGAAAGACAACTCCTTGAATTATCGTGACAAGAGGTTTTTTCTCCTTGAAACTTGGAAGTAGGTGGCACATAAGTACCTAAGCAATTTAATCGGGAGAATATACATAAGTATCCAATTTCGAATTTATGAATTATCAAAGAAGTAAATATTCAACTTCGACAAGACTCAAAGCACGGGAAATTGTTATACAAAAACTTCACAAGAGGGAAATCGACTGTAGGAGACACGTCCAAAAAGCCGAAGAACAACAAGTATGTCAATCTTCTCAGCAGTAATATTTACAGATTTCTGGCAGGACATATTAAACTCAAAGAGATAAGGAAATTTGTAGCTTGGTACCGTTCATCCTTATACGAAAACTTAAGTCGGATGGGAGTCCCTCTAAACCGTCAGCCCCGTCAAAAATAACACCAGCATACACCATCTGATAATAAATGACACAAAGTCCGTAGAGAACACCTCAGTGTCCTTATTCGTAATCGTTTGCGTCACTATATCGCATGTGGATCAAGTCATGAAAGAAGAAACTATGGTCAGTTCTCATGTGCATTCAATAATGACCTGGACAGACACTTGCGTCGGCAGGGAGGGCACATCTGCAAGGCGTCAAGTGGACCACACCGAGTGTAGCGTCAACTCACAATTTAACATTTTGCAGGCATGACAATGAGCGATTCAAACACTCTGAGAACTGAAGAAAAGATGCTCACTTCTGGGTGTTTCTTGTAGAAAGAAACAAGGTCCTCCTCAGCATCAAATCCTCTTGGAGACAGTTGTTGAACTGAAGGTGAGTACCTGCAAACAAACACAACCACTACTGAATCTTCACATATCTAGCACTCTTTGCACACGCTGTTTTGTCAGCCAAGTGCCACCCAGAACCAAGACTAGAAACATGAAAGAAGACTTGTAGGCATCTGTACACAAGCGCATATACAAGGTAGGATAAACAATGTCCAGATCCCACTGCAGAGTGATTATCTATTGCTCCTTTCAAACGCATTTCAAATTCAATGTCAGCAGTATGAAGTTCCTGATTAAGCCGTGAAGATTAACGGATGCAGTACACCATGTACAACATCAACCAAGCACAGATCTTCAATATCTAAGAAACAATTCATCCCATATCAAATTTCAAGAAGAGACACCAGGGAAGCAAAAACATGGCTCGCTAAGAATGGCATCATTAAATCTCCAACATGCTCAGCAAAGATTCCATAAACTATACGCATACGTTTCTGTATTGCATCAAAATCCAGACAGCTAATTTACCAGTCTCGATATTCCTGTACCACTTGTTGCATTAAGCTTCCAATAGCCTTGTTGTTTTGAGGGACAAAGGCAAGCTGCATTTCAAAAGAACACAATTAGGCAGATGATAGATTTCCTGATAATAAAACATATTAAAGATTGATTGAGCTAGGAAGAGTGGTGACTTTGCATCTTTGATGAATAAAGGCGTAGAATAGGAAACTAAATAGATTAACAAAAAAAGCCCATAAAAGCTTGAATTATAGGATATTACTTACCAAAGTCTCGTTAGATGGTCGGAGATCAACATCATGGCAAACATTATCTAATGGTTGCTCCACTGGCTGGCACACGCCATCTACCTTGTTCATCCATGCAGTGCCAGGCAGATACGTAGTCCTGGGTCATCTAACAATAAACTTCATCAAATCTGTTCTTAATCATTGTGGTCTCACAATACAGTGCGCAAGCAAGGGATGGCTGAAGTAGCAGCAATACGTTATTTGCAGAGAACATTTCCAATATCAAATGCCAAAAAAAATTTGCTTTTGCAATGAACACAAAGAACACAAATGACGCTAAAACAAAATTGAGCTTACGGTGTCCCAATCTTGACGATCACGAGAAGGAAGATGCAATAAACCTGAAAAAACAGAGAACTAGGACTCATAAGGTGCAAGCAATTCATAGTCAACCAGAAGGTGTTAGTAGCAGAAAATATTTAACATGACAGCAGCAGCTACAAAATATGCAAGAACTTTTCAATTGGACCAAATTAAAAACGAGCTCAAACACACGGCATGTTCTAGCAAACGCAGACCTTTGTTCACAAAAATCGTCTCTCTACAATTTCATTCACGCAAATCTTCAGATATTTCGTCGAAACAAAATTTGTGATGAAGACAAAAACGAACCGGAAGCAGAACTTCTTTGATGGTGTCACCGCCATCGCGTCTCTTGATCAAGAAATTGCGACGCACAGTGGCCAGCAATTGCGAATGCCATGGCGATCCCATCTTTTCCTCAACAACTTTCCCTAGAAAATTTCTTACAGCTTTCGAATTGACAATGCGCACAGTCTCTCTACTTCATCGCACTCCAGTTCGAAAATCTTAAACTGTTAAGGCTCATCGAGTTAGCCATCTCACACATTTATCCATCGAAATTGCATTTCCTCAGAATCTTCACGTCACGCGGGATTTCAGACACTCCGTATTGATCAGATCGTACGCGCATTCGCAGAGGAAAACCTAAACTGGAATTGCGATCTCAATTGCTTGCAATGGCGGAGGTTCTAGGTGGCGGATGGATTCTATTCCCGGTTAGAACTGTGTTACTTCGGGGGATCGTCACAATGCTATGCAACCGAAGGCCGACATTCTGCAGCAGTAAGCAAACGCAAGAAATGTCTGCGAGCATACAAAGCTTGCGGACGATTACCGCAGATGCAGAGGAGGGAGCAGAAATGGAGGTAAAGCCATCGTCGGTGGAAATGAGGATTTGGAGCGAAGCTGAAGACCGCGAAGACCAGGGCGCCTGGAAAGCCCGAAGTGGACATCGTGGATGAATGAAAAGGTTTGTCATCGCTACAGTTCAGTAGTAGGTATCTGTAATGGGCACGATGAGCGGCCTGCATGTGACGTAAGCTTCCACTGTCTTGCGGTTACTGAGGCTCACAGCATCAGCAAACTTAAATCTTCTATACAGTATATAAAAGAATCCCATTTTGGATGAAAAGTAAAATAGAGTAGGTCACTACAAGTTATACCACTCATCGCAAGTTATAATAGAACTCCTCTAAATTGATATGGTTGGGATCCCAAGAATTAGATTAGTCTAAGTAAGTTATTAGTTAGTTATATTGAGGTTAGTGTTGAGATAGCACCAAGGAGTATTACTACTATTGAATTAATTATTTTGGTTTATGACTCACGTATGATCTGATATTGAGATTTGTGTTGTATATTAGATTATACAAGATATCAATTTAGAAGATATCAGTTTAGAGGAGTTCTACTGTACACCACAACACTCTCTTTTATCCGCTTCACCAAACGTTAACAATAAGTCATTGGCAATGGCATTGTCACTGGCAATTGCACCACAATTTTCTCTTGGCCAAAAGGGGGCATGGGTATAGGGGGGCATGGGTATAGGGGGGCACGGGGATGAGATTGCTATAGCAACAATTTGTTTATTACAAGAATATTTTTGTTACCTCCGTTGGTACAACAAGTACCTAAATTAGTGATTAATATCATCAATCTCTATATCTATATTAATAAAATAATAGCCGTCAGTCAGTTAGGGCCTATCATGTAATAGCGTTCAATCAGTTAGGGTCAGGCATAAGTTAGGTTTGGGCATGACTAGGATCAAAAAGGTATAAATGGATAAAGTAAAATCACCTATGACTCTCTTTTATTTGCTTTACTAGAAGTTAACAACAAGTCACTGGTAGTTGCACCACAACTTTCTCTTGGCCAAAAGAGGACACGGGGATAAGGGGGCACGGGGGTAAGGGGACACGGATAAGGGGGCACAAGGATAAGGGGGCATAGGGATAAGGAGGCACAGGGATAAGGGGCCATAGGGATAAGGGGGCATGGGGATAGGAGGACACGGGCTGGGATAAAGGGGCACGGGGATAGAGGACACGGGGATAGAGGCACGAGGTTATGGGGGCACAAGGATTGGGGAGCACGGGATAGGAGGTGGGGGGTATAAACCTGTCGGCACGATGGATGGTATACTAGTATAATAGAATACAAGTTCAGTCAATTAGGGTCGGGCATGACTAGGATAGGATTGGATATGACTAGGATCAAAAAGTTATAAATGGAATCACTACAAGGAAATCAAGGTTGAATTGACAAAAAAAAGTGACCTAATCTACAATAACTATAGATTAGGTCACATTTTTTGTCATTTTGACCATGGTTTCTCCACAGTGAATAAAGTAAAATCATCTATGGCTTCACTAGACGTTAACAACAAGTCATTGGCAATTGTACCGTCACTAGCAGTTATACCACAACTTTCTCTCGGCCAAAAGAGGGCATGAAAATAAGAGGGCACGGGGATAGGGGGCACGAGGATAGGGGGCACAAGAATAGGGGGCATTGAGATAGGGGGGCATCGAGATAGGGGGCACAAGAATAGGGGGCATTGAGATAGGGGGGCATCGGGATAGGGGGCACGGGGATAGGGGGACACGAGGATAGGGGCACGGGGATAGGGGGACACAAGGATAGGGGCACGGGGATAGGGGGGCATGGAGATAGGATGCATAGGGATAGGGGAGCATAGGAATAGGGGGCAAGGGGATATGGAGAGCATGGAAATATGGGGCATGGGGATAGGGGGTGAGGGGCATAATTCTGTCGATACAACCGGCAATATACTAGTAAATTTATAACTGTATAAAATTTGTTTACATGTTTAGACACACCCCATTGTTTTTCATAATTCAACTCTATTCCACAAAATCCATTACTACATAAATAGTTAATAAATAATCCATATTTAGTCAAATATAACATCCAAATATCAACAAATGTGATGATATTATTACTTGTTAAATAATGTTAGACTAGGCTAAATGAAGTGGGTATAATCCCTTTTGAGCCCCCTTGAGTATTAACTCCAAAAGGACTATTGTCCTTACTTGTCACAAAATAGATTTTGGGCAAGCCTATGTACTATTGGGATTTTTAATGTTTTTTAAATTATTTATTTTCTAAAAATTCTAAAAAGGATTACAATGGAGTATAGTTTTTATTGAAATCAAATTCATAATTCAAAAGGTGTGGGGAGTTTTAGTGAGTTTCAATTAAAGAGGGAGGTCAGACATGTTCTTTTCTGTTGACTTCTCCTTAACCCCTAAATCCCTAGGGCCTTTATTTTATCCAAAGACACCCAAAACTGCAATTTCTATTGCAAAGAGTAAAAAAGTTTAGAAATTGGTCTTTTTGTATATCTAACCATAGGATCTTGTATAAGACTTGTATAAGAATGTGCACACAAAAATCCATAAACTTTGACCGCACATATTGCAAGATATTTGCATTTGAATTGTAAAAAACAAGCTTCTTTGCACCTTGCATTACTAGATTATTTCACTTTGAGCTTTTTTAACCTAAATTTTTTGCATTGCAGAGTTTTGAGGTTTATTTTTTTATGGTGGGAAATTGAGTTAAGAATCTTCACAAAAAACAAAAACCAAAAATACCTAATTTTCATTCTTTAAAAAATCATTAGGTGGATGAAGGTCTGAGATTGAACAAAAACTTAAAATGTTAATAACCTTGCAATGGAATTGAAACTCAATAATCCCAACAATAGGATTGTTCTAAAAAGCAAACTTCACCCTCCTCAACAATTTTTTTTGAAAAAATGTTAAACTTGCATTCAAAAATGAAGTTTGTAAGTTATTTTTTCAAGAAAATGCTTGAATTGCCCAAAAAACAAGATTTTCCATAATTTTCTCATAACTAGTCCAGATGAAATGAATCAAAGCTTCAGATGCATACAAAACTATAGCCTATGAGAAGAAAAAAAAATTAAAAAAAAATCAAACTTTTGTAATTTTTTTGTTGCCCGTTCTCCATAAATTTTTGCTTATCTAGGCATAGCTTTTGCTTTTGGGCATGGATTGGAATAAAAATTATATTCCCCAAAAGCTAGTGTGTTTTCCTATCTTCAAAAAAGTTTCAAAAAATCAAGACAAAAATTGAGGCTGTAAGTACCTGCCCGAAATCTCATTTGTCCCCCAAGGGGACACTCAGAGATTTAGGGGTTAATGCATGACCTTCTACTAGAGAATATCCAAAGCAACAATAAATACATGAACCTTAGAATTGCAACAACTAGTAGAAATTTGGTTATTTTTCCAATTTTTCTTTTAAGTTGTTAATAAATGTATAGTTTTTCAATTCAAGGTTTGGAATATTAAATCTCATAAATAACAATTGGAATTTTAGTTTGCACAAAAACCTTAGTGTGAAATGAATTTCAAGGACATATTGGCAATGTAACTCAATTACATGTTTTGTTAGGCATGAAAACTTGTAGAGACATGCCTAATGGGATTTAAAGCATGTTGGACAAATCTCTTTAGCACCCATCAAAATTTCAAGGAGATGTGTTTCAACTAGAGAATGCATGACAAATGTAGCATTAGGTCATCAAAAGGCCAAGTGAAGGGCGCTAAAAGGTTTTATCTAAAATACTATTTGGAGAGTAATAGGCAAGAGGCATGTCACAATTTCACACTATTTAGAGAAGACTCACCCAAATTAGCATGAAGAGGTCTCACACTATCCTAAGGCTTGTAATAATTGAAACAATTTATGCAATGGTTAGGGGTTCCCATTTTTTTGGTATGATAATTCTAGAAGTAAGATAGGCCAAGTAGCAACAAGCATAAGAATATTTGTTTTGTCACTCCAAATTTTGATCAAATTTTGAAAAATAAAAATGAGCAAGTAGCTATCTTTTGGTTCTTGAGTGTAGAGGACAAATAACTTGCTTTACATCTCAAGTATATAATTTGGAGTACTTGGCTTTCTGAAGAGTGTACCAATGACTTTTTGACATGTTTTTTGGGATTTTTAGCTATACAATGTTTTTGTTTGTACTCATATATTTTTTACTCAAAAATTGGCCAACGATTGAAGTGTCGAAGTGAGGAAATGTGGAGCTCAATGATGATGAGTGACTTTATAGTTAGCACAAGAAGAAGTCTTTGCTCAATATCTTGTTGAAGTTTGTTGATTCCTATTAATTCAAGGAAAAAAAATTCATGGATATCCTTGAAGTTTGCAATATTTTCATGAACACCCATGCTTTTTCAGAAATTTTACAAATACCTTTGGACCAAAACTTTCAAGCATTCACTTGTTGTGCTCATGCTTTCTTCTTGACCAATGTTAAAGAAGGGAATGTAATGAAACAAAAAAGAAACAACATATGCGCAAAGGAAGAAAAGAAGTGACATGCACAACACAACACAACAAATGCATACTATTTTGGTCAAAGGGTACTTGTGAGATTCTTGAAAAAGCAGGGATATCTACAAAAATATTGCAAACTTCAGGGGTATCCATGAAATTTTCCCTTAATTCAATTGTATTATAATCACAACATTGAGCTTGGTATATTACTTAGACAAATTGTAAATGTAAGTGGAAAAACTCAAATCTATATTTGACAAAATACATTAAAATTTAACAATTTACTGCCAAAAGATCAAATATAGGAATCTTGAGTTTATGAAAATTAATATTCAAACTAGAACAAAAAAAAATAACAAATTTCAAAATAGGAATAAATTTGACTTTTATCCTTCTATACGAAAAAGCTTGAATTGTTTCACTTTAAACCAACAAACATGTTTAAGCAATATTCCAAGCGACAATATTGTACAAATATGAGATTAGAAGGCTTCATAAAATCCAAAAAGAGAATGAAAATAAACCAAAAATAGTTTTTTAACACATTGTGCCTATTTAGCTTGTACACTAGTAGTTGGCGCTTGCTACTCTATACATTCATCATTAGAATTTTATTAGGAATTCCATATGTTGAATAGAATGCAAAATAAAAAATTTAGTAGATCTAAAAATTGTACTTAATATATGATAATATCAAAAGGAGTGGAGATGTGATATTACGTAAGTGCAAATGTGATATTACAAAGGTCATTGTGATTTCAGTAGCATGACTAGCAAGTGGCGCTTGCTATGCTACGCATTCACCATCAAAATTGTATTAGGATTTCCACATATTAGGTGAAATGCAAAGTAAAAACTTCAATAAATATTCATATGTGATAATATCAGAAAGACTATTGTTGTCATATTATAGAGGTTTAAATGTTAAATTATACAGGTCCTCATGATTTTAGTAGTATGATAAATAGTGGTAGTAATATGATTGCCAAACATCACAAATGAGAGATTGATTAGATTTTGGATGAAACGATACAATGATGAATAAAGGATGGAAGGCTTTCGTTCTGTACTAAAGCATATGGGCTTCAAACATAAAATCTGGTCATAGAGTTTCTCACCTCATAGGGTCCCAACTCACTAGAAAATTATTTAGTTCACTAGCATGCCCAAAGTATGAAAAACCTCTGAGTTTGCGGTTAGCCTCAAGTAGAGTTTTGTGCACAAGTCAGGATTTGAGCATCAAGGTGGATGCAGGTGGATGAAGGTGAAATTTTGGAGTTCACTCCTAAAGTGAATTACACTTTAGGAGTGAATTTGAAACTAGAGTTGACTCACCTTGCTGTGCACTAAGGTAGGAGGCTCATAAATGGAGCATCTAAGGGCTGAAATTGAATTTTGGGTAGGTGAAACTCCTTGAAATGATTTTCAATAAACTTTCTCTAAAAGACAAGAAGGATCCGCATCTAACCTAAGTTGTTTCATGTTTTTTGGAACTTTGTGGAATTAGTTATGAATATTTGAAGTAGAAAGGCCATAGGGCTCTAAAATAGAGCACCTCCTCAAATGTACACAACCTTTACATTGTTGAAAGGCCATGAAAAACAACATGTACAGTCGGGTCCATTAATCTTACAAACTGCCATTTTGAAGCATTCAGATATTTTAATGAACCATGGAGTATAATCAAGATTTGGGCCTATCACAAGTTTCATTGAATCTTTTGTTGATCAAAATTTTGCTGCTTAAGAGGGTATTTTTTTAGCATGGAAGATGTACACATGGATGTTTCCTTCATACCCATGAAATCAAATCTCAAGATCTCATCACCATTTGTTTTTAACAAAATACCATGTAAAACTATGGAATTTTGCTTTAAATTTTCACCACAAATGAAGTTTTGCTTTTCTAAAATTGATATTTGGTATGCTTGATTGGAATTACGTAAGGATGCAATTGTAATTTTTCTGACAAGAATGTATCAATTATACTCCATGTTTCATTTAAAAATCTGAATGCCTCAAAATGATAGTTTGTAAGATTAATGGACCCGACTGTATATGAAGAGTATATTTGAAGAGGTGCTCCATTTTAGAGCCTCCTACCTTAACCCTTAAATGCCCAAGCGACTAGATTTGGGTTTCTACAAAAATTTGAAGATAAATAAAACCTTATCAAATAATTCTTTTCAATATTTTTTTCAATGTATGTTTATTTGAAGTCTATTTTCAACATCAAAAATCTGATTTTGAAAATGAAAGTTGATGATTTTTCTACTTATGCTTTTATACAAGGGTGTCCAGTGCAATTTTGAGTTTTCTAGTGTTGAAAGTTCTTGAAAATGAGCCTCAAATACACTAGAGTTTGGAAAAAAATCCACATTAGAAATTCATTTAAAAAAAACTAGGAGTAGATTTTTAAAGTCATAAATTGATTAAAGTTAGACATGTAATGATCTTAAACCTCAAATTTTTGGTTACCAACTTTATAGATTTAACATGTAAAATGAGGATTAAAAAACTTCAAGTTACTTTTGCAGTTTTAACACCCTCATGTTCAAACATTATAATCTTTCCAACTATAAGTGATAATATTGTGTTTTCTTTTTCCATGTAATCTTAAATATGTTTAGTTTAAATTTGTACGGTTATAATTAAAAAAAACTTGATAAAATTTATGAAAATGTTAATTGGTTGTTGAATTTCATGAAAATTCCAAGAAGCTCAGATAGGCTTTGGGTATTTAGGGGTTAATAAATTCACCTAGGTGAATCGCATGAGCCATCTAAAAATTTGATGTTTGAAACCCCTAATATACAAGATTTTGGTGTCTAGCCTCTAAAGATGGCGGGGATGGTAAGTGAGCCGATTTGCGGCTATCCTTTGTTATAGTAAGCGCCTTGCTTTTCTTTGACAAAGTCTCGTCTCATGTGTAATTTTGAGCCGGACTTTTTTTTTGCTATGTTTTTTTTGTATTTTTAGATACAAGAATTGGATGTTGTGGCACTTAAGCTTGAAATGTTATAAAAAAATTGTTTTTATGTTAAATCGTCGTTTGCTTATGGCTATGGTGATGTCCTATTTAAGCTGACACTAAAAATTGTTGTCTTGATGGAAATGCTTCCATCATGTAAATACATATTATTTATCTATATTTGTATTGATTTCAATAAATCAACAATCAAGATAAAAGGAAAAATTTTAGTGAGAACCACGATTTGATGACATTGCAGTGGCTATAGATTCTAAGGCGCTGTGCTGTCTTGTCACATGTACAGCTCAAGAGGGTATGCAGCGGATTGATTGAGCTAATTTCCTACCTCACTAGTGTGTCAAGCCGTGGGCCGCCATCACCGCTCGACAAATCCAATTGAGTTTGAATCTGGAATAGCGGGCGACTAAAAACAACCGTTTCTCCAACCAACCAACTCCATGACTTGACGATTGAAAACAAGCATTTGACGCTATTATATGTTTGCATGGGCACGTGGCTAGTTTACGGTTGTGTTTATTTTGTATTTTTTTTTAATATATTTATGCAGGTGTTTTTGAAGGCTCATATACTTTGCCTTTGTTTGAATAAAAATAGTAAGGATTTAAAAGTGAATTGGAAAAGCATGAAAAGAGAAAGAGTTTGACATCTATGGTAGGTTAGAACCGAGAGAGGTATAGGCTGATGTGCTCCACTTTCTATCTTGGATATGTTTGAAATCTAATAGGAAAGATTCTTTAGTATGTTAAAGTTTAGTGTATAAATGTAGGTTGGAAGAGAAGAAATTTGAAACTTTGATGTGAGAGAATTTTCTATATATACAATATTTTGAAGTGAAATTTGGAATAGTTGTTTCTTGTATAATTACCTTTTCAAAATAAGTTTGCAAGTTTGATTTGGAATTGAGATACAAAAGTTATGAGTGTTTGGATTCTGAAATCAAAAAACTAAACTATAAAGAAATGCTGAGACTTCAACAAGTCATAACTTACAATCTGTATGTTATTTTATAATAAGATTTGAAGAGAGTGTTTATCATAGTTTTATCTTTTTAGAAAATCTTTGAATTTGTGATTTGTATTTTGAAGGAGAAATTTATGGAGGTGTAAAGGAATGGAGGTGTAAAAGATTGGAGGTGTGACGGAATGGAAGTATGACAGATTGGAAGTGGCTGTATTTTTATTGGAAAAAGGCCAAAACTTTAAGGAGCTACAACATTTGGACTACATAAAATTTTCTTTTCAAACTTTTAAGAGTGACATATTGTTATCATAACTTTTCAAATCGTCATTAATCATTTTATTTAAATTTTTATTGAAGGAGTTATAGTGCGTAGAAGTTGGGAGGTTAGGTGCTCTCTAAAAAATTAAGACTCAAACTTTAATTAACTAAAACTTTCAGATAGAGATTTAATTTGTAGTGAAATTTTTTTGAGTTATAATCAATAGTATTATCTTTCTAATTTAATATCATGTTTGTATGATTAATATGTAGAACAAAAGTTATAAAGGTTTAAAGAGGCAATGATTAGTTTATAAAGAAGAAAAAGAGCTTCTACTTTGAATCCGCATAATTTTTGGACAATAGATTAGATTGAGTTGAAATTTGAAAAAATATTAGAATTTTAGAAGGGCTTTTCAAAATATTATTACACTTAGCATTTGGATTTTTGAGCCATTTGTGACACTAGATTGAAAGTTACTGCCTTTGTAGGACTTGTTGATCGTAATTTTCCTCATTGTTTTTCTTTTAAATATGAAAATTTGAAGACATGAAGATGTGAAGATCTGTAAATATGAAGACTTCAAGAGAAATGTTTTGGTTTTATTTTTTATGTATGTGTGGGACGTGGTTTTGTTATTCCTAACCGATTTTGGAGGTTTGTTTGTTAATTTATTTCCATTCTATTTTGTTAACATTGTTGCAAGCAATTTTGATTAAACCAAACTTAACCCAATTTGTATTTTGTAGAGCCATGTCCTTTTATTGGTATTATTAGTACCTTCTTTAATATTTTGTTTCCATGGTAATTAAAAGACGAGTTTTGGAGTATGTCAGTGTCTTCATCTTCTCTTTCAATATTTTTTTAGGAGCATGGTTTAACCTTTTCTTTTCTCTACAATGGGAGTGTGAGATTGGGTTCATCAAAGATTCCATTTGTTAGTTTTTTTTCCCACGTTTTTAGCCGAAACAATATGAAACTGAAATGAGCAACCTTATATTGCAATACTCCTCAAGGGCTAACAAATTAGTACAGTCTTCTGTCCAAAGGAAGTCTCCAGCAACCTTTAAGCTTGCAGTAATAAGACGGTTGGAAAGTTAGCCTGAAAATGGAGTTTAAGAGGTGAAACAAGGTATTTTCATAGTAACGCACTTTGAGTCGCCATACTGTCACAACCTATCACATCGACAGGATTTTTAGGGTTTAGGGTGTTTGCTTGATTGGACACGAGAAACAGTTTAACGAGTAAGATTGGACAGGAGGTGGTGGTTTAACGTGTCCACTTGATCGGACAGGAGGCGGTGGTTTAACCTTTCTGCCCAATTGGTGCCTGATTGAACACGATGCGAAGTAATTGGATTTTGCTAGGTATGTGATTATTTTGCTTGTGCTCTGATGCAATTATACGGTATCAGATGAGATGGTTCATAGCCTTGCAAAGGCCTTGAATAATGACCTAATACAATTAGCGGTGTGCAGATCGGCTCTCTACAAATTTCTTTAGAACTCGTTTTCCTCAAGTTTTCATGTATGGAACAGAAATTTGGTCTTTCATGAATCACTCTACAAGCTTTGACGGAGGGTGCCGTAGGAAGCACTTGGCTGCCGACATCAAATGCCTGGAGCATCATTCTGTTGTGAGGGACGAAAACAAATGCCGGGAGCATCTGCTGTGAGGGACCCATCGAATAGGTTGACGGCAGCGAGTGTATCGAAGGGTAAGTACACTGCTCTTGAAGGCCGGAATAGCAGCAGGCTGTATGCGGGGAGATTTTGAGCTTATTCCGTAAAAATCTTGCATTTGTCATTATCAACCGGTTTTTTAGTACATGCATCAGATATCGCCTGTATACTTACAGTAGAATTCAAAAAATTCTAAAACTAAGCCGTTTTTTTAGCCGGTTGATGTGGATTTTAATTGGGGTTTTTCACATTTCATTCGGCTTGACTTTCTATTGTTTTTCGCCTCTCCCATACAGTGGCAGCAGCACAAAAGAGCGAAGAAAAGAAAGCAAATGACATCGTCGTCGTCGCGACACTCGCAAATCACAGGCAGCTTGCATGGTGCGGAGCTCTGACGGATTTCGATGCGGCGCTTCTCAATTTTGAGATAGGAGCGAGCCTTTCAATCGTTGCTCTTCCTGCCGGTCTGGTTGCCGTGCCAGTTGTTATTGTTCTTGTTGTGGTCGTTGGGTTGAAGATTGAGATTCTGTGATAATAGAATTGTCTCTTGCAAAAACAAGTGCCTACTAAGAGACTCGAACGTCTTTGTATGCAAAGCTAAAGTGCTTCTTGATCCTTTTTACTGGACATAGGCATTTGTGCAGGTACTAGTAAGATTTCATAGTCTTCGTTGATGACGGA
This sequence comes from Ulota crispa, assembly GCA_963920765.1. Classification (NCBI taxonomy): domain Eukaryota; kingdom Viridiplantae; phylum Streptophyta; class Bryopsida; order Orthotrichales; family Orthotrichaceae; genus Ulota; species Ulota crispa. The sequence goes on from OY987245.1 coordinate 1,559,017, forward strand.
AGGGAATTGCATGTGATGATATTGCCACATGCACTTTGTGTTGTTGGTGGGTTTTATTGAATGAGCGCGTGTCGTCCTTGTAAGTTTTGGGAAATGTAGAATAGTGTGGTTTGTCTTGAGGTTGTCAGAGTATTTGGCAACTCTTTAACGAAGAATGTGGTATCGATTGAACATGTATTTCATGAAGCTCACCAATAACTTGTTAAACTTAGGCGTCTCCATTGCTCAATTCTGTCATAGGAATATCCTAGTTTGAAAGAGAAAATGGGGTACTGTTTGAATCATGTGCTAGTTTCCTTCTTTAGGCAAAAAAAATTCTTTGAGAATTAGGTTACAGATGCTGCACCTAGAGGTTTCTTAGCTGAATTCCTTGTTGCCAATAATCAAATTAGGTTTTGTTGGGATGTTTGGACAAAAAAAAACCATCTATATTTCAAGCAATGGCGCTTGCTGGTTGCGAATGTCAACCCCTGCAGTTGGTCCAGGAGCGTTGCATCGTGCGCTAGCGGTGAACGTGAATTGAGTCAATCCGCATCAATTTTTTTTCATTTGATGACACGTATACAGAAGGCGGTGTTCTTATGTTTCTCTTTCTAGGTGGGGTGTTGAAGAGGAGAGGCCATACGAAAGCAGCACTAGACTTAACCAAACTACATGGCCTTATGTGAGGTTGTCGATGACGAATATGGTTCCATGGCTTGCCTTCTGTGTTTGAAGAAATTTGCAAAGCAGCATGGGCTCCCTTTGATATCAATCGACCCACTCATCAAGTAGTGTCCTTGTCTTGACAGCTCTTCTGTAAACTGAACTCTTATCGTAAGGTATGTAAACCGCATAATATGTTGCCAATTTCTTTGAAGTGTATTGTATATTGTTCAGCAGTGAACCACATGGCACCATCTAGGATGCAACCATGAGTATGTATGTTTACTTCGTTAATTGTTGATGGAGTTTGTACGTTATCGGGGACGTGGTTTTGACTGCATGCTATGCCCAGCCGTGCTGTACTATGGGTTTCCTGGGCTGTCTCTTTTGAGTTATGGAAGAATACTCTGAAGCACTCAGTTCCTCGTTGACTATCATCTCATTGTTAGTGCCTTGATATCGTGCTCAGTAATGAGCATTTAGGTTTGCAAGCATTGCCTTGGATCAGGTGCGCGCTTGTGGGGAACATAATATAACAACTTGCGATGGCTCGACTGACTAGGATCGAGAGGGAGGTGGATTATAGGTTCTTTGTTTGGTTGCAAGAAGGCTAGTCAGCCTGCCTTGAGCAGCACTAGCAAAACAAACAACGTTCAGTTGCGCGGACAAATGATCCCTCAGAAGAGCGGTTGCTGCTCGTAGGCCGTTTTGTTCTAGCATGGAGTAGGCGCTACAGTGCTTTGTTATTAGAGGCATTGCGTGTCTGCATGCACCTTAGCGGCTTCTCTCGGAAGCGTCATGTAGTTGGCCGATTTGGTGTTTGGTGGCACTAGAAGAAAAACATGTCCTAAACGACTGGTTCACGACGACTGCAATTGTCCTAAATGACTATAGAATGACTCAATTACAGCAGGTGATAGGTATTTGTCTTGATACGGGTGGATAATTTGAAGGGTTTGCGTGTAGGCGGACACATTCATTTGTGTGTCCATAGTCCATACTATTGTAAAGTGGGGCAATGGTAGGAGGGTGTAAGTGGGATTCTTAAGCTGAAAATCATGCTTAGGCTTGTGCTGTCTGGAAAGAAAAAAGGTTGCCATTCATCCGGCGGTGCTCATAGCATCCGTTTACTGCTTTTTCATACAAGCATGTTGGTATTATTGGTTTACCTATACTATTGGTCGATGTTTGTCTTTCTTTATTCTCCTGTTGGTTAATCGGAACGGTCGTATTTGCTTCTGTTATTGAAGTGAGTTGCTGAGATTAGTGTAGACGGGTTACTAATGGGTGGCTTCTTGTAGATTCAAGGATACTACTAATAAAATAAACGAGGTCTGGTGAAGCGCACGACGTGCGGAAGGCTCCCCACAGTACATGGAGTTTCAGGTGTACAACTACGTCTCCAACAATGGCTTAGAACACGTTGTCCTTGTTGAGGTATCTTGCTTTTTTTGAAATTTTTGTGCTTTACATCGCTAGATTTTGCTGCAGTCTTATTTACTATGGTTGTCTTGAAGTATACCCAAATTAAGCTTAGTGATAGTTTTAGTTTTTGATGTTTTTTTGTCTTGTTTAGTTTTTTGTGTGTATGAACTCACTCTCATGTGTCTAAAGGGCGACACAAGCAGTGGCTGGACGTCAAAATACATTCAAAATGTTTGACTGGTGATGTGTGTGCAATAAAAAATGCTATCTTTATGTACTTGATTTGCACTCTTCAGTTCAATTCAAATGTGTTCAACATGCATAGATTTTTTTTGTAGCAGGAAAGTCAATTGCAAAATGAAGGTCACATGGAGATTTAGAGCTTCACATGGGACGTGAAGTTTTCAAGTAAAGTAAGCAAGTATTGTGTGTTCACATGTTTTACGAACATGTCTTGCAAATCATCAGACCATTTCAAAAGAGCTAGGGTTTAGAAATTAATTACATGCATGTGGAGTAGGGAGAGCAACGAATTTTGCACGTGCTTCGTGTTGGAGGTCACTTGAAAATCTGCAGCTTTGACTGCTATGGTTAACGCAAAGCCGCTCGAGATGTGGATGTTACTGTAGATAGGGAAGTGGCGGTTAATCCCACTGACAGGACGTCACTGTTCAGAAACAAGTGAGAGGGAACCGTTTATACTTTTCCAGCTTCTGCGCTGACTGGGCAGCCCGAGTGCTGAATTGTGCTGGCAACTGTTCACCGCCCATGAACAGTGAACTCTCCCGCGGTCTGCGCCCTGGGTTGGGCACGGTCACCAGCCAGTCCTTTAAGGGTTAAGAATATCGCTGGTGGTGGGTCTGCAGTTGTTCACGCGAGAGTTTTATAGCTCTGGCGGCTACTTCATCGGTACCTGATACGACTTGAAGGTCTTGAGCTTTGCGGTCATGGGGGAGGGCATTGCCTTGCTCTCCGCCTACGGCAACGCGGACTCGGATATCGACGACGACTTAGATGACAGCCCGGCGAAGAAAGCCCTTGGGGATGCTGTCGGGAGTATTGTAGACTACGCTCACGACGAGGGGCATGCAGATGACGTTAGGCCAGATGAAGCCGTCCTAGTCCTTGGTGACAAAGCAGCAGCAGTGCAGGTGGAGGTTTCTGGGTCGCCGGGTGTTGAACCTGATGGAATTGCGCCCATGGAAACGGAAGAGGACGAGCAAGCAGATGCCAAGGTACAAGAAACGAGCGAGAATGGTGCGGAAGCTCCTGTTCCCAGTGCGGAGGAGGAGGACATCCTTGCCAATTTTTGGCCATCCCCGCCATCCACTGCGTGCTCAGAGGGCCTGCAGGCCAAATTTGCCAAGTTCTTGAAGTATAAGGCACAAGGGCGAAACTTGAATGACGATTTGCGGCTTTCAAAGGGTTATCGAAATCCTGACTTCTTGCAACTTGCAGTTATGCATCAAAATATTGACGACATAGGCAGCTGTTTTGACTCTGAAGTCTTCAATCCACATGGATATGACAGAAGCGACTTCGCAAATGCATTAGGTACAGGTTTTTAGGTTATTGCACTTCGTGGTCGATTTTTGTGTCATTGTCATTATTTCATCTTGTTTTCATAAAAGATACGTGAGTGCCGCACTCATCAAGGGTTGCTCTTGAACCGTGCTTGGTATAGGATGGCAGATGTTGAAACAGAGAGGTCTCTTATTGCTTTCAATTGTGATGCTGCGTGTTAGAGGTAATTTCCAACTTAACCAATGTCCATTGTATGGATTTTCGTGCAGTTGCAGAGCAAAGAAGAGAGGCAGATCGCAAGGAGCAGGAGAGGAGGCAGAATCAACGATCTAGCATTGATTTTGTGCGCGCAACCCAGCTCCTTACTTCTCAAAGAGGTGCGTAGTACATTTAAAGAGCCCTACAAGTTTTCTGTTGGTAGGCAAGTTAATGATGCCCCGAACCCAAGCTGTATGAATGATTGGAGTTTGTAGAGCTTTGCAGTCAGATTTGCAGAGCTCTGGGCTAGGACCAATCTCGATTTATATGATAGTTAAATACTAGTTTTTTTTTTTTTTTTTCCTCGTTTGTTCTTTGTTGATGTTTTCTACACCTCGTATTTATTCCGGGAATTTGTAGTGATCATCTTTCTCTTTCATGATCAATCTTTTGCTCTCATAAATCCCTTAGTTTAAGTCAGCACCTGCTGTCAAATTGTCTTCCGGGCTAAAAGTCTTACTGACAAGAGCCAGTCACAACTTTTTCGGTGCTGAAAATGTGTTAGCTCTAATACCGTGATGTCAATGCATTCCTTAGCTAGCATGACCACTGTCATTATTACAATTCCTTAACCCTAGACCGCCCAAGGGGACGGAATGTGGCCGCTGTGTATTTTAATTTGAATTTTTTTGACTTTTATTGAAGATTAATTTAAGTGGTTATTTTTTTAAATTATTCTTATTAAAGTCTTGTTTTAGTATCAAAAATCCAATTTTGAAAATGAATGACTATGATTTGTCTATTCAAGATTTTGTGTAAGGGTGTCCATTGCATATCTTCACTTTCTAGTGTTGAGAGCTCTTGGAGATGAGCCTCAAGTACACTGGAACTTGGAGAAACAATCACATTAGAAATTTAATTTAAAAAATTGTAGAGTAGATTTTAAGAAGCCCTAAATTGATTAGGATTACACATGTTGTACTTTACATACTCATATTTTTTTTGACATCCTCAATTTTAAATTTGAGATGTGAAAAGAGGATTGAAAGACTTCAAATCACTTTCACAGTTTTGACACCCTCTTCATCAAATGTTATAATTTTTCAATCCATAAGTGATATTGTTGTGTTTTCTTTTCCTATGTGATCTCTAACATATCTAGTTTGAATTTGTATGGTTACAATTTATTAAAAAATGATGTAACTTATCAAAACGTTGCCATTCTGTTCATCCAAGAGCACATTATGAGATACTGGAGAACGTCCGTGGGCGGTCTAGGGTTAAGTGGATAGGCCCTTCAATTAAAGGAGCTGTTGTTTGCACAGTATCACTTGCAGCCGTGGCTACAAATGCTCGGCCTGCAGAAGGAGCCCATAATATCATCAGTACGGTGCATACTACAACAACAACAACCGAAGTAAGGAGTGAAACTCGCACCAACAAGAAGAGCAAGTGGGACAAATCGGGTCATCACTAGTAGCGGTTGTCAATTCTTTTGTACGTTCACACTCGCTGGAGGAAGATTGGCACTATCGTTATACCATAATGAATATTTATGGGGTATGTTCTCTACTGTCTCAAGTGCCTTATGGGTTGTAGCAATATTGTGTTACAGTTCATTGAATTGATTAGTGCAACTAAGGAGGGGTTGGATTGGGATGGTTTCGGTTGGTTTGAATTACTATGGCTGAGTATTGTATCCACTGTAGATGCAGACGAGGCTTGAAACTCAAAGGATTTTGCAGCTGTCAGCAGACATACATTTCTGTTACGTTATTCACTATTCACCAATCACTTATAGTACGTCATTTGTGATAGAATATTGCGTGGTATGTCATTTAGTCTATTGTATGTTATTGGTGTCCAGCTCGTCAAAATTAGATTAAGTGAGAATTGACTGTGGGATTTGAGCTAGGCTTTGAAGTTACCCGCACCCGTACGCATATTGTTAATCACAAACATTGGGTTCTGCTTTTTTCCTCTCTTGCTTATGTTGTTCAAACAAGTTGTGTAAATCAGGTGTTACTGTTCCTTCCTGCGAGCTCCTCTGATGGTCACAATTTTTTTGAGTAGTTTAATGGCCTACCTTGTATGTGTTATCAGTTGCAGATCATTTTCAAAATTGTGAGACTACCCAGCTTTGGTGAGTCTTGTACGCATCGACTTTGGAATGTCGACGTTCTCTTAGTCACATGTTTCCCAAAAAGGCGAGCTATGGATTTCCAGTGCTCTGCGGGTACCCGGCCTCTGTTTTAAGTTCACCAGCCTGTTCTCGACTTCGTGTATGGGCCTGGCATCTGCAGCACGGGTTCCATCATGTCGTAAGTTTGGAGGTACAAATTTATGATCATGTCCACGGCCTTCTGCCACCGTCATCCACAAGCTGCTGCTGCTGCTAATAATGCCCACCGCTCTGTGCAGTACCTAAGTTAGCTACAGGAGTTGCTCGATCATTTCAAGCTACTGGGCTGGGCCTTATAGATCAGTTCGATCTCGATGCAGATGCTAGAAGATCACTCCCAGAAAAAGCTAAGCAGGTTAGTGTTCAGATGCTGCACTTACTAAATAACATGATTATACTCATTAAAGCATCCAACAATGCAATGCGTAGCCTGTTTTTGCTTTGATAACTCGGTAGTACATGCAGGAGCTAAGTTTCAGTTTTTAATAATAGTACAAAATTTGCCAGAAATGCCGACATTTGCCAATCTGATGAAAGCCACGGAGTAGTGGTTGACAATTCATACGATCTTGATTTTGATTACGAGGCCAGTGGTGGCAGATTTAGAGAGAGATAAGCAGGTTATTTGTCACATAATCTTACGAACAGTGTTGCTTAGATTAAGCTGACGGTGGATGTACCGAGAGTGCACGCGGAGAGGGTCACTCACTGGTGGAAGCTGGCTGCTGTTACAAGAATTGCTTGGATGGGTTGTATGAGTTTCTGTATTGCTCGGGAATGAGCACAGCATTTGCGAAGTTTCTTGCTGAAAATTTATTGAAAAGGCATATAATGCACGGTGGAGTGCTTTTTCAACCAACTGCCGGCGGGAGTTTGAGACAACGGTACTGGAATAAACGATGCAGCAAGTAGTATTGAGGCGTTAGAACGACGACTCTTGAGTTCGACATGAACATTAGATTCAGCTTAGTTGTATTGTTGCCAAGTTTTCAAACTCCATACTTCAGACTTTGACACTACAATCTTTAAAGCTTGAATCCTTGCTTTGTAATTGCTTAAGTGTGATTGTGTTTTTTGGAAGATCCTTGTTTGTATATTTGTGTTTAAGAAAGCACGAGTGGATTGAATGCTTCCATGTGTGTTGTGGTAATGATTTTCTTGGCTTTGCAAATATACCATGTCGTTGTTGATGAAGTCTTGTGACTTGTTTTTGTGTGGCTGAATTCTTTTGATTTTGCCTAAATTCTTGTATGGTTTGATGAAATTTTTGCATTAAATGTTTGAGCTTTGTGTGAAGATGTGTTGTGCATAAGCATCTAGTGGCCCATATTATTGTTTCTTGTGGTGTAGATTGCATTCTCACAAGCACACCTTCATAGTTTCTATTGGAAAAAAACACTTACAATTATATCGGGCAGAACTAACAAAAACAAACACTAATAAGGAGTTTGTTGTTTAGAAGAGCAAAAAATTAGAGAATGATATGATGGATGTAATTTTAAAATAGTAATGCATAGGATTGTGTCAAATGCCCTTGTCATTGGAGGTGCCATGAATAGCTTTTTTGAGACTAGGTTTCAACAAAATAGTTTTTTTCTAGCAACAAACAGCACAATTGATAACAAACTGAATGAAAGCAAACTTAGAATATGCCAAATTTGATGTCAAGGATTTCAAAATACAAAGTTGATCTAAGAAGATTTGATGGATTTGATGCCATACATTTTGATCATTTTTGAACGCCTACTGTGTTTGACGGAAACATTCATACGGCATCGAAAACCAATGGATTCAATTTTCAAATGAATTTGGGCATGACATTCTTGTGTTTATGTTTAAAAGGTTTTAAAATTTAGATGTTTTAGTATAATGAGTACATCTTCCATTTTTAAATGACTTCGAATGCAGAGCCAATACATAAAACTTCAAATGAATGTTAAACTTTGTCGTGACATCACAAAATTTCATCATGCACACGACTTCAGAATAAGCATATTGCATCATTACATTCCAAAATTTTAGCAAGGACTTCAAATGCGTGATTTGGTTTAGTCATGTCATTCACGAGCGTAGAAATATAGAGACAATGAGTAATTTCATTGGTACCCAAAGATAATGGGATCTAATCTATTCTCCGTACAAGAAATTAAAAAAAATGGAACTTGGTTTGAGGAAGGCGGTCTGAAACCTGTAAGAGTTAAGAGCAAAATTTCCACTCTTCAAATTTGTTGCCTATGAAATGCAAGTACACTGATTCATACAATTGAGTACAAAAATGCTATAGAGTTGTCTAATTGAAAATCTATAAAATTCCAGAAAAAAATACGTGGCCGCTCACGAGAGATGGTATTATCGAACGTGCAGCTTACTGAGATCGTGAAAAACATGAGAATTCAATTAATCACAGGGTTAAATTCTCTTTTTCATTCACACCCATCCTTCCTGACTATAGTAGTAAGATGCCAGAACTTGCATTATTATGACCTTTGCTTTTTAATATCTTAAACAGTAGAATTAAAATTTATACCACGACTAACTACTAATCTAATCAATCTACACCGGTTACATGAAGTTCTTTGAACTTAGGACAATGTAGTGCTACATGTCAAAGTAACATGAAAAACTCCAAGATTTCAAGAGTCAAGAAGGTGGTCTGGAACAAATTCCACACTGATCATCCTCTTAATCTCTTTATTCTGACATCTGTAAACAAGTTCTTTGCAACATATCAAAGAGTGATAACGAGTGTATTGAATTCTGTAAGTTGGGTTTGGTGAGAGACCAGAGGACATGATATGGGATTAGGGAACATAATCTGGGCGGTCTAAGAGAAGTCTGGGCGAAAACTTTTTTGAGAATTTAAGAAAAAAAATCTATTCTAAAAGCCCATTTTCCTAGAGCCTGGAAATATTATACAAAACCATTCCTCCAGCTCCAATACATGTCTCAAGCCAAGATTTCAGGTACATCTACATAAATACACAAGAAACTGTTTAGTCCCAGTGGCATGCACTTCTTCAACCACGCTCTAAACACAACTACTGGCTTTGAAAGAAATATCTGAATATATATAGCCAGGTGCAAGATTGGCTGAGCGTGGGAAGGCTCAAGAACGTCTTCTAACGCCTCGAAATAATAATCGACTCCTAACAGCGACAAATTCAATTCTCTACTTGATGCTGAGACCACAGTGAATTTTACACAAATAAACAAGTAACTGCAGCAGCTCATGTAACGGATCATCGTAAATACCTCGGTGAGTGGCACTGACAGGCAAGGAGATCCCAGTGTACATAGGAGGAGCATTGTCGCATGGAATCGAGTGCAGCAGCATCGTGTCCAACGTGTCCAACTAGCAACATGCACTTGGTGGCTCTCGGAATGCAGCGCCCATTGCCCTGGCCTTCACTATGTTTTTGTGCCTTCAGATTGATGATTTTGATGCTTGGGAAGGACTGAAGGCTCCTGCAGCAAGTAGGAGATTCGTCCTGGAGAATTTGAGTGCATAAACAGGCGTCGATTTCGTTGGAAGGGTTTTCAAGAGTCGAAGATGTCTGGTTGTCTTGTCTTCGGAGCGAGAGCCTTTGCTGCTGGCATTCACATCCCAAAGCCGAACCGTGTTGTCGGCGGAGCCGGAAGCCAGTAACGAGCCTTCACCGCTGAAGGCCAGAGTCCAAACACAACTAGTGTGGCCCATCAAAGGCGCTACACACTGGCCAGATCCGAGGTCCCACATGAAAATGGCACCACGATCGTCTCCGGAGGCCATGTAGCGACCGTCACTGGACATGGCCAACGACAAGACCGTGCCACAATGACCATTGAAGACACGCAAACACTCGCCGGTCTGCACATCCCACAGCCGCACGGTGTTGTCGGTGCCTCCCGTGGCTATGTAATTGCAGTTGACATGCCATTGCAAGCAATCCACGTCGGACATGTGCCCTACTAAGATCCGCAGAGGCTGCATTCGTTCCATACACCACACCCGTGCCGTGCGGTCGTGGGAAGCGGTTGCAAAGTAATGCCCCACGGGACTGTACTGGACATCCCAAACCGGGAAATTGTGACCTTTGTATCCCATGAGATTTGTCTTCAGCTTCATGCTCCACAGTCTCACGGTGCAATCTGCGGATGATGTGAGCAGGAAGTCACTATCTGGGCTGAAGCTAGCGGCATAAACAGGGCCTGCATGGCCTTGTAGAAGAGAATACGACGATTTCGATCCTTCCAACGCAGTCTCTCTGGTCTCTGTGAAGCCGTTGCTGGAAGGCTGGTCCTGCGTGTTCTGCTTCCCAAGCTTCGCCATGTCCCAAACCTTGACCGACGAATCCGAGAACCCTCCAGCGACTAATGCACCATCTCCAGATATTGCAGCGCAATTCAGGCTGTTGTGCGTGTTGATGAAACTGTAAAAACTCACGGACGGTAGGGAGTTGCTGCCCAAGCGAGCACGCTTCCGAAAATCCTCCAACACTTGTTTCTCCACCTCCTCTGACACCGTGGGCATTGGCAGCTCCGCCTTCACACGAGGAGCACTTCCAGGACCCGTCAATTTGGCAGTTGCCCCCGGGCCAGCGGTGGTCGATTTATCCTTCTTCGATTTTTTGCTGCCAGCTCCTCCTCCTCCAGCTGCTTTGGTTTTCCCATCCTCTCCCTCGCCGTCCTTCTTTCCAGCCATGTCTTTCTCAAGTAATGCAGCAGCAGCAGCAGCAACAGTCTCCTTTTCAAATTTATCCTCTAATGAATCCTCAAGCGCTCCCCACCGAATCTCCTTCTGGTTCATGTAATCCAAAGTCCCTTGTGCAATGACTTCGTCCTCTTTCGGCAGAGCCGACGGTGGACCAGGCAAGACATGGATGTTCAAATGCTCATTCACAATCCCCAGCATGAGCATGCTATCCGTCCCATGCAAGTACTGCAGCAGCAACTCGAACGAGTACTGACACATTTTCACGTCTTTCTTGCTCTTCCTCAAAGCAAGCACAACTGCCGACTCCTGCAAATGCTGAGGCGACAACACACCTTCCAGGTGTTGAAGATCGCGAACATGAGTTGCCTCGTGATCGTCCCGGAACGTCTGCAAAAACTCACGAGCCTCCTGCGTGAACCCTTTCCCCACCAAATCGATGTAGCAATGCGCAAACACGGGATAAAGTATGCGCAGGAGCTCGTTTTTGTAACTATCCAAGGATTGGTACACCCACGACCTAAGTTTGCTGTAACTCTCCTTGTACCTGTTGGGATCATTCTCGGACTTCGCGTAAAAGAGAATAGGGTTTGCGATGTTCGGGTCCACGACGGTGGTGTCCATCGCAGTGCTGCTCCGCAGCCGCTGCTGCTCATCGTGAAACGCTAGCTCCGCTTGTATATACCCTTTGCTCTTCAAGTAGGCCAACACTGCTTGCTCCACTTTCTCCTCCTCCATCCCCCCCAAACCCTAAACCCTAAAACCGCAAGCGCATGCAATGCAATGCAATGCAACACTAGACTTCCTCACCTCCAGATTTACGGAATTTCAGCTTCTGTAGAAAAAGCGCATCGCGCGCCAGTGTGCGGGCTGCTTGAGGCTCCACGTTCTGCCAGGACAGCCGTCGCCCTGCTTCCAAACTCACCAGTGCCCCGACCACCCAGAGCGCCGCTCCTGCAATTGCGAGAGGCTTCCGGGGATAGCAGTTCACCATCGCTCGCTCTTCTTCGCAACAACGCTCTTCCACAAAATATTGTACCGACCTCGCCTCTCGAAACCCTAAACTTATGAGCAAACAGCATTGTGCGCACAAAAACGTCGTCCCTCCGGCAATCGGACTTCCAGAACTCCAGTTTTCTAATATCTACGCTATTTGTAGATTCTAGCTGCAGAATCTATCTTCTACAAAGATATACCTGAGTATACGTTTTTTTGGAAGTTTTATGGTAAAACTCTGTTCAGTCTTTTTAAGGGCTGGGCTGTTCTCGCTAGGTCCCAATCTCCTGGGAATACGTAAGGTAAGAGGCTCGAATTGCGTTAGGGCACTAATTCCGCTCACCTCCCTAAATGATTCTATCAGTACATGGTTTATTCATATCCTTTCCATAATGTGCAGTGGATGTACATTTCAGGAGGTGCACCATTTTAGAGCCCTATGACCTTTCCATTTCAAAATTTCATAACTAATTCCGCATTGCTCTGAAAAATATAAAATAACTTGAGTTGGTTGTCAATTCCTCTTGTCTTTCAAGGAAAATTTACCGAAAAACATATCAAGAAGTTCCACCTCTCCAAAATTCAGTTTCAACTCTTAGATGGTTGGTTGACAAGCCTCTTACCTTAGGTGCGAGGTTAGGGTGGAAAATCTCAACTTCTTTTTACAATCAATTAAAAGTAAAAGTAATAATCTGCCCCGTGTTTTGTTGATCTTCAGTTGTATCCTCATCCGGCGATTATAGACTTAAGGATATCTGAAAAAATGTGAATTCAATGTTCTCAAATTGAGCTTTTACATTTCTCACTTTTACTTTGAGCATTTACGTTTCTCACTTCTACTTTTCTCACTTTTGCTTTTCAACCATCCATCTTTTGCTTTGTTTTTTTGGTATAAATAAACACCTCCCATGACCCAAATATTATCATTTGGTGTTTAATATCACTGTTCATTACAATTTGAGGTGCTATCAACTAATTCAAGATGAAGCAAATGGATGCTAAAATCATGAAGAAGAAGGGTACTAAAAAGGAGGTTGTGAAATCAACTTGTCCTTAGCAAGGAAACATATTGGAAAATTTGAAGGGGCTTTTTACAGAAGTCCAAGAGGATTACAAGGCTAAAGTTGACAACGCAAAGCGGGAAAGAGGATTGACACAAAAACAACTATTTGAAGAACAAGTAGCCAAATTAGAGGCAGCAAGAAAAAAATCACTTGCAATTAATGTTAAACATGAGCCTAATGTTGACAAGATATTCAAAGCGCATGCGCGTTGAATTAAACATTTGAGGGTTGTTATCACCCAAACTTGTGGAGCTTTGTAGAATTGGGCCATGGCCATGGTTATAGCTGTTGCCAAGCCATTTTGTTTTTTATTTTAAAATGTTCTTTAAATTCAAAGGAAAAAAGTTGAAATTTGGATTTTTTACAATTTCAATAAGATTTCATTAACTTCTTTGGAAAATTTCTTTGATTTGATTACTTTTGTATTATTTTTTCTTTTTATGTAGTTTTTTATACTAGCTTGGGCTTTGTAGGGTTTCTTGTAACAAAGTTTTAATCCATCAATTCTACTAAGTTCAATTTAGAAAGGCGCATTGTATTCTGATTCTTGAGGATTTTTTTGTTAGTAATTCAAAATCACTATTGGGTCAATGACCATATTATGTTTTTAAATTTAGTTTTTAAACTCTGTGTTTAGATTTCAAGTTTTGCAATATGTTTTCTAGAATTAGTTTTTAAGATGTTCTTTATAAGCTATAACTTTGAATTGAAAATCTATAGGTAGAATGGTTTATATTTTATTTTGTTGAAACTAGTGCAACCCGTGTGTCCCATGGACACACTTTGAGTCAAAGAAATAGCACAACATAACAAAAACTCCCAGGCCTAATACAACATCTATAACAATTTCTACTCTCAAAGGATAAGCTTACATCCTCACACCATACACTCAGTTAACATTCAAATAGCAAGTTCTATGTAAGCATGACTTGGCTAATGTCCATGGCCACTAATCTTTGAAATGGGGTCAACATAGTTCCTCAACTTGATTGAACCTAATGGAAGCACTAACTAAAGAAAGATGTGTACAAATCACCATGTTTCTCTACCAATTCCATCAAGTTTATCAGCCACGTAAAACATCATACAAAGTTAATAAGCTCAACCAATATATGTCGACATTGCAACTTGGACTCAAAAAAAGGTTCTAAGCAATGAAAGCTACTTATGGATATGTTATAACATAAGCTCGTTCAATATAAATAGTAGCAAGATGCTAACCTTGTGAGCTGCTGTGAGTTGCAGAAAGTAGATCAAGGCCTTGGTACTTAAGAGACTTTGCGTCAATCCTGCCAGTGTAAACGAATTTCATCATGGCGTTGGTGATGTGGAAGAATGCTTCCCTAATGTTCAACCTATTCAAATTTTGCACATTTGGACTCTCAATATGGAGCTTCAGAATCTACCAAAAAACCCAAGCATGACCTGTCACTTATCAATGAGCATCTGAATATATTGAATCTAAGAAATAAGTAGAGCCTAATACATTGATTGATTGATTAATTAGTTGTTACAAAAAGGAAGACTAGTTATACATATGAGGCGCCAGTAAGGAGGAGCGACTTTAAGACAGTAAAGCTCTTTTAACACCATGTTTGTTTTAATGAGAGTATTCCAATGAAATGAGACATAAAACACCTGAAGTTCAAAAATACATATGTCAATTTGACAAAAGGTTTTAGGTCAATTCAGACATAAAACCTTTTAGATTTGACTTAAAATAGAAAGGTTTTATGTCAATTTAGCTCGATTTGAGCTGAAATCTCTCATTTTAATGGAATCAATGATTTTGGTCAAAATCTAACAAATTTATTTTGAGAGGTCCCCATTCTCTCATTATAATGAATAAGAAAATTTCTTTTGCCCACACTTCAACCGTCTCGTGCTTTCCGCTCTCGTTTCCGCTTTCAAATACCGCACTCCAATTCTTCTAGATCACATCGGAGGGAAGTCTTTCAAAGTTCCCTGTGGAGCTCACACCTCCTTCATTGTTCTTGAGATTCTCAATGACGGCTTCTGCTAGTAATTGCTAGTAATTGCAACATGTTGTCCCAGTGTCGGTACTCCCAGCCCAACGCATGAATCAAAAATAAATAAATAAATAAATATATAAATAAGAAAAGGTCAATTCAAAACCAATGAAATAAAAGAAAGCGGTAAAAGAGAACTGAGACACACTCCTACATATTAGGTTGAAGGAAAACAGAAATAATCACTAAGCCCTTCTAACAAAAAGCTTAATGCTCCTGGGTATGCTAATCATTTAGCATATTAGATTCATAGCATAAAAGAGGCCGGACTGATATGCTACTAAAATTTCTAGAAACAACCATCTATGATTCTCTGCTTGTATTATATAAGGTTGGCACAAACTTCTCAGAAAATCCACTTTTGGAAGCAGAATCTTTAAAAAAAAGAATTGAGGAAAACTTCATGTCATACATGTGACTCTCAGCAAGAATTCAAAGAGAGAAGTGTGCGAGCACAAACTCTCTCCAGATATGACTTGTAAAGGATCTGCACTTGTTATGAAAATATTACTGCTTGGCTCGTACCTTGTGACTTGTGAGTGCTCAAACCTCCCCGTAAAGAGGCTAGCGCAAGCACAACCAAGTTCAAGTTCTATCCTTGGGTAAGTTGGGAAAACAATGATGAGCAAAATGTGGCAATTTACCTAATGAGCCAAAGACCTGAATTACATAAGAAAATGGAAAATGAAGGTGATCATACCTCGTCGCAAGATGCTACATACCTCGGGGCTTCATTGATGATGGCCTCCATCCTTTTGTGGCTTAATTGTAGGTGTGGTTACTTTGCTTGTAAGTAACCTCAATTTAATGACAAATAATCACAACATACCATTGGTTGGCAAGGTAAAAATCCCACCAGTGGACCAGTTCACATTTCGCACTTGTGACAAATAGTCACAACATAAACCGAGTCCTAGAAGAGGAGCCGAGCACGCCTCTAATCACCTTCAATTAAGTTCAATAGTATCCAAGATATGGCTCCAAGTGATTCCTTGTCTAGCTAATAGGTAATTTACGACGGACCCGTTATTCTAAATGCATAACTATGACGCCTAAGACTCTACCCCACAATAAGTAATCCATGGTTCAAGACAATGGTTAGATAATTCCCTTAATCCAAAGAAGCTGATGGAAGTAATAAATCTTTCCCTCCCTTTTGGCCTTTTCCCCTTCTAAATAAGTTAAAATGTTCACAAAACCCAAAGCCAAAGCTGTTGGTCTAGGAAGGGCAGCAGACCCCCAATTTTGAAGGCAGAGGACCGGCTGAGACCCGAGGGTGAAGACCGGCTAAGAACTAGAGGGGAGCCAAATATGGTGCCGGATATCCCTCCGTCGCAGCTGGGCAAGCTCAAGGGCGCAGATCGCAATGTGAGCCCAAGAGCAAGGATTGCAGTATGCTCCAAGAGCAAGGATTGCAGCTTGAGCTCCGAGGTGAGCTGAGAGAGGGGAATTGGATGGGTGCACTAGTGCACTAGCTCCGGGGAGACTAAGAGGGGGAATTGGCTGGGGGTGCTGGTGAGCTTGAGAGCAAGGATTAGCACGGTGATTGCAAGAAACACGTGTACTATTTTTTGTCCCCTTGGTTTTTGGCAAGTGGTTTTTTGGCTATAACTTTTGCATCATAAGTTATTTTTCCCTGAAATTTGAATCAAAAGTATATGGAATAGTCACAAATATTTAATGATTTTTTGAAAATTTATAAAACTAGTTTACTATTTGTAAATAGCCCCCAATTAGGTGTCTACTTTGGCTATTTTGGGGGATTTGAGTATTATTTTTGACCCTACAAAGCAAATCTGATAACCAAAATTCATAAACAAGTTCTTATATTAAAGTTACACAATCCTAGATTTTATTTTAAAAATAGTAATAAATCCACCTTCTACGTGTGCTCAAAGTGCACAACTTTTGCACAAGTGCACAGAACATAATTTATTTTTCCCAATAGTAAATTTGATGGAAAAGGAGCACCTTCAAGTTAGAAAAAATGGCCGATTTTAGTTTATTTTTTTGAATTTTTTTACTATTTCCTAAAAAGCAAAAGGCAAAGTGTCATTTTTTTTGAATGTTTTTGGTATCTATGTTTTTGTGCATAACTTTTAGAATTTTTTTTTCTAGGTTTGAATTTCCACTAGTGTGCTGCTTTTTAAGTGCTTTAAAAATTATCCATATCTTATTTTATTTTTAAAAAATATATTCCAAAACCTTACAGTACTACCAATACTAAAGTTGTTTAAAACTATTTGAGACAAAACTGACAGGTGTTTTTTGCAACGACCCAGCAACGTGAGCTCCGAGAGCAAAGGTTAGCAGTGTGAGCTCAAGGTGACCAAGAGAGGGAATTAAGCTGAGCGGACTGGTGAGCTCGAGAGCGGGGGTCAGCAGCGTGAGCTCGAGAGTAAAATTGCAGCGTGAGCTTGAGGTGAGCTGAGAGAGAGAAAATTGGCTGGGTGTACTGGTGAGCTTCGGGGAGACTAAAAAGGAGAATCGGCTGGGGGTGCTGATGAGCTTGAGAGCCAGGATTAGCAGCGTGAGCTGAGAGAGAGAATTGGCTGAGTGTACTAGGAGCTACGGGGAGACTGAGAGGGAAATTGGCTGGCCGGGTGTACTGATGAGCTCCGGGGAGACTGAGAGAGAGATTTGGCTGAGTGTACTGGAAGCTCGGGAGCAAGGATTAGCAGCGTGAGCTGACCGCTGAAGGTGACAGAGAGAGAGATTTGAGCTGAGTGTACTGGGAGCTACGGGGAAATTGAGAGGGGAATTGGCTGGGTGTACTGCTGAGCTCCGAGGAGACTGAGAGAGAGAATTGGCTGAGTGTACTGCTGAGCTCCGGAGCGAGGATTAGCAGCGTGAGCTATGAGAGTAGGATCGCAACGTAAGCTGAGAGAGCAAGGAGCGGCCACATGAGCTCAAGAGCAGAATCGCAGCAAGAGCTTGAAAGCAGGATCGCAACGTGAGCTCATGGGGGACCGAGAGAGAGAATTGGCCGAGTGTGCTGGTGAGCTCAAGAGCAGGATTGCAGCGTGAGCTGAAGGGGGGGGGGGGGGGGGGGGGCGGCGAGAGAGAGAATTGGCTAAGGTGGCTCAGCCTTGTAGGAACTCAGAGAGGCCTTTGAGAATTCGGAGAGCTAGCTGGCCGAAGCTGAGTTGAACAAATTCTTGATCTAGAGCTGCTAGGAGGGCTTCAATGACGTGACCAATTCTGATAGTGCCAGGCTGGAACTCTGGTAAGGGTCAAGTAGAAAGTGGCAAGCTAAGTCTCGCACCGGGCTCCTATTGGGTGGACTCTAATGAATAACAACCAGAACTACTCAGCTAACTAGGATTTCTAAAAAGTAATGAATTTATCTGGTACACTATTGCTTTTGGTATATTCCGCTAAGGATCGTACCTTCATTGGTAGCCATATTTCATATCAATTGGATTTTCCAATAAGAAGTTTAGAAACAACAACCCACATTTTATGATTTTGGTTATATGTGCAGAACATTGGAAGATATTTGGATATTTTGCTTAAAACACAAAGAGATCCTTTAATTTTTTGCCTAAACATGGAGAGATCTCTTGATGTTTTGCATATTACACAATGGATTGAAAAATTCAAAAGTACAGAGACAATTCAAATTTAGATAAACATGACATTTATATTCTCACTTTAGAATTGTCTTACTCAAAAGTTGTGTTTTTATCATTTGAACTAGTATCTTATTGTAGTGCCATATCTTCTTTTCTGAATTGGTTTTAAGTACATTTTTATTTATTTTTGAAATAGTTTATTTTTTATTACAATTGTAATCCAAATGAACGGTTTTGACACCAATGTACACACAATTCATCCATTGGAAATTGTTTATCAGCAATCTTTGCACATAAACCATAACCAAGTTTCATTATTTCATACCATGTTTATTTCATCAATCAATTTATTCTTCATTAGATATGAAACAATCTTTAAAAAAATTCTTTAAGTATGTCCTTGTGATACACTTTTTCAACTTGGTACCATGCACTTGGAAGGTCCTTTTGTGGGCCAAAAATAAAATTTATTCACAACTAAGAACTATAACAACATCAAATTACCTATAATCAAGAAAAGTTGTATGATGGCCATTGCTGTGTCATTGAAGTCTAATTGTGCAAACCTATGTACTAATAAAATCAACCTCAAGTTAATTGAAGCCCAAAAATGGCATTTTGAATGTTGTATGCAAAAAAATAAAAACAAAATAAAACTCATGTGATAGATTTTCTACATCTGAGCCCTAATTCAATGTCTTAGTGGTAGTCCTTGTGTAATGAATGTTCAACACTCCAACAAATATCTAATCATGATTTGGAAATATTTAGGCTCATTGTAAACTTGGGAGCTTTCCTTTTTATTACTTTGTGTTTAAGTGAGTTGCCAATTTAGACCAAATGTACTTCTTGAATTTTTGGAGGATATGTATTTTTTTTCAAGACCCTTTTATAGTCTTATGTGACATAACATGAATTCGTCTAAAACCGCTTTTTTCTCATAATCTATCTTACATCAAAAAATGCTTATTCTTTTTTTAACGTCATATTTGTTAACTTGGGAAAAATCGTACATTTTAGGACTTTCAGAATTTTGATATGAAGGTTTTAGATGGCCTCCTAAAACTTACATGTGTCCTCACCGAAGAGGAGGAATTTGCAAGGGAAAAAATCTTATTGGTTCAGACTGAATCTAATACCTTCAAATTTGATTTAAAGTAACTTTTTGGGTTTCAAGTGGAATACAAAGTGGGACACCTATTTTTCCCAAATTAACAAATATCAGGTTCTTTGTATTTTGTGTGTGTTTGTGCATGTGTAGGTTTGATAATTACATATTGGCCAAGGGCCAAGGGCATTAAATTGAATTTGGGAGATGAAAAGACATTCTCAATGGACTTTATTGGATAGCTCTTAACCCCTGAGCCTCTAGCAGGAAGTATACTTCCTCTGGGGATTGGAAAATAGGTTTAAGGTAGCCTGATGTCCTTTTAAATTTAGTAGGGTGGTACAAGGGTTGCCTTTGAGTAGGGTCCGTGTGATACTCAATCACTTCACAGGGTGTTTAGGCTGCTAGGGATTGATGTTTCATGAACAGTCTCTGTGTGAGAGTTACTAAGCGGTTTCAGGCGCCCGATGACCGTGTGCAACCGGTTTGCAGAAGCAAAACAAATTGTTGGCGGGGTGGGGGGATTTTGGTCGTGAAGGAGTAGCTGAGCGGGAGAGCCAAGTCACCGTGCTCCCACTAGTTTCCCTGTGACGTGTCGGTGCACTCCCGGTAGGTTTTATCTAGATACTGCAATTTGGGGGCAAATTTAGGGGTCTGGAATAGGTCAGATGTCTCTGGAAATTTGAGGGCACCCAGGTGACATACAGCCCCCCCACCATACAAAATTTCAGAGCCCTAAACCACATGGTCTAGGATTTCTTTCCCTAAAACACGACTTCATTCATCAAAAAATGCAAAAAGAATCAGAATTCCACCAAGTTTGACCATTATAAAAAACAGACCCGTACGGTGAAAGTGATTACATTTGGGACGGGTGTACATGATCAAGTGAACTACTATTCCCAAAGGTCCATATCCACGGATCTCATTTTTTCAAAAAATAGAGGCTCTGGAGCGTCTGTGACCCTCAAAAACCACCCAAAACCCAATTTTGAGCTGGGCGCTCAGGGGTTAACCTCTAAAGCTTTGAACATCCTTTTTTGGTAACATAGCAATTCTGGGCAACTCACTATCAATGGGGTTATCATTTTCTTTCTTTGAAATTTCACACATGATGTATCCAAGGAGTAGCTTTAAGGCCCAACAAATTTCATAACTTTTCACTTCATGATTCAAAAGTTATTGCATGATATGTAGTTTTCTTTGCTTGGGGGCAGCCAGAAAACTTCTTTAAAAATTAAGTTTTTTGAATTTTTTTTTTGAAATTGGTTCTTTAGAAATATATATGTACTTGGGAAGCTTTGAATCATTCCAATTGATTAGCAAGATAAAATTTATGAGGAGATTTTGTTTGCAAGTAGTTATAGATTCTCTTCTCTAAAATAAACTTTGAAGTTCATTAATTTACTCAATTTTCAATGTTTTAGAAAAAGAACAAAACAAAAAGATGTAGATTGTTTTTTTCTTGACCTATGAATAGAGTTTGATGTCCTCCTATTGTTCAAAAATTCGGAGTTTCAAATTAGTTTTCAAAGTGTGGTTTCAAATTGCTTGAAAATTAAATTTTTGAGGCATTTTTGAAGGGCACTAGAGGCCACTCACTTGATGGCATGGGATTGGTTAGCATGCCCATGTTTTTGGACTATGTGCACGTGTCACTAGCTCCCTTCCTCCTCCAACAAGAAGATCATTTTGGGACACTAAATAAAGGTCAACAAGAAGATCATTTTGGGATAGAGGGAGTACAACATTACAACCATTGGGATTGGAATTTTTATTTCCATAATTGAGTTTGTAACAATTTAGTGGTTTGAATAATTCTCTACTTCTTTTTACTTACTACTTTTTTTCCATGTGTTTTACAATTCCAAATGATTTGAAAAACTTTAAGTGTTTACCCAACTTGCTTTGAAGAAAAAATCCAAAAAATTACAACCATTTTGAAATTTTCTTCATATAAATATGACCTTGTGAAGTGCAGCTGCCCGGATTTTTGCAAAGACAAAAAATGGCTTTTTGTCAATTCAAACTTAAATATCCAACAATCTACATGGTGAAAACTCTTGAATTTCTTTTCAAATCTTTTGATACTAGTGTAGTGCAAGGTCTTACAACTACATTTGTTAAAAAAAGTTTTTTTCTAAAATTTGGTACTTGTACTAGAAATGGCAATTTTGGAGCAGTTTTGGTGAAAATTTGAGCTTAGTAACGTCATATTTGTTAATTAGGTCCAAAGGATACTTTCTGGGACTTTCCAATTTTGAGGTGAAGGTTTTAGGTGATCACCTAAAACCAAGCTCAGCATTTTTTTATGTACACATGTCTTCACCTGAGAGGAGAAATTTGTGAGGGAAAAAATCTTAGTGGCTCAAATTGAATCTAATACCTTCAAATCTAGTTTAAGGTAATTTTTTGGTTTAAGGTGGAGTACAAAGTGGGACACCTCTATGTCCCAAATTAACGAATATGACGTTTAGTGCTTTAGGGCTTGATCAAGAACAATGTTCTCTGTGTAATATTAAAAGAATCATATAATACACTACTTTTTTTTAATAGACAAGTTATCACAACTAATTTTTTTGGAGAAATTACAAATAGGGGCATGAAAATAAAAAATATTACAAATAGGGGCACACTTTCAAAATAATTTGTAAATATTTGTAACTTCTTTTGGTTTGAACATTGGTTGATTTAAATACATCACACTAAATGGTAGTTAGCTTTCAAAAAATTGAAACACCTCTCCAAATCAACCTAAATAAAGAAATTTTAATAAAGGAGATAGCAACTTTTGGAGGAACTTGTAAGTTTTTTGGAAGTTAGCTAAAATTTAATGTGATGTGTCTAAATCAACCAATTTCTAAACCAAAAAAGTTACAAAAAATTCGCAAATTATTTTGAAAGTGTGCCCCTATTGTAATTATTTTGAATAGCGCTCTTATTTGAAATATTTTTCATTTTTATGCCCCTATTTGTAATTTCTCCAAATTTTTTGTACGTCTTCTTGTTTGCTCTCTAAAATGGGACACGAAGTATGTTTTCCATTTGCCTCAAATAGTATTGAAAAATTGTGTATTGGAAGATTTTTAATTTTCAATTTTCTTCACTAGAGAAGCTTTTTAAAAGAGGTTAGGAAAAAAAAACAAAAAAAAATTACAATGGATGGCATTGGGTGAAACGAGCATTAACCCCTAAATGCCCAAGGCCTTTTTTGGCTTCTAGAAACTTGCTCTAAAATGAACAAAAAGCCAACATTTTGTAAGTTGTATCATTTAAAAAAAAACTGTAACCGTACAAATTCAAACTAGATATGTTAGATATCACATATGAAAAGAAAACACAACAATACCACTTATGGATTGAAAGATTCTAACGTTTGATCAAGAGGGTGTTAAAAGTGTACAAATGACTTCAAGTCATTCAATCCTCTTTTCACATGTCAAATCTAAAATGTTGGTCACCAAAAAATATGAGGTTATAAGACATAACATACATAACTCCAATCCATTTAAAATTCTCTTTTACAATTCTTTTAAATGAATTTCTAGCATGAAATTTTCTCCAAGATCTAGTGTACTTGAGGCTCATTTTCATGAGCTCTCAACACTAAAAAAGTCAAGATTGCAATGGACACCCTTGCACAAAATCTTGAATTGAAAATTCACAGTTAATAATTTTCAAAATCAAGTTTTTGATGCAAAAACTAGACTTCAAAAAGAATAGTTCTTAAATACTAAATACTAAAAATAGCAACTAAGTTAGGTTTTATTGAACTTCAAAATATTGTCGGCACCAAAAAGTGGTGTCGGGGCATTTAGGGATTAAAAAGATAACTTTTCTTAAGGAAATGCTAGACCCTCTTGATCTTCCCATGAAAAGCTCTAGAGGGTCTAGGCCCTTTAGCAGCCTTCGACCGGGCTCCAATTCTCATCCAAGAGCTGGAGATCCAGCACATCCATGGAAATTGCCCCAAGGGCCGCTTCACACTATGACCAGCCAAGCCGAGAGGCCCTCAAATTGAGTGGCCAAACTTTGCCAAGAGGCCAAGAAAATCTGCTGAAAATAGACAATAAATGTTGAAACTGACAACGATAAATGCTGAAATTGATGACCTCTCACCCATAGTTTGGGTCTCCATTTTTGCTAAACCCACACTTCTCTTTGAGAGGCCGTTAACCTTGAATGATAAAGTGCTGCCATGTAGGCAAATGGTGAATGACAACCTTTGGAGTTTGGCCCATAATGTGAAGGCTTGAGTAACCGAACTCTTGATTTTGTGCAATCTGATTGGTGCAGACCGAAGGACTCTCGACCTTCGGCCATAGTGTGAAGCCGCCCTAAGAAGTACTTCTTAAAATATCGTCAAGATGATTCAACGTTTAGGACTTTAGAGTTTCTTCACCTGTAATATTCACATAACCTCAGCATAACCTACGTGTGGGAGAAAATCAGTCTCAGCTACAACTAAATCCATGTTCAAGAGTGGATGGAGTGAAACGAACAGTTTTACAAGCCTCGTAGATTAGAGGAATCAACGTCAGCAAAAGCAATCTAACAAGCACGATGCCACACGTTCTTCAAAAGCTAATCTTTTGTTTACACCGAGTTTGCGAAGTCGAGCAATGCCTTGTTCGCTTGCTCAGGAACCTCGTCATGAGGGCAGTGTCCAGCTTGAAGGCGCACCATGGTGGCTTTCGGATAAAGATTCTTGAATTGATCACACTTGGAGGGTCCCATCCAAGGATCAAGGTCACCCCACAGCAGCAGCATTGGGCAGGAAAGCTGGCTCACAAGTTTGTTGATGGTCTGGTTCGACCGCTTGAATAATACTTGCGTCATAAGCCTACATTTCAAAACATTCGATGTCCAATTCCAAATAAATCAGAACACTCCTAAACAATTCAAGGTTTTCTACTCTCTTATTACACACTACTGTAGAAGCGGGACCTCGCATGGGGATTCAAGAGTGTTACTCAAGCCAAAACCTGGAGATTCATACAAGAGAAACCGTAGAAATGGAAAAAAATTAGGTTTCAAGCCAGTACCTATAATAGACCTCCCCAGCGTTTGGATCAGATGTTGGTTGCACAATTGACTGCACTAAATAATCATCCACGTTCGTTTGATCTTTATAAACCTGCACGTGTCGTTGCCCATAGTGAAAAAGTCAGTACTGTGAATGCTTCCTGGTAACAAGGGAATAGAGGTAGCCTATAACCATTAGGAACCTGATCTTATCTCCTATTGATTGTCGCCTGTTACCAACAGCTCCTCATTTCTTCCAACATACTTAGATGCGCTTTAATTAGGGTGTAAGCACGACTCAGCTATATGTCTAAAGCCACTAAATTTTGCACAGAAATTCATTTATTTATCGTCCCTTCAATAGTGATCTACGATTTTCTCTTACAGACCTTAGCAACATAAACATTCACAAACTCGGAAGTAACTTGGGATTAGTGATGGATTTTTATTGATTTTGGATCTGTTACAGCACCAGCAGAGAAGAGAAGGGCCGGCACGCTTACATTTTGGAGAACCGATTTAACACGTGCTGGCTGTTTGGCTTGCCAGAAGGCGATTAGTATACCGTACTTTTCAACTGTATTTCTAATAGGAGTGATAAGAATGCGTTTAAAGAGAGACTCTTCTAATTCAACCACACCCTTCTCTGGAGTCTCCTCGCCCAGCTTCTCTGCTGCATCCGAGTTTTCAAACTGGCCTGAAGCATTCAACAGCACCAGCCCTGAAACCAGGTTCGGATACGCAGCAGCCGTGCTCAAAACAGTGAACCCGCCGACACTGCAAGTGCCATGAAACCCATGATTGAGTGCATCTCACAAAAAGAAATTTAAATCCATTTCGTGAATGATACGGCATTCTGTAGGCCTATGTACAGTACTGTAAGAATATCATGAATTAAGTGTACATGTTCTTGATCACCATGTATTAGTGTCAGCTCACCAATTGTGGACTGGCCATTTGATGCTTGAGTGACTCTTCACTCAAAAGCAGTGTCTTATTAGTGATCCTATATTTTCCAATTTAGCCCAATTTTCTCTTTTTGCTTACTCTATGAGTCAAGGGCATACAATGTTGGGGTTATGGATGACACGAAATAGTAAAGATAGTATATAGTATTCCATTGCATGTGGAATATCAAGGGTAAGGAATCCATTTGCATAGAGTTCCTCGTCTGTGGACAAAAAAGGTCCTCCACTTACGATGCAAGTGTCATCCAAGCATGTGACGTTGGAAAGGATAAAAACTCTTTTAGGTTCTGTCACAATAAAAGTTGCTACCATGAAATATGCACTTACGTGAAATCAACGCAAGAATCAATGATAGATTAGGGTCCTATTACTTCAACAATCCGTTACTGATTCATATATTATTCAAATAATTGCAAGTTTTAGTGTGTTGGAATCGTCTTGAAAATGGGGATAAGATCCACATCATACAACTCCATTACAATAAGAGAAACCACTCAGGTGCCACGGCGATGGGTTCTCTACTGTTAACACACTTGTTAAGTCCAAGACAGAGTAATTAATAACCTGTTGCCTGCAAGAACAGCCGGCTTGCCCACCACGTCCCTCACGAAGTCTGCAACTTGATCTCGCCAGACGTCGGCGTTATACTCTATCAACGCTTTCTCAGACCAGCCAAACCCTAGAAGGTCCATAGCGTAGACAGTATGAGTCTTAGCCAATTCTGGAATGTTATATCTGCGAAAATACAACAATATTCAGATCACCCCAGTTTTAAATGCCCAAATCCTATTGACAGCCGAGAAGAAAAACATTCCAAACTCGGACGGTAGTTATACTTGATGGCACGAGTAATTCATCCTGAGCTACCTCCAATGGAAAGCGGAAGCACCGAATCCGTGAATGAGTACAATGGGAGAGCCCTGGCCTTGCACTACGTAATGCACCTTATGGTCTCGCCATGTCCAAAAATTGTAGCCATCTTTCTTGAATGGCAACTGCTCCAAACCTAAAACAATGTAACAAAAGTTCAACGCCAACGTGGCAGTGCCAGTAACTGTTGCTTCGAAGGTGGGGACATTCTTACCCATTCGCGTACATTCGAATCCTCGTTATTCCATTTTTCTATTGAGAGAACACATAAACTTGAAAAAAGACCTAATAAATAAAGCTATGCTGAGGATTAACAGTAGAGAGGTGTTGGTAAGGTACCAATCCGCAATTCTGAGCAGAGTTGATCGACATACCTGTCCTCGGAGGTGCCTCAGCTGCAGCAGTCTCCGCCATAGCCGCGAGTAACACTATCACACTGTCTCGCACAAACGCCCTCCTCTGGACCGTCAGCACACCTACAAAGTGGCAAATTCCAATTGGTCACATGCACAGAGTTCAAGCACACAATTGCCCTTCACTGTTCAGCAATTCTGAAATGAAATCACTTACCAGCAAGCGGCGTAGTCTCAGCAGCTGCCTGAATCCTGAGGAGTCTCCTCCGAACGGGCAGGCGTCGGAATTCAGAGACGCCTCCTGTCGCAAGGAGAATTGAATGCGAAGGAGAACAAAAGGGTGAAGCCCAACTGCTGGCGGCTTGATGCATGATTAGCGAGTCGTCGAAGGTGGCATGCGGTAGAAGAGGAGTAACTTAATTTATGCGTTGTCGGTGATTGTGGAACTGGGTGGGCTTGATGTTCGTCGAAGCTGTGTTGACAGGCCATGGGCGGCGCTGGTTACGGTGGTCGGGTGAGCTGGGCTGCGACGCCAGCAGTCCACCAGTTGGCCTTTCATCCGCAGTCGCTCTTGCAAATGCGGTTGTCCACGAGCTTTGCAATCCCGAGGCGTGGATGCAGAACATGAGCATTTCTGGTACCTTTCAGGAATAGTCGTCGCGGTTGTAAGCTAATCAGTGGACACAGATGAGGCTTAACTGGTGCCTTACCACTTGGCCACGCCCCATAAATATACACTACTAGTAAATACTTATATTAAGATTTTGTCAATTGCTTTGTTTATTTTTTTATTATGAAATATTTTTTTTTTTTATTTAAAAAAAAAAAAAACAACTATTATTAAAAATATATAACCTCTTTGACACTAATAAAACCTATAGTAAGATATACCGAAGAGCTTTTTTTTTTATTAACTAATGAAAATTTTTTCATTTTTTATTAAATCATTATAATAATTTTTATTGGAGAACATAAATGCTAGCTATGTTTAATATTTATTTAGATAACACGTTTCATTTGAATGGTATCATTTTAGCTAAATTACCTGAAGCTTATGCTATTTTCGATCCAATTGTAGATGTAATGCCAATTATTCCTGTATTTTTTTTCCTATTAGTTTTTGTTTGGCAAGCTTCTGTAAGTTTTAGATAATTTAACATAATTGAAATTTTTTTTTATTATTTTAAAAGGCGAGGGTGATTTTTTTCACTTTCGCCTTATATACGTATAATATATTTATAGGAATATTTTTTACATATATATAAATTTATATATATATATAAGAATTTATTAAGTATTAATTATATTAAAATATTAAAAAAGGTCTAATTGGTTAATTTAGATTTTATTTAATTTAAGCATTTAATTAATTTTTTTAGATTTGTTTTATATTTTTTGGAGAAATGGCAGAGTGGTTAATTGCATTTCTTTTTAAAATTTTTAAATTGTTATAGCTTTTCTTTATTTTTATGTTAACGGGGGTTCAAATCCTCCTTTCTCCATAATTTTATTTTAATTCAATTTAGAATCTATTCTATTTTACTTCTAGCTAATGATCTCGGAGATTATCTTATGCTTACTCTTAAGCTTTTCGTTTACACAGTTGTTATTTTTTTTGTTTCTCTTTTTGTGTTTGGATTTTTATCAAATGATCCTGGCCGTAATCCGGGGCGTAAAGAATAGTTTTTTATATTATTGAAATTAGGAAAAAAATATAAATTTTGAAAAAAAAAAATTTTAGTTGAAGGAGAGAGAGGGATTCGAACCCTCGGTACAAAAAAAATGTACAACGGATTAGCAATCCATCGCTTTAAACCACTCGGCCATCTCTCCAACTAAAAAATAATAACACGCTGTAGAACTAGAAGTCTAGACAATAAGAAGATTTTATTATCTGTATTATTTGATTTTTATATGGATATATATGTACAAAATATAAAATGTAAATTTTTGTTTTAATAAAAAAAAAAGAAAAAAAAAATTTAACTAAGTGTTTTATTTCATTTTATTTGAGCCTAACCAGATACTGGTACTGGCCAGGCTATTTTTTTTGTAAATAATTAAAAAACTAATTAATTTATTGATACAAACTTTTAGCTAATCTTAAAGCTAAAATACCTGTTATAAAAGCACTAACAAGAGCTACAATAATTTGACTGTCTGAAATTGCTGTCATTTTTTTTCTCTCCTAAAAATCTGTAATATAAATAACAAATTCATTCAAAAAATTTATTTAATTAATAATTTATTAAATTTTTGAATGAATAGGTTTTCTATTATTGTACTGATCTTAATTCTATATCGCTATAGATATTTTTTTTTTAATAATTTTCTTAATTTCATAAAATCAAATTGAAAAAGAGAGGCTAAATCAGAATGAATTTAGAGGTTATTGCACAGCTTACTGCTTTGGCTTTAATAGTTGGCTCAGGTCCTTTAGTAATTGCTTTATTAGCTGCACGTAAAGGCAACTTATGATTTTATAAACCATCTTCGGAAATTAAATACTTAAAAAAAGTTATTTAATTTCCGAAGATGGAGTTTAATGAAAAAAATATTAAAAGTAAAAGTTTTTAAACAAAAAAAAAAAATTCTGTTATAATAGTTTCATAGCGGGTATAGTTTAGTGGTAAAAGTGTGATTCGTTCTATAATTAACTTAAATATAGTTAAAGGGTCTTAAAAGTTATTTTAATTTTTTTGGACCAAAACTTTATTTCTAAATAAAATGTTTCTTATAATTTTTTTTTAAAAGAAAAAAGCAGAATTCCTATGATAGTAAAACCAAAAAAACAACACGGAATTTTTTTTATTGAGCTAAAAATCTATGGATAGAAATCCAAAATACTTTTTTTTCGTAACTAAATCTTTAATTAAATAAAAAAAAGAAACAAATTAAAGCAATTTAGCTTTAAAATAATAAGTTTAGTTTGCTAAATTTATTAATACTTTTATTAAAGCTCGGTAAAAAATATTTTCCTAATGATTTCTTTTACTAGAAATAAAGAATGAAGTAATTATAATTTTTTTTAATTTTGTAAAAGGATCATCTAAAAAGTTATTTAATAAAAAAACTAACATAGATGATATGAATCTATTGGAATACAATATAATAGAAAAAAAATTTCTAGTTCATAAAGGAGCCGTATGATATTAAAATTTCATGTTCAGTTTTGAAATAGAGGCAATAATAAAATAAAAACGTCGACTATAACCCTTAGCCTTCCAAGCTAATGATGCGGGTTCGATTCCCGCTACCCGCCTATTATTCTTTTCATTAAAAGCGAATAATTAACTTTCTTTATAAAGAAAGTTAATTATTCGCTTTTAATGTTTTAAAAAATACGAAAAAAAAACAATTAATTAGCGTCCATTGTCTAATGGATAGGACAGAGGTCTTCTAAACCTCCAGTATAGGTTCGAATCCTATTGGACGTAATATTTACATTGAGAAAAAAGTCTAAGTAAAAAAATATTAAAAAACCTAAATTTAATATTTTTTTATTTTATTAAAATATTTGCTTGTTTTGTTTTTTAGTAAAAAGAAAAAAAGCCGAAAAAAAAAAAAATTTCGGCTTTTTTTCTTTTTACTAAAAAATACTTAAATTTTTATTTTTCTTCTTGAAGTAAAAAAAGTTCCGTATGTTCTTTAATAGCTTCTTTTAAAATACTTTCAGCTTGTTCTGTAAAAATTTTAGTAGAACGTACAATTTCCGTAAATTGAGGTTTATTAGTAATTAAATATTCGCGTAATTGAACAAGAAATTTCTTTACTTGATCAACTTCTAATACATCTAAATATCCGTTTACTCCAGTATAAATAGTTGCTACTTGCTCTTCTACAGATAAAGGAGATGATTGAGATTGTTTAAGTAATTCGCGTAGTCGTTGACCTCTTGCCAATTGGTTTTGAGTAGCTTTATCAAGATCCGATGCAAATTGTGCAAATGCTTCTAATTCTGCAAATTGAGCTAATTCTAGTTTTAACTTTCCAGCTACTTGTTTCATAGCTTTAATTTGAGCTGCAGATCCTACTCTAGACACAGAAATACCTACATTAATTGCGGGACGAATTCCTGCATTAAATAAATCTGCTGATAAAAATATTTGTCCATCGGTAATAGAAATAACATTTGTAGGAATATAAGCTGAAACATCTCCTGCTTGAGTTTCTACTATAGGTAAAGCAGTCATGCTTCCTTCACCTAATTGTGAACTTAATTTAGCGGCTCTTTCTAAAAGACGAGAATGTAAATAAAAAACATCACCTGGATATGCTTCACGACCTGGTGGTCTTCTCAATAAAAGAGACATTTGTCTATAAGCTTGTGCTTGCTTTGAAAGATCATCATAAATTATTAAAGTATGCTGTTTGCGATACATAAAATATTCTGCTAAAGCAGCTCCTGTATAAGGAGCAAGATATTGCAAGGTAGCAGGAGAATTTGCTGCTTCGGCTACTACAATTGTATATTCTAAAGCACCACGTTCTTCGAAAGTACTAACTACTTGTGCTACTGAAGATGCTTTTTGTCCAATAGCTACATAAACGCATATTACATTTTGACCTTTTTGATTTAAAATAGTGTCTATAGCTACTGCTGTTTTACCAGTTTGTCGATCTCCAATAATTAATTCACGTTGGCCACGACCAATAGGAATCATGGAATCAATAGCAATAAGACCTGTCTGCATAGGTTCATATACAGAACGTCTTGAAATAATACCGGGAGCTGATGATTCAATTAATCTAAATTCTGAAGCTGATATTTGACCTTTACCGTCAATAGGTTGAGCTAAAGCATTTACAACTCGACCTAAGTAAGCGTCACTTACAGGTATTTGAGCAATTTTTCCTGTTGCTTTTACAGAACTACCTTCTTGAATAGTTAATCCATCACCCATTAATACAACGCCAACATTATCTGATTCTAAATTTAAAGCAATTCCTATACTACGATCTTCAAATTCAACTAATTCACCAGCCATTACTTTATCAAGACCGTAAATACGTGCAATGCCATCTCCTACCTGAAGTACAGTACCAACATTTACGACTTTTACTTCTTGACTATAATCTTCTATTTGTTTACGGATAATACTGCTAATTTCGTCAGGTCGAATATTTACCATTAGCGTTCGTTAATAATTTTTTGAAAAATAAAACTAATGAAAGCTAATTAGTTGTGCTTTCCATGGCTCTAAGTAAACCAATATGATAATCAATTACGCGTGAATGTAATTCGTTATTTAAACGTTTATTTAACGCTTCTAAAGCTCTTTCTAATGCAAGACGTGAAACTTGTTGTCTAACTTGTTCAATTGCTCTTTGTTCTTCAAAACGAATAGTAGCATTTTTTGAATCTTCTAATCGTTTTGAATCGTCATCAGCAGCATTTATTAATTCTCTTTTTTCCCTTTCTATTTGAGAAAGACCATTTACGCGAATTTCATCTGCTTTTACTTGTGCCCGTTCTAAACGAATTCGCGCTTGGTTAAGTTTATCAGTTGCTTCATTATATCGTTCTTCCGCGTCATTAATTGTACTTAAAATAGTTTGTTTACGATTACTTAATAAATTGTTTAATGAAAGTAGATTATTTATCGAATATTTTTACGAATTATTAATCTCTTCCCAAACCGAACATGAATTTTTCAATTCATTCGGCTTTCTTGCTTAATTTTTTAACTAAGCTTGCCCCTGTTAATTTTTAATCTTTTTTCAAAATAATTTGTAAAAATTTTATATATTTTTTTAATAGAAAAAAAATTTAAGGGCTCTTCTGACAAAAGTTATTTTATTTTTTTTATTAACTGTCAGCAAGGTCATTTTTTTGAATAACTTAATATTAGACTTTTTTTAGGTTGTCAATTTAGCATAAAAAACCAAAACTGGTTAGTTTGTAGAGATAATAACAATTTTATTTAATACATAAATGTAAAAATTAATTTGATATGAGTGTTATATATCAAATGAGTCTCTAAATATGTTTTTATATTTTTTATATATAAAATATTAGGGGAAAGAAAAACCCCAATGACGCTTAGACTTCAAGCATTTTAGCTTTAACCATTTTCTTAATATTTCCAAATAAAGTAATAGTAAAAAATAAAAAATTACTAATTTTACGAAATGCTATAGTTGTTCTAAATTTTGTTTAGAAGTAATTCGTCGGAATTATACACTTTTAAGTGTAACTGGTTTTTCCAATAATTTTATTTAAATAATTAACCCGCACACACTCCCTTTCCAAAGTAAATTAATAAACCAAGTACTACACTTAAATTAATTAAATTGGTTTCTAAAAGATTTGTATTTAAACCAAAATTACCAGCAATAGGCCAATAACTAAAATAAACAACTAAATTAACCATATTTTGCATATTCTCTCTCCCATGAATAGATTATCTAAGTTTTACAGAGTTTTTTACTCAAAATAACTTTAATTTTTAGTTATAGACAGAGACTTATTTATCTAATTTTAAGTCTAATTAGTAATATAATTAAAAAATAATTTACTTTATTTACACAAAAACAAAATTATAATTTTTGTTTTTCTAAAAAATAAATTTAATTTCAATATTAAATTAAAAATTAAATTGTTTTTTTAAGAAATAAAACGGTTAACCATTTTATTTCTTAAAAAAACAATTTAATTTGAAAAATATAATGCTTTAAAAACAATTAAATTTATACAAAAGGATTTGCAAATAAAAGTGCTAAAGCTACGACTAGACCATAAATAGTTAAAGCTTCCATAAAAGCTAAGCTTAATAACAATGTGCCTCGAATTTTACCTTCTGCTTCTGGTTGTCTAGCAATGCCTTCTACTGCTTGACCAGCAGCTGTACCTTGACCAATTCCAGGTCCAATAGAAGCTAAACCGACAGCTAATCCAGCAGCAATAACAGACGCAGCAGAAATTAAGGGGTTCATTATAATATCCTCTAACAAAATTAAAAAAAAGTTAATTAAAAAAAAAAACTTATTCTCTATTGCTCACTTATATTTTTATGAAAAAAAAATTAAGTTAAGCAGTTAATAACTCAAGATGTCTCTTAATAAAGTGATAGTATCACTAAAAAATAAATAAATTAAAGTTTTTGTTTTAATCGCTTAAATTGCTTGTTTTTATTTAAGAATTTAAATTTTATTAAATTAAATAAAATAACAATTAAAAATATTTTTTCATTTTAAATTTCAAATAAGTTTTGTTAATTATTAAAAATTGTTTACTACTATACTCAATAAATTTTTATAGGATAATAATAATATACAGTTTAAATCTAAAATTAATTAAATTATTTCTTTTAAAAATAGTTATGTTTAAAAATCTTTACAATATTTTTACATATATACTTATTATTTTTTTAATTTAATGATGATCTTCTAATGATTCCCCTATATAAGCTGCAGCTAAGGTTGCAAATATTAAAGCTTGAATAGCACTTGTGAATAATCCTAAAAACATCATAGGTATCGGAATAACCAAAGGTACTAAAGAAATAAGAACAGCAACTACTAATTCATCAGCTAATATATTTCCAAAAAGTCGAAAACTTAACGATAAGGGTTTTGTAAAATCTTCTAAAATATTTATTGGTAAAAGTACTGGAGTTGGCTGAATATATTTACCAAAATAATTTAAACCTTTTTTATGAAGACCTGCGTAAAAATAAGCTACTGAGGTTAATAAAGCTAATGCAACAGTTGTATTAATATCATTTGTAGGTGCAGCTAGTTCTCCATGAGGTAATTCAAAAACTCTCCAAGGAAGAAGAGCGCCGGACCAATTCGAAACAAAAATAAATAAAAACATAGTTCCTATGAAAGGTACCCAAGGTCGATATTCTTCTTCTCCTATTTGAGTTCTGGTTAAATCTCGAATAAATTCTAAAACATATTCAACAAAATTTTGACCACTTGTTGGAATAGTTTGTAAATCGCGTGTTGCTAAAATAGCTAAACTTAATAAAATACCAATAACAATCCAGGAAGTTATAAGTACTTGTGCATGAACTTGAAAACTGCCTATTTGCCAATAGAAGTGTACCCTGAGCGCCCAATACAAGTTCATTCAAATTCAAATCTTTTGGAACTCATTCCAATCAAACTATCACCTAGAAGAGATTCACAAAAATCAACCATACCAATTGGTAATGAACATAGGTTAGGAGCTCCAAGGAAAAGAACACGTCCTTTTACCGTACCATTGAAAAGATTTTAACAGTCAAACAAGGATCTTTTTCAAAACCAAGAGATCATATTTTGGCCCCTTGGGCGCTCAAGGGTTACCCTGAACGTCACGATAGCCCTTTGTGGTTGTATGTATGGTTGTATGTATAGACCGTATTTGAGCTGCTCTGAGGGCTTTTCAAAAAAAATTATGCACCCACCATCGTACAACCCTTCAATATGTATGGTTGTAACACTTAATTTCCAATGGATTCAAACTTCTGAATATTGGTTGCGACCGTATTTGGTACAGAAGCTCTAGAGCCCAAGGGCCGTTCAGGGGTAAACCCTTAACCCTTAAATGCCGAGGCAGATATTTATTGTCTGCTGGCATTGTAAAAACACTGTGTTGCATAGAAAAAAAGCAATTTTCATCTAATTTTTTTAGAAGTGACTATATACACATGGGCCACCATGGATGGTAAAAAACAACCTCATAAAATACATTCATATTTTTATATGATCAAAATTGTGAGAAGATTTAAAAACACGGTGTTAGGTCCTATGTTGCCCTTCCTGCCATTTTCATGAGGGCACCATGCACGGTTGACTTTTGCAGCTTCAAAGAACAATCTGATAGGGTGGGCACTTTCTCTCAACAGTGAGAGAATTGTAGCCAGGCTGGTCACAGTGACCAGCCCGACATTCAAGGGTTCACCCCTAAAGGACATAGCGTGCCGCTGCAACCAGTAGAGTACAAAGTATTTTTCTTGTAATTGGACTAGATTCACACCTTTACTACATTTGAGATCAACAAAGAAGTTGGAGAATAGATCAAAGTTGTTCTAGAGTGCTACTGGAGATTCCAAATTAAAACTTATTTTTGGTAACAAATGCCAATTATATGGCAACGTATATACTATGCCCTATTGTCCTTTAAGGGTTAAATGACCATATAGCATAGTATGTACGCTGACGTATAATTTTCATTTGGTACCAACAAGAATTTTTAATTTGGGGTCTCAAGTAGCTCACTAGAACCGCTTTGATCTACTCTCTAACTTCTTTGTTGGTCACAAATGTAGTAGAGATGTGGATCCATTCTAAATACAAGAAAAATACCCCATATTGTACTAGTCACAAAAGGCCTTTCGATCATTTAAGGGTTAACCCCTAAGCTCCCATGCTGAAATTGAGAAAATGAGGCCAAGGGGACCATGCTAGAAAACATTGTATGCCCAAAGCTAGGAACTTAGATCTAGGACAATTCATCGCTAAAAATAGCAAAAAAGGTGCTCAATGCACCCAACCAGAAATTTGCAAAACTATTGACCGCACCATTTTGGAGATTATAATAGTCAAAGTATAGTTGACTATGTGGCATGCAACCGGCCAAATTTGGGGAAGTTTGTGGCTATGGATGCAAAAATTCATGTCTTAGAGGAGGCTTCTTTTGATGAAATTTAGGCAAGAGGTGCAATTTACAAGTATATTGCTTGCTGCCAAATTTGGTGATGTCCCTAGAAGAAAACCTCGTCCTAAACAACTAGTTCACAACGACTGCAAATGTCCTAAACAACTAAACCATGAATAAATTACACTCAAATTGAGTCATTTAGTACATTTTTAGTCGTTGTGAACGAGTTGTTTAATGCAAGATTTCTTCTAGTGTGATTTGACATCTGCAAGGTGCTTTTTTAGAGGCCCAAAGTTGCAAGGCTCAAACGGCATAGTGGACAATAGATGGGGTATGGGTATGGCTTTTGACCTCCACAAGGGCACGGCTCCCGGTGGTACAACTACAAAACCCTTCTCTAATCTAAGCCATACGTGCCATAACACCCCTAACGGTATGGAACTAGGCCATAGCCGGTGGTCTCTATCCTTGCACCTAAACCCTAAACCGCATAAAATGAAATTCTAGCATATTATTGTCATACTTGACTTGCTCAACATATCCATGTTTGTACAAGTGGTGAAACCCCCAATTGCCCATTATGTGGCATGAGAGTAGTACCATACCCTAAACCCAAGCATAATTCTAGGACAATACACCCATGATTTGGACTCCATTTCCTGCAAAGTCTGATCTTGGGGGAGGCCAAAATCTAGCCTGTGGGGTGCTCAAGGGTTAACCCCTGAGCACCCAGCCCATGTCCTCTAAAGTGTCGACCCAATCAAACTTAATCCAACCAAATTTTCATCACAAGCAAGTTTCACAAGATCTAACCGTATCGATTGGTAGGGGAGACAAGCCCCAGAGTACAAGGAAAAGGACAAATGATTTGACAATATTGATGAAAAGATTATAACAATCAAACTTGCAAACTTTTGAATCGTGAGAGGCAATATTTGGGGTGCTTGGCTGCTCAAGGGTTAACCCTCAAGCACCAAAGCCCAATTTTTCTTAGAAAACACTTAAAATTGCCATTTTCAAACACTTGATTCCAGTAACAACTTTTTCTTTTCTTTTCTTCACAAATCTAAGTGTAGGATCTTGAATTGGACTTATGCAAGGAGCCATGGTGAATGTTTCATGAGGTTTGATTATACGGATTAAGAGATATGATCAATTTGAAGTTAGTAAAAAAGCATTTTTTTTCACCTTTGCCCAAAATTTTCAGGGCCCTTTGACCACGTGTTGTGCACATTCTTTGTGCGATGGATGCTAGAAAGATTTGTCCAACATGTTCTAAATCATGTTAGACATATCTCTACAAGTTATCATGGCCAATAAAGACTAGGACCATGACCGACATGGGCCTACATTGTAAACGTGTGCTTGGAATTCACACTCCATTAAGGTTGTTTGCAAACCAAATTTTTGAGGGCAAATATTGAAATATAGAAATCCAAACGACACATTGAAAGATATTATTTTTTTGACAACCACAAAAAGATAAAAAATTAAACCAAATCTCTACTAGCTATTGCATTTTAAAAGTTACTATATATATATTTCATGCAATTATAAATTTAACTAGTACATTATTCCTTTGGATATACTCCAATGAATGGTGTTGCCTTCATTGGTTGCCCTTGAAAGAAGTCAACCAAAAATTACAGGCCTAGCTTGCCCAACTTGTCCATTGAATAAAAAGATACCCATAAAACACCAATAACTTTTGAATTGTGAATCCAAAATTCTATTTTAGAAATAAAAAATTTAAAAATTGATCAAAAATCCTCATAGAACAAGCCTATCCAAAACCCATTTTGTCCTTTGTACAGATAATGGGCTTTTAGGGTTAACTTAACAAATCTCCTACTAAGTTTAGCAAAATTCACCTTGTTTTTTTGTAAGGAATTTATTAATAATGACACTAAACCACAAAATAAACACATATAGGCACACTCATCATACTGTTGATGTCCTCTTGCTTGGCAAGCTCAATTGTCAAAGAAATTTTGACTTTGAAACCTTAGAGAAATATGAAAGGTTGATTGTGCAATAAAAAACGTGACAAAAAGGGTCAAAAGGCCTACAAACAACTAGTTTTAATTTTGAATTTTTGGCTCATTTAAATGTGTTTTTAACCATCTTGTAATTTTGAAAATCCCCTTTCATGTTAATGAAGGTAACGAAAGACATCGTCTTGTTAATCTTCATTAATTAATCAATCTTTGAAGTATCATGCATGGATCCTATTGATGTCATCTTGGTCAGACACTCTCCTAACAATTAATTATTTTTCTTTATTTAAAAATAATAATCATATGTATAGTTTCTAAAGAGAAGTCACTATGTGTGGGATATATCTCAAGAACATGATATCATCAAGTGTGACAAGAGACACTCTTGCACCTCTGGTTAAATAATTTGGTGTAGAAGAAAAAAACATCCAACTTTGAGTGAAGCTTAATGAGATTTCCCTATGCCATTCTTCAGGTTTTTTTTGCTATTTTCATATGTTCCATTTTAAATGGATAGTACACCTATGGCTTTAAGAAAATAATAATAATAATAATACAGTCCATTTAATACATGTTTAATTGAGTTGAGTAATCTAACTCATCTTTAATTAATTGATCATTCCCACTTATGTAGTAATTACTAAGCTTTTGGAGTCTTTTATGCACCATTCCACCAAATCGCAAAACACATACCCCACTACAAATTTGCATGTTTTAAGAAAACACACAAAAAATGTTGATTATTTCTTGATGTATAATGTATAAGTGTCCTAGAATAGTTGAAATATTTTTGTATGTTACCTCAAGTGAAATGTTGTTTGAAAGGTGAATTTTCCAGATTTATATACACTTACATACATGCATGTGTGAATATATAATTAGCAAAATGAGCTAAACCAACTTCCCTGAAAATCGTGTTGGTAAATGATGTTCATATATTGACTTAAAAAACAAGATGCCAATAGTTTTTTAATCTTTATTTGAAGAAGCATATTGAGAATAATCACCCACTATTTGCTTTGGTAAAAAAATTTAAATAATAAAATCAAAGCATTTGGATCTTCACTTTATTTTACCATCTAAGTGATAAAGAATTAAATTTAACTTCTTAGCCCCTAAAGGATCAACTGTTCCCTCGGGGATAGTTGGTACCTCGAGCATGTACCTATAGCTAAATTAGTTTGTGTGATTTTTTGAAGCTTTTATTGAAAACAGGGAATTCAAAAACTTACATGACCATCTATTATTTTCTCATTCCGACATTTGACGAAGAAATTATGCAAGTATTTTTGAAAAATGGGGGAGATGGGGCAGCATGGGCAGCTGCTCTCCTTTGTATGGGAGAGTTGACTTCACAATTGGGCACCATGAAAGGGCAG
Organism: Ulota crispa; assembly: GCA_963920765.1. Lineage (NCBI taxonomy): Eukaryota > Viridiplantae > Streptophyta > Bryopsida > Orthotrichales > Orthotrichaceae > Ulota > Ulota crispa. The sequence continues at coordinate 1,598,638 of OY987245.1, forward strand.
AAGATGTAACAAGTCGGGCAAGAGTGAAAAAGGGGGCCACTGAGAACCCGGTCTGACATCTCGATGCATGGTAAGGGGGAGGCGTGTGCCAAGAAGTTGCTCGATGACAGCTGGTAACAAGAGGGGGGTACAATGTCAGAATTTGTAGGTAAATGGAGGGAAAAGGAGAAATCGTGGGGCTTGGGGGAGGATTGTGGGTCCTAGGTGGAATATTGTGGGGCCAAGAAGGGGAAGGGGGACCAGCTCGTGAAAATGTAGGCTACCATTTAGCTAGAGTACAGGGGGTGGAGTGGAGTGACCCTCTATTCCGCCTGCCCCATGTAGAATTCTATATTTTAATTCTTTTTGATAGGTTGTGTATGTTTTTATTTTTATTTTTTTTTGCACGTGATAATATACTTATAATCTTTGGATTTTACCATTTAGATTAGTGTGATATGAATTTTTGAATTCAACACAAAGCCCCCAATTTAGCCTAGTGTATTTGTAAATTTCATTACCTCCCAATATTGCAGGATTTTTTGAAGTATGTTATACACCTCCAATTGATTTGAAAATTCTCTCACATGTATCTAACTTGGTCTTACATGGGAAAAATAAATCTCACATTTTCATGGAGTAATTTTTTTGTTGTAGGAGCGGTCAAAGGCTTTTGAAAATTTTGGGCAACAGTGGAAAAAAACTTTTTGTCTTCACTTCACATCTGAATATCTCACTCCTCTCAATGCAAAATGACCTATATTTTTTTCCCACAAGAAAATCTAGTAGTTTAGGACAAGATCTTATGGTTGGATTCTCAAAAAAAAAGAAATTTCTTACCTTTCTACTCATTCCTCCAAAAGTGACAATTTTCAATGATTTTCACAAAAAAAAAGACTTGGTCCTTTAGGGGTTAAACAAGAGAAACCAATATTTTTACTTCATTGTCCAATGTGATGCTTATCTTTATGTATCTAACAAAGCCAAAGTTATTTTAAAACATTAATATCGGGTTTGACAATAGCTATTTGATGTTCGTAAATTGAGTGTGTTCAAAAGAAATTGTTACAAAGCAATGAACATTGAATCAAACATGTAAGTGTGACAAGCTCAAATTCAATGAATTGAAGTGTTGATTTATTTTTAGATATATATCCATTTATAGTTTATATTATACACAATGTTAGCAAAGGAAATCTAGTTTAGAGGTGTACCAAAATGCTGTCTTTAGACCCTCATTAACAACAACATTAAGACCACGTGCAAATGTAATCTAACTTTGGTTAATGAAACGTTTTGAAAATTGACAACAAAAGCAACTTGTACTATTTTGGCATCATGTGTAGCAAATTCAACCCATTTTCAAGCACAGCTTTCAAGAATTGGCTGATGTTGGTATAGTTTATAATAAAAGTGAATATAACAAATTGTTGTTATGACTTAATTTTTGTTGTTTAAAAAAGAATGTAGTATTAAAGAAGATTTTTTTTTGCTAATTTCTTACCTTTGTAGTATATTTGGTTGAAAGGAATTTTGAGTTTATTGTAAGTATGTTCATTTTTACACTTACACATAAGTTGTTTATAAGATATATCCTCACTACTAGGAAACCATGGTCAAATCTACAAATAGTTGACAAAGATTGTGACCTAATCTATAGTAGATTAGGTCACAATTTTTGTCAGGCGGACCACTCGAGACCCAACATCTTTCGAAAAAACAGATATTCTATTGGTAGCGTTGCCCCTGTGGTGGAACTTTTTTCAAGAGCCAAAATGGGCATTTCCATTCAACTGGACATTGTTGATATATCCAAGTCAATGATGCTATCACAGGGTGAGATGAGACGTAAGGCTATACACAATAACATGTGGGTAATGCTGAAACGCTTTTTGTAGATGCAACCATGGTTTTCTTGTAGTGGCCTCCCCCTTGACCCACTGATGCAAAATAGGCTCACATGGACTTTTATATAAATAGTAACATTTATTATGTAATTGCTTTGTGTAGAACTATTGAAGTAAAGTTGTAAGATAAATCAAATTTCATGTTGATTTGTAGATTGTTCCTATCTTTTCAAAATAAGCACAAAAGTATGTAACTTCTTAAGATGTTTTTGCTTTTCCAATTCTCCAATCCATGTTTGAATTTCCACTATCCAAGATATTCAATTATTGTGCCTTGTACTAATAACACTAAATCAACCTAATTCAAGAAACAAGTGAATTTGCTAGGAGCACTACTAAGGAAGTTCAAGGTTATCCCCTAAAGGACCATTGTGCCTTCGAGGAACAAATGAGATTTCCGGCATGTACATATGGCTAAACTACTTTGTGTAATTTTCTGGAACTTCTATGGAAGATGGGGAACTTAAAAATCTACATGGGCATCTAATTTTTCCTCATTTTGACATTTGACAAAGAAGTTATGCAAGGATTTCTGCTGCCCATGGGAAGGAGGGCAATCCGGGCAGCCCAAAATTCTTTAAAATCACATTTTTTAAAAATAAAAATCTGAAATTGGTTCTTTAGATTTTTAATACTTGGGAAGCTATAAATCATTTAGTTTCAATCAATGAGATGAAAGTTATAAGATGTATTAGTTTGTGGGCAGTTACAGATCCTCTACTCTAAAATAAACTTTGAAGTCCTTTATTTTACTCAATTTTCAATATTTTGGAAAAAAAGTTAGACCAAAGGAAGTAGATTGTTTATCACATCATTATAACCATTGGGATTTGCATTTTTCATCTCATTAATTAAATTCTCAACAATTTAGTGAATTGACTCATTCTCTACTTGTTTTTACTTACTATTTTTTCCCATGTGTTGTATAGTTCCAATTGATTTGAAAAATTCTCCCACACACACCTAATTTGATCTCCTACATAGGAAAAATAAAGTGCAACTTTGGTAAAGCAGTCTTTTGTTATAAAAGTGGTCAAAGGCTTATAAAATATTTGGGTAGCACGGAAAAAAACCATTTTTTTCAATTTAGATGTAAATTTTTCCCTCCTCTCCATTTAGAATGACTTGAATTTTTTTCCCACAAGTACCTCTTCTAGTCTAAGGCAAGATCCTACAATTGGATTTCCCAACAAAAAAACCTACCTTCTTATTCATCCCTTAGAAGTGGCAATTTTTAATGATTTTGACAGAAAAAAGGGCTTGGTCCTTTAGGGGTTATTAGATAAAAAATTTAGACATAGGTTACAATATTAAAGTTCCTCCTCAAATACTATGAATAATCAAAAGCTCAAAGAGATTTTGTGAGCAAGCACTTCAATTAGAAAGCATTTGAAGAATGTCACATTATGTAGGCTCAACCAAGTAGTTGTAGCAAAAACAACAAAATGTTGTGACCAGAAACCCACTTAACCCCTGAGAGCCTATGCCATTTTCACCAAAATCAGGGTTTTGGGAGACCTACAACTTTGATGCATCGTATCTCAATCAATCGGATGATCCACAGAAAGTAACCATTGAAAATAATGGAACACCTACTTAGAAAATGGCTTGCAAATTTTGGGAACAATTGACCGCGGGAGATGGGAGATTATAACATCTAATCAAACAACATGTGATGACAAAATCTCATTTTTTGGCAAGTAATTGCTATTTGTTGATTTTTACAAAATTCCATAAGCCCCTGATCCATCTCAATTTTTGTGAGTAGCAAGATTAGATGTGAATGCACACACTTGTAAATTATTGGAGATTGCACTTCTTTTTATGTCAAGTTTTAGGGCTTCAAATTGCTATTGCATGGAAAACAACGTGTGGTACAATCAGCGAAGGTTGTCATATTAAGGGTTTAGAACATGCTTGAACCCTTGCCAACAAATTTTCATGCTACCACAAAGCACACACAAGGAAGCTTGCAAGGGGTATTGATTGGTTGTAGCTTGTAAGATGCTACTTGCCACCACGTTTTGTATGGTGTTTCACAAAATCAAATCTCTTATGACACTTGTACAACAATTGACTTTCCTTGCCACTACTCCATTGACATGAACAACTTGAATGCTTTCTTAATTGTAATTTACAACAAGATAAAAAAAATAGATCCAGTGCCTCAAAAAAGCATCTAAAATCTCTAGCATCATGATCCCGTTGCTCGGGCGTTCAGGGGTTAAACACTTATTTTCATATCCAATGTTCATTTTTATATCGTAGTTCTAAACTACCAATTGGGAGTTGAGGAAACAAAAGTTGTTGCTTCTAATTTGAAACCTGTTGTCTATAACGAATTCATATTATGAATGATGAAATTATCATTTGCAAGATTAAATTTTGTTGGAACTATGTGCAGGCGTCCAAAACTTATACCAAAAATTGTGCATTTTCCTTGATTGCTCAAAACATTCCAAAAATTGAGGATTTTGGCCAACTGTAAAACAACTTTTAAATAGAATGGATTTTGCAAAAGGTCCTATGTGATCTCTAACTTTGTTGGACACTTGCTAAGGATTTCATATGATCTTCAAATTAAGCAGCTTTCAACCAAGGACCAAAATTATTCTAAAAGTATATGGGTCTTGGCAATGGACCCAATTGAACTCAGAATTTTGTGGACTTTTACTTTAAAATTTTATTGAAACTAATTATTTTGGTTTTTTTTAGTTGACATTGAACAAGTGGAAACTCATGTATCTTTGTTTGCAAATATAAAACCTAATGTAAATGCTAAAATCGTATGATCGTGTCATGATATTAGGTAAGGATCACATAGAGAACACGTCCCTTCCTTAGTAGTGAATTAATAATACATGTTGGTATTAATAAAACATTGGAGTTAACAAAACCCAAGATTCCTCAAGATGTTTGTATCAATTCAAAAGAGTAATACTTAGCAAGTGAAAGGGTCACAAAAAGGGGATTTATACATTTGAAAAGGATCGTATGAACTTTTAAGTAATGAAATTTCACAATATGTATATTATGTTGGTATATAGAATATATAGTATGTTTAGTTTTTATTGTACAATACATACGTTTATGGAGTTTTTCTAAGTAGACACCTATGCTATGGTATCAAAAATATATGGGAAGTTTTGTGAAATTGCCACGCTGAAGAATAATTTATAAAATCATCCTCCAAAAAATACATGTACGTATACTCATTCATTAAAGCATTTTTTAGGCTTGAACTTTTTTTAGAAAATAACTTTTGTAATTCCAAAAATTCAAATCTTCTAGTATTTCTTACAAAAAAAACCAAAATTTTCATGTTTTTGTGCCATTTGATTGTATGTTGAAAAAATTTAATCAGTGCAGTTGTGAAAGGATGAATTGGAACTTAAAATTTTTGACATTATTTGCACCAAATTTACTGCACTTAAACAAATGAAAAAATATAGCAACTGCTTGTTTTTTAGATTCTTTACCCATACGCTTTTATATACTACCGAATTTTAGTTTAGTCAAACGTAAGATTGTTAAATTATTAAAGATCTCTGCTCATGAAACAAGAACCATCAACCTAAAATATAATTAACATATCTAGTAAAAATATTATGTAGAGGAATCACCAACCTTAGTATGGACATTACTTCATCCTCAATGAACTTAAAATTAGGGAATTGCTAACATGACACCTTAAATTGCTAATGAGACACCCCCTGTGAGCATGAAATGTGATAATTTAGTGCACTTTTTTATTTGTTCAAGTGGTCCATTATTCATTCAATCATTGCATGACCACCTCTTTGAAAAAAAATATGATAAATATAATTTTTTGTTGAAATATTATTGCACCAATACTAATTTTTTATGTATTTTTGCTATAAGTAATTTAAAAGTCCTATGTTTTTAATTTCAGATTTAAGCACACCTCTTTTCCTTTTAGTATAGCCTTAGAATAATGAAGGTGAAACATATCTTTTGATCCAAATAAAAATTAGCATTAACCCCTAAAGGACCAATTGTCCCCTTGGCAGACATGTGGTACTTTAGGCATGTTCCTACAGATTTTGTAATTTGTGTGATTTTTTGAAACTTTTATTGAAGGTGGAGAATTCAAAGACCTGCATGTCCATCCACTTTTTTCTTCATTCCAATATTCAATGAAGAAGTTATGCAACAACTTATGAAAAAAGATGGAAATGGGGCAGTAAGGGCATGAGCTCTCTTTTGTATTGGAGAGTTGACTCCCAAGCTAGGCAGCCATGAGGGGCAAGACAAATTTGCTTGTTGGGCAAATGGAGGCGTGGATAGGGTCCAGTCTTCCACCTTGAAAATGGGAGGGTACATGGGCTTGCACAAGCGACATGTGGCATTACAAAGCAAGAATGAGGAGCATGGGAGGAGGGAGGCCCAACTTTGGGCAGCACCAAGACCACATGGCAACTCCAGATCAAGCGAGGGGTAAGGGCCTCCTTCCATGTGGAGCTAGTATTGATGGAGCTCACCTATTATCAATGAGATATGAGACCAGTTTTTGTGAAGCTCTCATCTCACCAATAATCAGTGAGTTCCACCAATACTGGCTCTACATGGAAGGAAGCCCTAAAGATAGGGGAGTGGGTGAACCTCACAAAGGCTGCAAGCCAAAGCCCCAAAAGTTGACACATTGGAGGCTATTTCAAGGAGGATGGGCATGTCCTACTGGATTCCCACTAGTGTCCGGGGAGGTTTTTAATAAACTAGGTACATTTCCTACTCTTCTCTAGTTCACTCAATTTATTTTTATTTTTAAATTGGTCATAGCCTAAACATGTATTTTTTGGTCGGCCAATAACCTTTGATTTTTTTTTTCACTTGGTTGAGTTCCTAAGTTTAGAAAATTAGTTTGGTTGAAACCCAAATTTCAATGGATTATATTGGTTTTTTTTCTTTTTACAAATGCTACAAAAAGATCCACCTTTTGCTTACCATGTGCATGACATAGCAAAATAACACAATGATCAATGCAACAACAACCTAACAATTGCGCTACCCCCAAGCCCCAACCAATGCAAATTTCTTTATACTTGTTGACTTGTGTTGTTTAAATTCCTTAGTTGGATTTGAACCAGGTCAAGTTCCACCATCTTGGAACCATTCAATCTTCAAAAAAAATTTGGATTATAAATTGAAAGTCCACGCATTTTTTGAAGTCTAGTTAGTACATGAGTACACTTGAGCGCCATGTGTCCTCTAAGGATTGGTACACCAAGTGCACCTCTTATCCCATCAATCATCACCCATTCACCCACCTAGCTACCTCACTCACTCTTGTTTCTTGTTTTTTATTTTATTTAATGAACTTTAGCATTGTGAAATTGCTTGTGAGAGTGAGGTAAATTTTAGGTTTGGCAAGATTTTGATAGTTAATCTACCCTCATTTGGACATTTAGAAGGTGATGATGTTCTTTTCAAATGTTCAAAAAACATTTGATATTTGTGTTGAAGGTAAGAAAATTTCCTTACCATGGAAAAGTTCATAGGTTGATTTCCCACAATTTCAAATTTCATTACGCCCATTTCCTCATTCACAAGTGCAAGTTTGGCTAAATTTCCTAAAGATGAAATTGTAACTCAACAGATTTCCTAAAGTTGTGTTTTTATGGTCGGAAGCAAATTCGTCAACTTTTTTTCTGGCAATCCTCAAAAAAAGTTGGCTCACTTGTAGCTAAAAGTTGGTTCTCCCCAGACTATGATCTCCACCCATCCATTCCATGTGTCCCCCCACAATGTATTTTTAAAAATTTTGAGCCAATTATGTATGATTTTTAAATTTTATTTTCACATGGTAGGACATTAGGTTTCCTTGGTTTTCACCATTTAGATTAGTATCTCTCAAATTTTCAAACTTTGTATAAATCGTGCAATTTTGCCTAGTGTACTTGAAAATTTCAAAACCTTCCAACATTCAAAGATTTTTTGAAGTATGTTTTACACCTCCATTTCATTTTAAAATTCTTTCACACATACCTAACTTGGTCTTCTACATGGATAAAATAACCTCAACTTTGTGTAGTGTTTTTTTTGCTATAAGTGTGGTTAAAGATTTTGGAATTTTCAGGCACCAAGGAAAAAAACTTTTTTTCTTCACTTCAGATGTCAATATCTCACTCCTCACCATATGAAATGAGCTGGTTTTTTTCCCACCAATATCTCTCACAGTCTAGAGCAAGATCCTATGGTTGGATTTTCAAAGAGAACTTTTTTCCCTACCTTTCTACTTGTTCCCCCAAAACTGGCAGTTTTCAGTGATTTTCATAGAAAAAAGTTGTCTGGTTCTTTAGGGGTTAAAAATCACATTTCATGCTCACAAGGGTGTCCCATTAACAATTTAGGGTGTCATGTTAGCAATTCCCTAAAACTATTATCATACTATGCAGTTTCTTAACTCTTTAATGTTCATATTATTGGATGTAAGAATGGCAACATTTTAGCATTTTTGATAGCACAACTTCAAGATATTGTCAAGCAAATACTAGAATAATGTTCATGCCTTCCAACCCTATTGATGTATGCATTGAATTGGTCATCTTTGAGCATCAAATTTGAGACTAATGTATTGCAACCTACAACTTAACTTTGTTCACTCCACAATTGACCAATTACACATTACAAATTCAAATTCCTCTAATTAGTGACGGCAGTTGCCCATGCCGTGCACAAAATTTCAATTTTTAGAAAGTTCATATAATACTAATGACCCGATAAAGATATTGACTTATACACAATAGTCAATAATGGGTTCCATTTTGCAATATTGCGGGGGTGAACGAAGCTAAGTTGCAGGCTGCCGTACTATTTGTTTTCAAAATTTTATTTATTTTCAAGCATACTTCTTATTGTGTATAAATGTACAACAATCCAAATGTGGTGTATGCATTGCTAAAGGGTCGGTTTATTTTATGACTTGTGCGTACACGATTTACAATAGTTTTCTACATTTTCAAACATTTAAAGTTACACCATAAAAAACACAAAAGCATGGCTAATATTTTTATATTACACTACATAGAATGCAATATTCATTAAGTTGGAAAAAAAACTCAATTTTGGAACTTTTGGATTTGCTGCTTTTGAAAGAGTATTCAACAATAAAAAAACATTGAGGGTGTAAAAACTCAAATATTTAAAAAGTGGGTTTTCCCCAAATTAATGGGTATCATGATATAGGTTATTTCAATTAGTGCAAGCTTCTTAAACACCAATTTGAATAAATATCTAGAAAAAATAGATATAGATAGTGTGAAAGCAAGGCATGCCTTCCATTCTTGTTCTTTAATCCTTGAGCGCCCGAGCAACGGGATCATGATGCTAGAGATTTTAGATGCTTTTTTGAGGCATTGGATCTATTTTTTTTATCTTGTTGTAAATTACAATTAAGAAAGCATTCAAGTTGTTCGTGTCAATGGAGTAGTGACAAGGAAAGTCAATTGTTGTACAAGTGTCATAAGAGATTTGATTTTGTGAAACACCATACAAAACGTGGTGGCAAGTAGCGTCTTACAAGCTACAACCAATCAATACCCCTTGCAAGCTTCCTTGTGTGTGCTTTGTGGTAGCATGAAAATTTGTTGGCAAGGGTTCAAGCATGTTCTAAACCCTTAATATGACAACCTTCGCTGATTGTACCACACGTTGTTTTCCATGCAATAGCAATTTGAAGCCCTAAAACTTGACATAAAAAGAAGTGCAATCTCCAATAATTTACAAGTGTGTGCATTCACATCTAATCTTGCTACTCACAAAATTGAGATGGATCAGGGGCTTATGGAATTTTGTAAAAATCAACAAATAGCAATTACTTGCCAAAAAATGAGATTTTGTCATCACATGTTGTTTGATTAGATGTTATAATCTCCCATCTCCCGCGGTCAATTGTTCCCAAAATTTGCAAGCCATTTTCTAAGTAGGTGTTCCATTATTTTCAATGGTTACTTTCTGTGGATCATCCGATTGATTGAGATACGATGCATCAAAGTTGTAGGTCTCCCAAAACCCTGATTTTGGTGAAAATGGCGTAGGCGCTTAGGGTGTTAAGGTCTTCTACCAGAAAATGCAAAAAAGGAGAAACAATGTCATTATGGAAACTTTTCATACATTTTGGATTGTATTTATACCCCTCAGCAACATTATGTTTTTTTTAAGTAGTTACTCGACAAGTTAGGGTTTGAGTAAAAAGATGAAAATTGTATGTTCACGATGTAGAATTGATTTGAACAAGTGCGCTTGTTAGGAACTGGGATGTGAGCATAATTTGAAAGATTATCTTTAGAATATAGTCATAAGATTATGGACTCATCTATGATCTAATTAGGCACCTTTGGAAATTTTAGCTTCAATTTCCCTGTGATTTGAAAGATTGTAAGGTTGCATGTTATGACATGAATATTCCGTGAACATGCTTCATTATGGGCAATTGTATTTGAAATGGTATTTAGTACACTTTGAAATTGGCCGTATGGCTTATAACTTTGGAGTTCATAAACAGTGCTAAACATATAGCTAATTGCTCCGAATATTCCAAAAATTCCAAAAATTTAGAAGACGTAGTAAGATGATACAATGTACTCGGAGGTTTGCAAGATCTTTCCCACAAAGCCAAATTTTTGAAATTCTATCTCTTCCTCACAAAGGCTTGTACTCAAAAACTGAATTGTCATGATATCAGTTAACATATCTTGATTTTCAAGAAAGTTTCTTTTCTCTGAAATATATTAAAAACTCAAACTGTACAAGTTAAGATTGTGTCATTACTCTCAAAATTCTCGTAAGCAAATTTAGAACTTCGGTTCTACTTCCATGCTTAGAAATTTTTAGCATAGTATAAATTGCCTAGCTAGCTTGCCTTAGTAATCCAAGGAAGAATCCGTGTGTACTATGATAACTTCTTTTCAATTTATTAAACAAATATAAAACTTTGCCAAAAAGGTTCTCTTTATATCCAAAATGCAAAAAAACACATGAATATATTTATATTAGAATTGGATGCCAAAAGTGATGTGTTGTAAAAAAAAAAAAACAAAAAAAAAACAAAAAAAAGCTGTTTGTTCTTTTTGAAGTTGAATTTTTTTTGTTCCCTTTGAAATTAAATACCTTAAGAACGTGAAGGTGAAGAATTTAATGTTATACCAGGCATGTAGAGGAGGTTTAACCCTTGAAGGGCCCTTGGGCTTTGGAGCTACGGTACCAAATATAGTTGCAATCAATACTCAAAAGTTTGAATCAGCTGGAAATTAAGTGTTACAACCATACATATTGAAGGGTTATGTCATGGTGGGTGCATATTTTTTTTGAAAAGCCCTCAGAGCAGCTCAAATACATCTATACATATGGCCATACATACGATTGCAAAGGGCCTTTGGGCCATTCACGGGTTAAGAGCATTTCCACCAGTGGCTCTGGCTTGCTCAAAAGGGATGAAAAGTAGCCAGGCCCCTCTTAGGCCACGCTCAAATTCTCTTATTTGGCGAGTCTAGCAAGCCACTCTTCAAACCACTATTCATGCACTATTCACCCTAACTTTAGTGAGCTTTATCCTCTACTTCCCTAGATAAGTGGTCAACTGCTTATTTATGGGGTGTCTTGGAGTGTTGGGCCACCTTTCAAAAGAGCATGGGTGGAGATTTGGAGCCTTGAGGCCTCGCCAAATGAGATGGAAAACTTTGAGCAAGTCTGAACCGGTGGAAATGCTCTAAGAGAGAAGTGGGCAAGGTCTAACAATATGCACACTCATGGGTTGAGGTTAGATAGCATGTCATTTTGGCTAGGCTTGCTTTTGGCGTAACACCCTACGTAGTTGTGCTCCTCATGTTAGCATCTAGTCTCAAAATTGTGTGTCTAGCCTCCTTTGCCTTCTATCGTGTTCCGTGGTTTGTAGCTGATGTCTCTTTAAATTGTTTGCACCTTGACATTTATGGTTTGTAAGTATTATATAGATTTTTGTGTGTGGATTGTTTTGTAATGTATTGAGTTTAGTGACTAAAATTGGAGTGATGAAGAAAATAAAGTTTCTTGTTCATAGACATTGTTGAACTTGTTAGGTTTTTGTAATGTTCATCCGTGTTGAAAGGAACAAAATTATAAGTATAGTATCTTTGTTGAAACATTAGCCTTAACTCTTAAGCAATAATTTCCTATGATGATTGTTGTTTCTATATGATATTTTAGCTTTTGTTGTTATATCAACTTAATTTTCTCCTCTAACATCAAGGTTTTTTTAGGTTCCAAGTTTGGGATTAATTGATAAAGTGTGTAAACCATTGGTAGGATTAAGTTTAGTAGTAGTTTTTCTTTTTTAATTTTTAATTTTTAATTTTAATAATTTGTTTTTATAAATTAGTAGAGTAAGATTTTTGTTTGCTTCCAATATGACACTTGACTGTGACCTCTATTTCTATTATGATATTAACAACAATTTAGTATAGAGTAACTAGAATTCACATATGTAATGTAATTTTCTTAGAAAATGTATACTTTTTGGTAAACAAAACAAAAAGCTTGTTAAAATGCAAGCTTTTATCAGAAAATTAAAAGGATATTTACTTTCATTTTAAAAAAAAAATCTATATATACGTAAAAGAATATAAATTATCAATTTGGTGATCTTTTTACTGCAATCCTTTTATTGCGTGGGTAAAAAAACTTGCATGGGTAAAAAACTTACATAGGTAAAAACTTGTGTAGGTAAAAAAAAGATAATTTACCAATTTGGTAATTCCTTAATTGCAATTATTTACTATGTTGCTTAATAAACTTGCGCATATAAAAAATTGCATAGGTAAAAATTTGCGCAGGTAAAAATTTGCTTGAGAAAAAAGTGTATGGGTAAGAAATTGTGTGTATAAAACAATGTGAGGGTAAATAACAAAAAATGTAACAAAATCGTGTGGGTAAAAGATAAAAACATGTAAAAAAGTTGAGTGGATAACTATTTTGTGGGTAAGAAAATTGTGTGGGAAAAAAAAAATTGCGTGAGAAAACAATAGCCATCCTATTTCTTGCACAAGTAAAATGCTATGTGGGTATGAAACAAAAACTCTTGCATTGCAAGAAAATGTTTTGTAAACATAAGCAAATAATTTATTGACATGGGTAAAATTTGAATTGATTATGTGGATAAAAAGTAAAAAAACACTCTTGTCAGAAATATGTTTTGCATAATTGCGCTTGAATTGATTTTGCATAATTGGGGCATGAATTGATTTTGCATAATTGGGGCTTGAATTGATTTTGAGTCAAGATGGAAAGACATGTGCCTATTTAAAGTGCACAAATAAAAAGTAAGAAATATTTTCTTGTGGGGAAATGTTTTGCGTAATTGGGCTTGAAATTATTTTGCGGCGTTGGACCAAGGGTTGCTCATACTAGTCTAAAATAGAAAGATTTTTTATTTTAAATGTATGTTGTTATTAATAAATAATATTTAGAATTAATAAATTACACATAACACATATTGCAATGAACATGATGAATTTGCAATTTAATGACTAATCAACATAATGGCATTTTTTTCAATGCATCTCACAAATCACAATGCCTCTTTCTACTATAGGTTTTTAAAACTTTTATTTGCTTCAAGTAATTATGTCATATATTAGGTTTGGATATGACAAATAGTCTATAAGAATTGTTAAAATGTCTTAAGCCTATACTTAGAACCAACATAAATTGAAATGAATATTGATTCATAATCAACACATTGAAATCAAAATCAAACATGTATTTGATTTGAACACTTACAACTATTTGGAATGCTTATTATTTATTTTTCTTCTTTAGTATAGCTTCATAATGAGCTTCTTCTTTGAGTTGAAGTACTCCAATCATTAAAAACTACTGCTAATATAACTAAGGAGGGTAAGCCGTGACAATGATTGTGATATCATGATCTTTATCCCCAAAACGACCTTGAGGATAGAATGTGTCCTCGACCAATTTTTTAACATTAAAAAAATCTTATCAATTTTAGTATTTTTAATAATTTATGTTTTTTGAAATTTTCTTTTTGAAGTTTAATTTTAGTTTCAACAATTTGATTTTGCAAATGATTGATTATGATTTTCAGATTTAAGATTTTGTGCACATGTGTCTATTGCAATCTTGACTTTATGTAGTGTTAAGGGCTCTTGGGAATGAGCCTCAGATACACTAGATCTTTGAGAAAACATTACATCAAAAATTCATTTAAAAAATTGTAAAGTAGATTTTGAGAAGTCATAAATTGATTGGGGTTATGCATGATAGGTCCTATAACCTCATATTTTTTGGGTGACCAACTTTTTAAATTTGACATGTGAAAAGATGATTGAAAGACTTCAAATCACTTTCACAGTTTTAACACTGTCATGATCAAAGACTATAATCTTTCAATCCATAAAAGATATTGTTTTCTTTTCCTTTTCTAATGTGATCTCTAACATGTCTAGATTGATTTTATACGGTTATAATTCAAAAAAAATTGATACAACTTATCAAAATATTGACTTTTAGTTTAAACTAGAGAAAATTCCTAGAGGCTCAGGAATTTTCAAGGTTGTTTTGGGGTTAAGTATGGAATTAGTTTTTTTTTGGAATGTTAAAATTTTATTTTCTAATATAATTTCATTTAATATTGCCAAATTTGAGGATGATGGATAGTCTTCTAGATATAATACAAAATCATTATTTTCTACTTTTTCCATAATGATATCATTTATGGTTAGAAACAAAATAAAAGTATTTTACATGATCTAGTGTTTTAGGAATTATTCATGTATCACTTTGTAAAAAACCATAAAATGTTCAAGTACTTTGATGAGTTTTTGATCATCAATTCTTACCATAATGTGTAATGCTTATAATATATATTTGTACATATTTATTTGACAAATCCAAGCACATATGCAAGCAATCAATTTTGTGTTCAAATGACAAATATGGTATTTCACATTTAAATCATGGTCATGGTCAAAAACAACAATAGAGTCTATCCTTGAGGTTAGAAATATAACATCTTAGTGCTTTAAAACTTTGTTTTTCAACACCGTGTGTTTGTGTCTTTATTTAGATCATTTCATGAAATTAAGAAATGTAATCATGCCTCCTCAATAAGTTCATATATTAATAATATTGAGCTAAATATATTGAAAGTGTTTATATCAAACCAATTTCAATTTGTGGCAACAAAATCTTTTGCTCATTACTTGTCTTGTTTTCATGATTTATAATATGATTTAATTGTTGCATTTATATCTTGGCTTGCATGAAGAAACTTATGTGCAACTTTCATCAAGTAGATGAAAAACAAAATTTAGTAAGATATATATTGAGATGCAAAAAAATTAAATGTATGCATATAAAAATAATATAACATAATCAAATTAAAAATGTTATAGTTGTTTGTCAAGTTATCCAATTAAGTCTTTTAATACTAATTACAAAATTTGGTTTTTTGTAAATAATCAAAAAATATTGAGAAATTTACAAATAGGAGCATGAAAAAGTAAAATATTACAAATAGGGGCACGATCTCAAAAAAATTGTAAAATTTTGTAATTTTTTTTGGTTTGGACATTAGTTGATTTAGGTATGTCACATCAAATGTTAGCTAACTTCCAAAAAAATTAAAGTTTCCAAAAATAGCCGCTCCCTTTACTTTTTATTATAAAATTTAGGCTTGATTTGTAGACCTTTAAGTTTTATAGAAATTAGCTAACATTTAATGTGATGTGTCAAAATTAACCAATGTCCAAACCAGAAAAAATTACAAAAAATTGCAATTTTTTTGAAATTGTACCCCTATTTGTAATTATTTTGAAAATGTGCCCCTATTTGTAGTATTTTACATTTTCATGCCCAAATTTGTAATTTTCCCAAAAATATGTGATTCAATTTAGCTATTGCTTCTGATTCAAAGGTTCATTTGTGACTACTAGCCAAAATGGTGCCTAGTGGATCCCAATGTGGTGTTCTCAAATGGTTTTGGACCTTCAAAAGAAACCTAACTTAGAATTCTCAATTTTATGATTATGCGTAGTCATATCTTTTTTACTACATTGACTATTGGTTGTTATAAAAAATTGATTGCAAATAGTCATTTCTAGTTATAAAAAAACTAAGTTGAATACGTATAGTTATACATATATGAAGAATATAGATTATTATTAGAACTATAATCAATCATTTTTTTGCAAGCTTTATGACTATTTTGATCAATTGTTTACAAAATTTTGGCTCCGGTTTAAGAATGATCAAAATGACTACTCTTAGTCATAAATATATCAACTATGATTGATTTTATTCTATATTTGTATATAAAGTGACTATGACCAACCAAGACTTTTATAAGACTTTGCTTAACCATATTTAACCTTGAAATTGCATTTTATAAAATCATTGTATTCCAAATCAATGATTATGGGTAGTTATGTCTATTGATCTTATGATCATCATGAGTGAAGTAAATATCTCTGGTAATATTTGTTTGTTTATTACATGGCTGTAAAGATTTTGGTAAGATTTTGGTATATGACTACATAAAGTCAAGTGTTTCTTCCTAACTTAGTTGACTATTTGAGTCACATAGAAAATTACTTAGTATGCTACCATTAACTACATACAATCATGTCCTATAATCAATTGACTATTTCCATTTACACATTTGGGTGTACATATGCAAAATTAACTATAAATAGTCAAAAAATTCTCATGTATAAATGTTTGATTTTGTTAGTCATACAAATGTATTAGTTGCATAATACTTTTCATATGGAAAAAAATTAACTACTACTAGTCAATCTAAACAAAAGATTCCATTATAATTAAATTACCTAAAACAATAATAAAAATTTCTCAACAAATTAGAAACAAAAGCTAGAGGAAAAAAATTGCTAAAAAAATTTAAAACTGGAAGTTGGTAACTTTCTAAATCACCCATTTATTTAGAAAAAATTAAAACTTCATATTTAACCCCTAAAGGTCTATTGTCCCTTTGGGGGACAATGGGGATTTTGGGCATGTACCTATGGCTAAACTACTTTGTGCGATTTTTTGAATCTTTTATTGAAGGTGGGGTATTCAAAAATCTATGTGGGCATCTAAGTTTTTCTTCATTCCAACATTTGATGAAGAAGTTCTGCATCAATTTATGAAAATTTGGGGATGACTACCCGTCCAAGTAGCCCAAAAACTTCTTTAAAAATTACATTTTTTCTAAATAAAATTTGAAATTGGTTCTTTAGGTATTTTATATACACAAGAAGCTTTTAATCATTAAATTTCAATCAATGAGATGAAAGTTATGAGGAGTTTTTGTTTGCAAGCAATTATGGATTCTCTACTCTAAAATAAACTTTGAAGTCCTTTATTTTACTCAATTTTCAATATTTTGGAAAAAAAGTTAGACCAAAGGAAGTAGATTGTTTATCACAACATTATAATTGTTGGGATTTGCCATTTCAATAATTAAATTCTCAACAATTTAGTGATTTGACTCATTCTCTACTTGTTTTTACTTACTATTTTTTCCCATGTATTGTATAGTTCCAATTGATTTGAAAAATTCTCCCACACACACCTAATTTGATCTCCTACATGGAAAAACTAAAGTGCAACTTTGGGTAGAGCAGTTTTTTTGTTATAAGAGTGGTCAAAGGCTTATGGATTTTTTTGGCAGCACGGATTTTTTTGGCAGCACGGATTTTTTTGGCAGCACGGATTTTTTTTTTTTTTTTTTTTTTTTTTTTTTTTTTTTTCACTTTAGATGTAAATATCTCACTCTTTTTCATATGGAATGAGTTGATTTCTTTTCCACAAGTACCTCTTCTAGTCTAGGGCAAGACCCTATGGCTACGGTTGAATTTCCCAAAAATAAAATATAAAATCCCTTTTTACTAAACCTCCTAGAAGTGGTAGATTTTAGTGATTTTCAGAGAAAGGGCTTGGTCCTTTAGGGATTAAACAAAAATATGATTCATGAAAAAATAGTTGTGTATTGTAAAAAAATGAAATTAATTGAATAAAGAAGTTTCATCCATTTTGATTCAAAAAAAATGAGCTTTGTGACATTGACTATTTCACATATAATTGCTGCAAACTTAGAAGTAATCAACATGAACAAATAGAGGTTGGAGAGAGTTTGTTAAAGTAAGAGCTGTTCTTGATTTTTGCTAAAGGCAAATTTTTATTTTGCCTTGATTTTTCATGTAACCATCACCTTCTCAATTGTACAAGAAAAACATCATTCCAAGTGCATTAATGTTGGATTCAAAAATACTCATATTATAATCTAGGTGTTCATCATTTTGCACCTATTTTTGTTATTGTATCAAGTCACCATTTTGTAATATTTATCAAAATGTGAATCTTGTGACATTACAAAACTGAGTCTTGTGATAATTGTAATTTATTAATCAATTTGGATATTGATATGAATTTATTAAGTAAATTTTGTTGAGACTTTTCACAAAAAATATTGATATTAAATTTTGATTTATTTTTTAAATGTTCAATTAATTTATTAAAAACACTCAATTATAATTCAATTTTAAGCAATTATTTAGTCATATAAATTTGGAGCTATAAGTGGTTACTCCCTTTAAATTAAATAAATCTAAATTGTAAGAACTGGAATATTTGAAGAGTTGATAAGAAAGATTTTAAAAATTATAAAATAATAAAAAATATGAATAATGTTAATAACATTAATAAATAAAATTTAAAAAAATAAATAAAAAATAAAAATAAAAACTTTATGACCATTTATTGCTTCAATTATCTTAAAAATACTTAAAAAATTGTCAATTTTATTCATATAAAAATAAATTATGACTACATTCAGCCATATATGTGTATATATATATATATATATATATATAGGTGCTATCAACTAGTACAAAGAAAAGCAAGTGGATGCTCAAACCATGAAGCAAATGGATGCTCAAACTAGAAACAAATGGATGCTCAACCCATGAAGCAAATGGATGCTCAAAACATGAAGAAGAAGGATATAAAAAAGGGGTTTTAAAATCAACGTACCCTAAGCGTGAAAGCATATTAAAAACTTTGAAAGCATTCTTTATGGAAGTCCAAGAGAATTACAAGGCTAAAGTTGACAACATGAAGCATGAAAGAGGATTGACGCAAAAACAACTGCTTGAAGAACAAGTAGCCAAATTTGAGGCAGTAAGAAAAAAATCACTTACAAGCATTGTAAAACATGAGCCTAAAGTTAACAAGATATTTAAAGCCCACATGCCAACCATTTTTTTGTATGAAAAGTCAACAATAAATCCTTTTAATATGCAAAGAAATTATCATTGTTTGAGAGTTAGCTAATTATTAGGTTGTTGTTGCCTTGAACATAACTATATTCTAGTGTGTTGTGCACCTTGTAAGTAAAAAATGTATTTTTTTGTAGCATTTGTAAGAAAAATAAAATTCAGTATAAAACATTAAAATTTGGATATCAACTAAATTAATTTTCTAATCTTAAAAATGAATAAAGTGAAAAAAAAAAATTGGCCAACCAATAAATACATTATTGATTACTTGGATATGATTGATTAAAAAAAAAAAAAAAAAAAACGGAAATGTACCAAGTTTTATAAAAACCTCCTCAGATTATGTGAAGATTAAAAATAATATGAAATGATAAGATTTTGAGTACTCCAAGTTTGCATAATTCTTTGAGATGATTATTCAATTGAAATGTTTACAAGTACCTGAGATTGATATAGACTGAAAAGTTGAATGCATATACCATTTATATGACAAGTTGTACATGAACAAGTATGAATTTACAATATGATTTGGAAGTTGATGGCATTTAATGTTTTAGAATTCAAATGCAAATTAACACTCAAAAATGTTGTTTGTGTCATTGTGGCTCATCTTTGTTATAATCTTACGTAATTGCTTCCTTGGCTTCTCGTTATTGGTTGCATGTCTTTTATTTTTGATCTTATACTTTTTGCACATTGCTCTCTTAGGTTTTGCATTTAGGAGCTTCTTTAATGCATCATTATTTCAAGCAAGGACATTAAAATTGCATAACAAGTATAAATTTGAAAAAGTGGTTATAAAGTAACAATTGAAAATTTTGCATCTCTACAAGTGGATGTTATTACTATTTTAAATAGGTGAAGAGTTTAACATTTGTTTACAAATATTTATAAATATCTTACAAAACCATAGAGAAACACTTGAAAAATGTGAAAACTTTACATTGTTAGACACAACTCCATACTTTTTTGTAGCAGTCTCTACTTCAACTTTCAAAGAGTAGGGAAAGTCCTTTGCCGTGATAAGGTCGAGAGCTAATATGCAATTTTTTTAAAGATGTAAGTAACATTTTTACTAATTAAATGTATTTGAGGATTGTAAGTTTACAATAGCAAAGATTTTAATTTGAAGATAATAAAAAGGATAGCAAAATTTTAGAGACAATGGTGCAAAACGAATAAGCATTAAGAAAAACTAGTCTTAGAACGTCTTTGCTAATGCCTCAAATACGCTCATAATGGATGAAAAGTGCTGAAGGTTCTTTCAAGACTCTTTGTCTTATTGTTCTTAGCAAGGATCCCAAGTTTACACTAGTAGAAACTCCATCCAAAGCAACAGAAATTGTTGCTTTGAGCACTTGCACACGCTAATTGACTAATCTAATAGATTTATGTAAAAAACTACTTACATTTTATTGATTTGGACACCATCAACTAAATCAAAAGAAATTTCAGAATCTTTTAGAATTTTTTTTGGAATCTTTGAGAACCTGTGAGGATCTTTTGAAATCTTTTTGAAATCTTTTTGAAATCTATGAGGATTTTTTTGAATCTTTGAGAATCTTTGTGGGATCTTTTAGAATCTTTTTGAAACTTGTGAGAGTGCTAAGAAATCTTTGAAGTCTTTTAGGATTTTTTGAGAATCTTTTTGAAATCTTTGAGAATACTTAAAATTTTGATAATTCTTTGAGAATCTTTGAAAATCTTTTATGATTCTTTAAGAATATTTTTAGAATATTTTTGGAATCTTTGAGAATCTTCTCCAAATTTTTAGGAGATCTTTGGAAATCTTTGAAAATCTTTGAGAATTTTTGAGAATTTTGGAGAATTTTTGAAAACCTTTGAGAATCTTTTGAAGTTTTAAGGAATCTTTTTTAATCTTATTGGAATATTTTTTAATCTTATTAGAATCTTTGAGAATCTTTTTTGGAATCTTGAAAATCTTCTTTGGAATTTTGAGAATCTCTTTGAAATCTTTAACTATGAGATTTGAAAAATTATTTTAAAATCTTCATCAAAATAGAGTCTTTTAAATTCAATTAGAATTGTTTTAGGATCTTTTTGAAATTCATTAAAGTACTTTAAATATTTTTTCATAAAAAACTATAAGAATAGTTTGGGTTGTTTTTGAAAACTTTCTTGAATCTTTTTGGACTACATGAAAATGTTATGAAGTTTTACAAAATAAAATAATTTTTCAAAAAATTAGGATCTTTTAAAATTTTAAGTGTGGCTTTTTTCTCCATTTTTCACAATTTGTTA
This sequence comes from Ulota crispa, assembly GCA_963920765.1. Classification (NCBI taxonomy): domain Eukaryota; kingdom Viridiplantae; phylum Streptophyta; class Bryopsida; order Orthotrichales; family Orthotrichaceae; genus Ulota; species Ulota crispa. The sequence goes on from OY987245.1 coordinate 1,620,080, forward strand.
TGATTTAACATTAGTAGCTTTTAATTAAATTCTTCTATAAACATGACCAAAACAACAAAAAATTAATAGTTTTTTGTTGATCTGGACACTTTTGGACGCAACAAAACAACAAAAAATCAACAATTTTTTGTTGGTCTGGACACTTTTGAACACAATTTAATTAAGTCAACAAATTTTTGTATAAAATGTACAACATTTGTTGTTTTAAATACCAAAATTTCTTCATGAAAAAATGTAAAAGATACCCCTCAATTCTTTCAGAAAATCATATATGTCCCTCAAAGATTAAAAGTTTAAAAAATACCCTTGGCTTTTTGCAAAAATATCAACAATGCCTCTAATATGCTGGAAAAATATTAAAAATGCTCCTCAACTATATTAAATTATCAAATATGTTTGTGTTATATGAAAACCAAGGGTATACTTAAATTCACATTTTTACAAAAAACCAAAGGTGATTTTTCCAATTCAAATAATACAAGGGTATATTTGACATTTCAAAATAGAAGAGCATTTTAAATATTTTCCCAAAATACTAGAAGTATAACTGATACTTCTAAAAAAATATGGAGTATTTTTTATGTCTTAAATATTTGAGGCGTAAAATTGATATTTTGAAAACATTGAAGCACATTTCTACTATTTTTCCTTCTTTTTTTTACCAAATCAAATAAAACAAATAAACTGTTATGAAATATTTAGAGAACCTTTAAAAAATATTCAAATGTTTATAGAATTTTGATTTTATAATTGCAAGGTTTTATTTCCATGCCTTTTTCCAATTTCATCTTTTTTAAAACTAGCAAACTATGGAAGCTACTTTTATATAATAAAGTTTTTGTTTTCAAAAAAATTCGCACTAAAAACATTTAAAAATGAAGCTAACATTCAATTGCAAGTTTTTTTTTGAGATTTTTGAATTCCAATCAAGAATTGTAAACAAAATCAAAAGGGTGAAATAATTTATTTATTTTTAATTTCTGAACACCTTCACTAATTATTGCTTATAGCTTTTGATTAAAAGATTAAAATCTAAAAAATTGTTGGAGGTGAATGTACACTACATTAACCAACTTTTTTGTGTTTGAAGTTTTTTGGAAAAAAATATTTTTCAAGGCCAAAATAGCCTCCAAAGTCTACTGGTTTTGCAAAGTAATTAGAAATGATCATAGCAAAGTGTACAAATGAATTGTTTATATATGAGTGTGCACATGTGAACATGAGTGGTATAGTAGTTGTGGGTGGCCATGGAGGGCATTCTGGCTGTAAGTTTGAGGTCTGAAGGTTCGACTCCTAGCCTCAATGTCAAATTGAGAGGAGCGCGCCTTGGGAACACGCAGGGTGTCTCGCTGCGATCGTGCGTTTCTAATTAAAATTGTCTTTGGTTTTGAAATTCATTCTTCAGATCTTCAATCTTCATATCTTCAAGTCTTCATAATTTAATAAAAATAATGAAGAAAATCACAAATAACAAGTTTTAGAAAGGCTGCAACCTTTTTTCTAATGCTACAGATGGTTCAAAGATCCAAATGCTAAGTGTAATAGCAATTTAAAAAACTCTTCTAATCTTTTAATATTCCTTCAAATTTCAATTCAATCTAAGCTACTGCCCAAAAGTTATGTGGGTTTAAAGTAGAGGCTCTTCTTCTTCATTGCAAACTAAACAGTGCCTCTATAAACTTCTATAAATTTTGTTCTACACATCATTCATAGAAACGTGATATTAATTTAAATAAATGATACTACTGGCTACAACTTCTAACATTTTCATTTCAAAATAAAACTTTATCTGAAAGTTCTAGTCAATCAAAGTGTGGGTCTCAATTTTTTAGAAAGCACCCAAACCCCCAATTCCTACATACTATAACTTTTTCAATAAAACTTCAAATGGAATGAGTAAAGACAATTCAAAAAGTTATGACAACAAACTATTACTCCTAAAATTTTGAAATTTTTTTTTTATAGTGTCCAAAAGTTGTAGCTCTTCAAAATTTTGGTCTTTTCATAACAAAAGAGCAGTCACCTCCATCCTTCACACTTCCATAACTTTATCTTCTAAGCTTTAGATCTTGAGTTTAAAGACTTTTTAAAAAGCCAAGACTAAGATGAACACTCTCTCCAAATCTTGTTGCAAAATGATATACAAATCATAAACTATGGTTTGTCAAAATCTCAGCATTTTTTCATAGTTTGGCTTTTTGACACCAAAATTCAAACATTCATAACTTTTGTATTACAATTCTAAATCAAATTTACAAATTCATTTTGAAAATGTCATCACACAAGGAACAATTCTTTCAAATTTCAATTCAAAATCATGTATACACAAAAAATTCTCTCACATCAAAGTTTCGGGATTTCTTCCTTCTTCTCACTAATACTCATACACTAAATTCCAACAACTAAGGAACCTCTCCTCCTTAGTTTTAACCCTATCTAAAGCAGGGAGGTGAAGCACATCAAACCATGTTCTTCTCTATCTTAACCCCACCATAGATGTCAAACCTCTTTTCCTTTCACATCTTTTTCATTCACTTCTAAATCCTAAGTATTTTTTATTCAAACAAAGGAAAAATATATGAGCCTTCCAAAACATCTAGATAAACATATAAAAATGATTGAATTACAAAATAAACATCACCATAAAGTAGCCACGTGCCCTTGCAAACATATAATAGCATCAAACACTTATTTTTAGTCGCCAAGTCGTGGACTTGGTTGGCTAAAAAAGCGGTTGTCTCTGGCCGCCCGCCGGTCTGAGTTCAAATCCCATCGGACTCATTGAGTGGTGATAGCGGTCCATGGCTTGGCAGCTAGTGACGCAGAAAATTGGCCCAACCAACCCGCTATCTACCCCCCTGAGTTGTGCATGTAATAAGACGGCGCAATGCACTGGGATCTATGGCCGCTGCGCTGTCACTAAACCGTGGTCCTCACCATGATTACCTCTTTTGCCACAACTGTTGATTTATTGAAATTAACACAAATATAAATAAATAACGAGTATTTACATAATGGAGAGATCTCCATCAAGACACCGGTGCTTAAAATCGGTGCTGCTGTCTGTTGGGTGGCATGGCTTGGTGCTACTGCGACTGCTAGGTGGCCTGGCGTTGAATGAAATCCAGTTTTTTAATTTATAAAAATTGCATATATACATATTTATACAAATTATGACAAAAAAATATGAAAAAAAAATTACTATATAAAATCAACAGAAAATATATAGTAAATTAACAAAAATTAATAAAAAAACAACAAACTTGTGTTGAAAAGTATCCAAACTAACATGTCCAAAGCAACAAAAAAAAAACAACAATTTTTAGTTGATTTTTTGTTGATTTTGCGCTAAATTTTCTAGTAGTGTTAGTATGACAAAAACATCTTCCGTAACATAAAGCTCCCTACAAAACATATCATACAAAGAAATTACAAAGTGCAAATATTATCATTTTGTTAATCATAATTTTTTCTTTTTTTAATCCTTAAAAAGTCATTGTCCATTGTATAAATATCCAATGTTTTCAAACATTCACAGCATGAGCTGCAAAATGGATGAAGTGTATCTAAAAATTATAAAAACAAGTTTTTTTTGCTTTTTCTTCAGCTATGTAATTAGTCTTTTCATCGAATGCTTCATAAGATTTGTAAGAGGTTGTAAATCAACTCTAGGATTGAAGAATTTTGCAAAATATTATAAGAAACCCCTATCTTCTCTAGTAATTAGACAAAAATATAGACCTTGTTTAGGTTTTTTGTTGCTAGAAATTTACCAAAAAAATACAAATTTTTTAAAAAATGAAAATTTTATTTTTAGGATCTCTTAGGACATAATTTATTTTATCTCAAAAACTCCAAACTTACTTGCTTCACATTCTTTGAGTACTTCTATTGGTTAAGTAATAGATCATTGAAATGCAACTAAATATAAAATATCAACAAATGAGGTTTTTTAAAGGAAAAATTTCACGAATATCCCTGAAATTTGCAATATTTTCATAAATAACCTTGCTTTTTTAGAAACATCACAAACACCCTTGGATCAAAAAATTTAGATTTTTTTTTTGTTATGCATATCACTTCCTTCTCCCTTTGTGCGCACACTTCTTGTCATGCACGCACACAAAGAAAGAAGAGAAGTAACATGCACAACAAAACAAACACCTACAATTTTTGGTCCAAAGGTACTACACACAATTAGCTATTTTTGAACTTGACAAATAAAATTGCACTCATGATTGTACAAGCAAATGCACTTTATCTCCAACAAAGGGAGGGGGGGCAATTCGCACATTTTGCTTTGCGGGTAGGGGGTTTTCTTTAATATTTTTCAAATGTTTATTTTTTATATTTTTCTCATTTTTAATTTCCCGCTCAGATCCTGCGGAGTTCCGTGGGGTTTAGAGGAAGGAAGGAAATGATAGAGGAATTAGGGTTTAGAGGGAGGAAGGAAATGATAGAGGAATTAGGGTTTAGAAGGATGAAGGAAATGATAGAGGAATTAGGATTGAGAGGAAGAAAGGAAATGATAGAGGAATTAGGGTTTAGAGGGAGGAAGGAAACAATAGAGGAATTAGGGTTTAGAGGGAAGAAGGAAATGATAGAGGAATTAGGATTTAGAGGGAGGAAGGAAATGATAGAGGAATTAAGGTTTAGAGGGAGGAAGGAAATGATAGAGGAATTTGAGTTTAGAAGGGCTTTATATAATTTTGTTTGTTTTTTTTTAATATAAATTTTTAATGTTCCGCCACATTTCCTTACATGGGCAGAGCTCCGTAAAGTATGAGCAGTAAATTAAAATTTAAAATTAATTTAAAGTCAAAAAAATTAAAGAATTAACCCCTACCTGTAGAGCTCTACAAGATTAGCTTGTACGTTTCAAGTATAGTTGGTAGCATAGAGAGTGCACTTGGCCAAGTGCAAAAAATAGCTTATTGCTTGTATTTTGTGATGTTTTTGAAAAAAAACAAGGTTGTTTATGAAAATATTGCAAACTTCAGAGGTATCCTTGAAATTTTTCATTTTTTTAATGCAAGCAATATGATAAGAAGATGTTGTGTATGGTTTGAGGACAACATGAATTGATTTGTATCTATTTATAACATATGTGGGCCAAAAACTACTACACATTGATTACTGCACATCTATTCATATGGTCCGTGATAGTGACAATGTTTGTGTTTGTCATATTCATTTAGTGTTGGGAGGTGTCATTGTGTCAAAAAAAACAAAACAAAACAAGTTTGACTATATGTTTGGAACAAGGGTGAAAGCAAGAAGAGCAAGATGCAAAAAAAAACATGCATTGGTAAAAATTTGGATGCAAAATATTGTTTATGCTTTTTTTTCTCTTTTGGAGATGAAGAAAGAGATCTGTTATGCCTCCACAAATGAAGGAGAAAGTGTCACGTTTTCATTGTCTACAAAGTGAGAATGGAACAAAGAAGGTGTGAGTTGTGTGACTACTCTTGGTGTTAAAAATGAGGTAAAGTTTTGTTACAAAGAAAATAAGCTAGCCACTACACTAATAATGATATTTAGTGTTATGTTACCAATAGTGTTACTTGCACTTTTACTTCACTCACTCTAAATCTCAACTAGTTTGCATTTAGAGTTGCCTTCTTTTTGTGCACATCACTCTTTGTTGCCTCCTCTTCTTGTCCTAATCCCCTTGTAGACTAGAATTTTGGCTATGAAAATGGGAAATTATGTTAGTTGTCTAGATGTTAACTCATATTATTTATTTATTTATTTATTTTTCTTTTTTCTAGATTTCATATTCAAGTACTAGTCTTTAGACAACTTGATATATGATGCCTACAAAATATGAATAGTATAAGTAGCTCTTTTCTATAATGACTAAAGTCTCAAGAATAAGCTTGGTCATTTACAATAAATATAGAAATGATGTGAAACAGTATGAGCATGATGACATGAAAAGATCCTTTAAACTCTAAAGATCTAATCTCTCTAAAGTAGTATGCACACACTAGAGGCTTTTTTACTATAAAAGTACATAAGTGCAAAAATATGTCTTGTGCAAGATGCTAATACCTACCTACATTAGCATCTAAACAAAGCTGTATATATTAAGTTAAGCTCTCTTAGAAAATACAAGACTTGAACAACATTACTACTTTAATGCTAGTATAGCTATCATGTCTTACAAGACAGGACAAACTATACCCCTATAATAATGCACAAGCATGTTTGTTTAAGGGCACTTAGAAGCTTCATGCTTACTTGTTTTTTCTAAAAGTACATGGGCTCTTAGCTTTTTTGGCTATTGCAAGTGCAAACTTTTAACAAGAGGACCCCGCTAATTTTACAGCCGGCCTTTTTTCAAAAAGTAAAGTAGGACCTAGTCTTTACGCTAATTAAACAAACCGTCAGCCTGCAACAAATCTGTAAGATCACGAGACTGCAAGAGTATACTACAGATTTGGTAATTAAAAGGTAAGCTTACCTGTCTACCATCTTGCTTGTTTTTGGAAATGCCTGGACTCTCCAAAGGCAATCAAGCTCAGAACTTACGCTTAGTATACTGCCACTGTTTCCGGGAGTGCATAGCCGGTGCTTCCTTGAGTCTACAGCTAGTGAGACAAAGCCTCCCTCAGGATACTTTGTCACTGTAGAAAAACTTGTAGTCTATGTGTTGTATCTGGATTTGAACAATAGGGCATGCAGTGATCACGCTTGGGAGAGCCAGCTTGTGGCGACACAATCCCCAAGCTTTGGATCAATTTTACTACTCCTTTTCTACTCATGGCGACTTCCTCTTCACAGGCTATTCAAGTTTTATTATCTTCTTGTTGTATGAGGTGATACATGGTAATGTTTGTGCTTGGTCATTTTGTTCTCCTTGTGAAGGCGATAACAAGCATTGTGAATTGTTGACACCCGTTGCATCCCCTCTAACACTCCATTGACTTGTCGTGTTCTTGGGATGGGCACAAGTGAGATTCACAATCTCTTGGAGAACATGGCAAAATTGCTCATTCTATTGCCTACCTCAAAAAACGTGTGGCAAAAAATGCCTTATGCTAAGACCATTGTCTTGAAGTGGTTTACTCTTCCCAATTGTTGGAAGTTGACTTGTTTTACATGTCTGAAAATTATGATGTTAGTCAAATATTTAGACAAAAACTGCTGGTGGATTATACTACATCTTATAGACCTTGTAAGCGTCATTTTTTGTGCATCTTTTGTTAGGAACGCAGGGAAGTGAATAACTCCCAAGTCTAGACCAAATACTCGTGCTGATGCAAAAGACTTAAATTTGCCTTAGCAGCTTGTAACAATCAAAATTTTGTGCACATATTGCTTCACTTTATCTACTGAGAATCTTAAGTGTCAAACTATGCTAATACTCGTAGTATTGATGAAAGCCTTAGTGCTTGGTTTCTGATGAGATACAGAGACATGCCAATATATGAAACAATCTTGTCTTTATTACTCGGAAATTTGTAGCAGAGTGTAAATTTACTCATCCTCAAAAACATCGAACTAAAAACCTAATGGCAGACAACTGATGCTAGTGCCATAAGTTGCCTTAACATTTACAAGGCGTGATATAAAACTGCTGTAAAAAAGAAGATGCCTTCTTATGTCTTTTATGCTGCATAGCTAGAGGATGACGTCATAAACTGATTGGTAGTTAAGATGCTATAGAAAACAAGCATGATACATGGAAGAATATGAAATAACTTCCACAAAGTTGACAAAATACTTCTGGTCAAAAAAGCGCATTGGAACAATCATAAAAAGACCTAATTCTGCTCTGTCTCACAACTGATAAGCCTTGAAGAGATCAAGTAAGTGCCCAGAATAAGCTTGGGATGTATCAGAAAATTGTTATTTTTTATTTTTTATTTTTTATTTTTTCCTAGCTTTCTATGCAAGTTTAAGCCTCTAGACTTCTTGCACAATCATTACTAGGATACATGCTATAATTTGTAACTTCTTACGTTGATTAGAAACTTTTAAAGTTTTCTTTTTGAAACAAAGAAATGGTTTGTTATTTCAATAAGCTCTTATGCTTAACACCTAATTCCTTTACAAAATGAGCCAGACTTTTACTTTCTATATAGAGTAGTTTTGGTAAAAAGCTACCAATGGTTTTTAAACCATTTTAGAATTTCTATGCATATCAAAAAGTATATATACTTTTGTAAGGTTTGAGAGCTACATAAATTAACACTTTTAAAGTTTGCATGCCAAAGCGTACTTACATAATGCTTCTAAAAGCTGCTCTTTGAGTTTACATGCTCTTTTGAGATTAGGGTTTGCTTTAAGACCACACTGCTAGATCAGCTCTTGAGTACGCATGCTCTTTTGATATTACTAAAGATCAGCTTGCAAAACCTTAAGTCTGTATGCTACCATAGATTAGGATCAACTTGTAAAAATCTGAGTTTGCATGCTTTGGGATAGGATCCGCTTGTAAAACCTAAGTTTCCATGCGAATGGATTATGACCTACCTGTAATAACTTGAGTCTACATTCCAGAGATTAGGATTAACCTCTTTTTTCTTTTCTTTTAAAAAAAAAATGTTGAGTCCAAGCTATGGCTGCATGCCTGCATGTAGCCGTGAGCTCTGAACTAGCAGCCCTGCCTGCTTTACCACTTTCGGAGATTGCAAATGTCTCGGGTATGCTTGCTTTGATAAGCTTGCTGTAAGTTTATTCATTCCTCAAGCAATCTCGAGGTGCTCTCCCTGCCAAGCTCGCTGCAATCCCAGGGACTGTCAGGTTTCACTACAGGCTGCTGTAAGCTTTCAATTTTTTTCCTTGCTGTATGATTATTGTGACCTTGTAAAAATTGATGCCCTTGATGCCATGGCTCGGAGGTGTTTAAACTCTCGGGTTTTATTATATTTTCTTGGAAATTGAGGCTCTTGAGCTGCGGTTTGTTCTTAGCCAGTTACTCTTTGGCTATTTTATTGAAAAATGATGCCCTTGAAGTGCTGGCTTGTGGTAATTTACTCTCTGGTTATACCATTTTCTTGAAAATTACTACCCTCTTGTGGTAATTCTCTAGTTATTCCATTTTCTTGAAAATTACTACTTTCAAGCTGCTGGCTCATTGCCTTCTGATTTTTGGCTATTTTTATTCTTTTTTAATTGATGCTCTTAGGTTGCTGGGTTTATACCTTTTATTTTCTAATTATTTCTTGCTCTACTCTTTATGTATTGCAAGCTTTGTTCTCCATACGCACTCTCATGATGTTGCAATCTTGCTCTACATGTATTAACTTACTTTGCTCTATGCCTGAACATACCCTAGTATATGCACGGCCTTATATTTACACCTTACACATGCAAGAGTTTACCTAAAAAACTCTAGTCTAGTTCTGGAATTGGTGATATAGGTCACAATGGCGGCCACACAAACCAACGCTATGCAAGTTCTTATTTCTTTGAGGAGTTTTTTGTAATTTGATTGCTTTGCTATTTTGCTCTCCTTGAATAGCTATAACACGCGTATTGGGCTTAAGACACCTGTTGTATCCCCTCTTATCTAACATTGGCTTGTTTGGATGCTTGGGATGGGCACAAGTGAGGTCCAATTCCTCTCGGAGACTATGGCGGCTCTAGCATTTCTCTACTCTACTCCTTTTACTTTCTAGAAATATGCTCAAAGTTACTAATTTTTATGTCATATTTTGAGTTTTTTTGGAAAAAAACTTTTTTTATGTGTGATAAATTAGGCACATACCCATGTTTTTCAAAATATATGTGTTTCATTTTCTCCAATTAAGTTTGGTCTAGATTCTTTTGTCCAAAACATGGCATGTATTCTTTATTGCTTTAAAGATATCATAAGAAAACTTCTTTGCCTTCCAAAGTTTCATGTTTTGAGACTTCTTGAAAACAATCAAATAGTTAATTTCTTTATAAATTAACTTTGTATGAGACTTTATAGGAATATACATTGACTTTGATCACTTGATTAATATACTTAATCAAGATTCTTCTTCTTATTTTTGATCCATGGAATAATAAGAAAAAGTACTATTTGTAAGCTTTTAAAAGTTCAAATAAGTGTCTAGCTATGCTAGAATGTTCCAAAAAAGCGTCTTTTTTCCAAATCTTCTACTTCAGCTTAGTTCTGACAGATCTATGTTGGAAAACTTATTCTACATCAATACTCTACAATAGAATTTAGCTAACCTGTTCTGATCAAGAAGTTTTCATATATCGTATGTTAGTTTTTAGAAAACCAGAACTTTTGCTGATAATCTAAATCTAACTAAGAATGTTTCTCAAATGATAAGAGTGAAGTGTTGGTTAAAAAAAGTTTGGCCCATTGAGCAAAGATGACTTGTGGCTTTTGGGCTTCTCAGCTGAACTGGTATTTTAACATACACAACTCAAGGATGCATCATTAAAAATGGTGGATTTCTACTTTTTTAGAAAAACCCAGTCACTGGCTGTCCAACTACCAAGATCCGATGCAGGATTGAGGTTTAAACTGGCCTTAACATAAGTTATAGCCGCTCTTCAACTTAAAACCTTCTATTAACTCTACAGGACCACCTACCTCTAGCATTAACAGACTAGAGTTTAATGCTTGAGTACACGCCAATGACCTAGGATTAGGCTCTTAAGCTTATCGACACTGGGCTGTTCACATACTAGATGAGACATGTATTGCACACATAGCGTAATCTCTGGCTCTCTTTGTGCATTTTTCACAGTTATATGTGAGCAGTGATCTCTGGCTCTCTTAGTGCTTTTTTCACCAACCACACGTAAGGTTGTTTTTGTGCAAGATTAGCTAGCAGACTCATTCTACTAGGATGGATATTACGGTGTGGACTTCTTCACAGTACGATCAAAATGGCTTCGTTGTCTAGCAACCAGGTTTTGCTTGCTTCTGTTATGCAATGATTTGATGTTTTTGGGACTTGAAAGAGGTAGTTAGCAAGTTTGTTTTTCCTTGTGTTTTTATGTGAAAACGATAACAAGTGACAGTAGGGCTGAAGACACCTTGCATACGTACAAAAAACACACTAATTGTCTGTTTTTGTGCATGGGTGCAGGTGAGGCCCTTGTCCTCGTAAAAGCATTTGGAAGACTTGCAAAGGATCTCTTCTGAAACTTCTCTTTCTCCCTCTTAGAAAAAATATTGCATAAGATGTTGGTTTCAATATTTTGTCAAGAAATAAATTTTTATGAGCCAATGGTTTATAATGACTCGTTTCTTTTCTCAAAGAGAAACATATTTCCATGATATGATGAGTAAATTTATGCTTAGTAGTGGTTATTCCATAACCCAACTTGTTTGCTTGAGCTTATCTCAATAAGAAACCATAACGCACAAGAAAGAATGGTTCAGTGAAGTGCTCTTACACAAAGATGTACCAGAAGTTGCTTTTTGATTTTTTGTTTTTAATTTTAAATTTTAAATTTTTTTAATTTTTAATTTTAGTTTTTAATTTTTAATTTTAGTTTTTAATTTTTAATTTTTAATTTTTAGTTTTTAATTTTTTAATTTTAGTTTTTAAATTTTAAATTTTAAATTTTTGATTTGAAATTTGAAATTTTTGATTTCTAATTTCTAATTTTTAATTTTTAATTTTTAATTTTTTCAAGATTTTTATACAAGCAGCCACTTCATGACACTTGTTACATAAGAAGTAACAAAACATGAATTACCTAGTAGCTTATTTCAATTTCAATCTTTCCAAAGCCTTAGCTTGGTAAGTATATGATATTAGAAATGATGAATCGATTAGATGGGCCATTTATTCTAGAAATATTCCTTAAACTTTGAAGTTGACTTCTTGCTAGATACTTTTTTAATAGGTCCTCATATAGTTGTCACACATAGTGACATAGGAGATATGCCAAGTACATTGATATTGATACCTATATCAAAAACAAAAAAAAAAAGACTATGGTAGTATGTCTAAGTAACTAACATAGTATAATGTGGATTCTCCTATAGTTGTCACACATAGGAGATATGCCAAATACATTGATATTGATACTTATATCAAAAATTGACTATGGTAGTATTTCTAAGTATCTTACATAGTATAATTTGCTTAAACCTTTAGCTTTATACGGACTTAGAATCACTAGTATTCACATTTACCAACTAATATTGACCTTACGAGTTTCTTATAGCTCCCAGGCAATAAAAGTATAGTTTATGACTTGATGTCATACTAGATACCCAAAAGCACAGTATCAAATGAATATTGAGGTGACAAGTCATAATAAAGAGCCTGATTTGGCCGTGATCTAACTAACTCAACTTTTTAGGGTAAAAATACCTCAGCTACACTCCCAAAATCTACCAACTACTTTGCCGACAATGAAACTAGGGATCTTGAGTAAATATACTCACTAATTACCCTAGTCAAGGGGGCTTTTTAAAAAAAATTGGCGGTTCAACCTTTGACAATCTCTCTCAGCAATACCCGTCTTGGAACCTCACTGATCAAGGATTTGTCTCTAAGTTAACAAATTACAGTATCCATTTTTCTGGTAGCAAGTCCAAATTGCAAACACCGGCAGAGCTCTGAACACTCTAGCTAGTCAGGAATATGTGAAACACAGCTACCAAGTCAATACTTTTCAGGAGCTGTAGGACAAGTTTACAAACATGGCCTCAACTCAGAGCGCTACTTAGGTTTTTCTTGTTGTTTTGTATGAGATATTATACTAAGTAGTATGGTTGTTTTGTTTTACTATTTCTTGCCTTGTGAAAGCTATAGCATGCGTTTTTGGGCTGAAGACATCTCATGCTTCCTCACTGACACTACATTTGTTTGGTTTGTTTTTGGGACGAGTACAGGTGAGGCCCAAAACCTCTTGGTGAAAATGGCAAACTCAAGCTTTATACTACATATCTCTCTTTTTTTTTCCTCTTTCTTGTGGTTTATAAAAACTATGTTTTTCTTGCTAAAATTACAATGATCAAAGGTAAAACAAGGTTCTGCCTTCGAAGAGGACTAGGCTAAAACCAAATTATAGAAAGTCTGCTACTCTCCTTCGCTGTGTGTGTGTTTTTTTGAGACTTTTGTTTTAAACAGCACTACACTAAGCTTCGAGGAGAACCTGACACTTTTTTCCCCCTGAAAGAGATAGTCACTTTGTATCTATAAGGTTTTTTTCCAAAACTTAATACTGCTTGCTTTCGACTGATGATAATATTTCTGAGAAAGCACATGATCTCTCTCACATGTGTTACTCATGAATCAAAAACTGCTTTTTTTAGTTTCACACAGTTATAACGACAGATTGAGAAGATTCCCTTGCCTTGTGACTTCTCGTCTCCCTGTCTGAACTAATAAAATTCTCAGGACCTTTGAACTACTCAATAGAAATTTCTATTCGAGAGACAAGTCTAATGTATGTTTTGGTTTAGATAAATCTGAACCAATAGTACTATACTTTCAATTCAGCATAAATATTTGGTCACGATGATTCCGGGTTAACAAGAGGACCTGATACTTGATGAGTACTACGTTACACACAATGGTTTGATACAAGAAAAACACAGTGTTTCTTGCAAACACGCATTGCTTGAGAAAAATTACTATACTGATAGAAGACCTAAATTGATTTTTTGAGCCTTTAAAAGGATAGATAAGTGCCCAGATAAGACTGGGATGTACCAGAAAAATGTCTTTATTTTTTATTTTTTTGTAATAAAAATGAACCAATTTCTAACACTAAATGTAAACTTGTAAAAAAAATGTTTGCACAAAAATTATTATAGTTGACAAATAGTGTATACATTGACATTTAGTGTTGATAACATTATGAGGATTGTTGACATTTAGTGTTGGGGTTTGCAATTAGTGTTCCTAACACTAAATACCATTATCAGTGTAGCAAGTGGGCACTAGCATGATTAGAGTATCAAAAAGGACTCTCTAATTGTTATTTGGTCTCACCTATGATACTTCTTCTCTTTTACTCCTTATGAAGCCTTAATGAATAGTGTTGTGTTGTTGACTTTTTGAAAATAACATGCAAATATTTGTACATTAGTACAAAATAAAAAGGCTATTAAAATGCAACATGCTATTATGTTGACATGAGTACTTTTGTCAAAAAAATCCAAAACTATTTCATTTTAGCAAAATGAAGTAAAGAACTCATCCAAATTACAAATTTGTTTGATAAGATTTGAAAAATGGGATTGTAGATGTACAAACATTTATGGTTCATGTATTCAAAGTGTATTAGTTCATAAATTACTAAACTAGTTGTTATGAATTAATTAAACAACAATTTAACCCCTAAAGCACTATGCTCAACTTTTCACCAAATCCGCTCCAAACAACCATTTCTATAATAAGTACCAAATCTTAGAAAAACAAACTGTTTTGATAGATGTAACAATGAGATCTTGTACTGCACTAGTATCAAAAGATGTGAAAAAAAATTCAGAAATTTTCAACTTGTAAGCTTAGATTATAAGATATTTAGTTTGAATTGACAAATTAAAAGCCATTTTTTGTCTCTGCAAAAATCTAGGCAGCTGCACTTCACAACTCACAAGGTCATATTTGTATGAAAAAACTCCAAAATGGTTGTAATTTTTTGGATTTGTCCTTCAAAGCAAGTTGAGTACACACTTGAAAGATTTCAAATCATTTGGAATTGTAAAACACATGGAAAAACAATCGTAAGCAAAAAGAAGCAAAGAATGATTCAAACCACTAAATTGTTAAGAACTTAATTATGGCCATGAGAAATTCCAATCCCAATGGTTGTTATTTTGTGATAAACAAGCTACATCTTTTTGTTTTGTTTCTTTTCTAAAATATTGAAAATTGAGTAAATTAATAGACTTCAAAGTTTATTTTAGAGGAGAGAATCCATAACTGCCCGCAAACAAAATATCCTTGTAAATTTCATCTTGCTAATCAAAATGGAATGTTTCAAAACTTCCCAAATACATATAAAGCTAAAGAACCAACTTCAAAAAACAAAATTCAAAAAATGTAATTTTTAAAGAAGTTTTTGGCTACCTTCCAAGCAAAGAAAACTACATATTATGCAATAATTGTTGAACCATGAAGTCAAAAGTTATGAAAATTGTTGGGCCTTAAAGCTATGCCTTAGACAGATCATGTGCAAAAATTTCAAAGAAAAATAAATAAAAACCACAATGGTAGTAAGCTGCCCAAAATTGCTATGTTGCCAAAAAAGGGTGTTCAATGCTTTAGGGGTTAAATTGTAGGTGTTTCCAAACCTAATGTGTAACATCAAAATATTGCAAGTACAATATACTTTTCAAGTGGCAAAAGCATGCAATGCGTTAGTCATTAAATTGGGAAAAAACTTACATATTAGGACTTTTGAACTTTTTAGTTTTAAGAGTTTTTAGGTGACTTAGAGTGAATATTATGATGATATTTTCAAGACTCTTACATCAATGATGAAATACCTAACTTACAGGAATTATAAAAAAATCTCACTTCAAACCACCAAAATATTCTCACAAATGCAAAATCTAGTATCCTTGGCAAATACATTTTGGGATAGTACTTTTTTCCAATTTAATGAATAATGCGTTAATGCACCTACACTTGTTTCTAAATGCACAAGATCATGTTAATGAATTAATGAATTTATATTACATAAATTGGGAAAAATAGAGGGACTATTTTGTACTCCACCTTAATTTCACATTAGTAAATGTAGGCAAAAGCGCATAACTATTACTCAGAAGTTGTAATTATTGAAGTTCTTTGAGGCAATCACTGAGACTCCACTATAGTACAAAATAATGCATGCTTATTTTTTGTGATATGCTAATAGATACATAATGGCAAGAATGGTGAAAATCACAGAATCTACTGTTTTTCCCAATTAACCTAATATAGTGTTTTATATTGTATAGACGAGTCCTGTAAACCCATTTACCAAGGTAAATGCAGGCCTAAACATGATCTTTAAAAAAATTTCTATCCATTCCATGGCCCCCATGCGCCCATGTCTCCCATGCATCCATATCCCTATGTCCTGCATGTGCCCATGTCTTGCATGTGCCCGTGTCTCCCATGTGCCCATATCCTCCATGCGCACATGTCCCCATGCGCTCATGTCCCCGTGTGGAAGCGGTAAAACCGGTAAGGGATGACAAAGTAGACAAATTGACCACGAGTTTTTTTATAAATAGTAGATAAGTCCTATAAACCCATTTACCAAAGTAAATGAAAATTTCTTTCTATCCATCCCATGCCCCCCATGTGCCCCATGGGCCCCATGGGCCCCATGGGCCCCATTCCCCAACTGCCAATGTCCCATGTGCCGCCATCCCATGGCCCCATGGCCCCATCCCACCCCATCCCACCCCACCCCGCCCGATCCCACCTCCCCATGGCCTGTCAGGCCGGTCACCAACGACCGAACAGACAGGTCAGTACCAGTTTTTTTGATAGGTATTAGACAAATAGGTGGTCAATGTGAAGGGCAGTCAACGTGAAAGGGCTTAGGATCCTTTCTGGACATTCCGGCTGGTCGTTTTGGGTACCCTGATTGTGCCATTGCCATTCCCCGAGTGGTGAATTACATGGTGCGGTTTCCAAAAAGCTAAATCATACACAGCATTTTTACTAAAATTCGGAACATAGGATGCAAAATTATTGCATCTGGTTTGGCTGAACATTACATGGACTGAAGATCTCGTCTTATGGAACCGCCCTTGCTTGATTCCAGCTTCTTTGCTCCCTTGGATTCCCAGACCAAAATGATCGAGGCTTTGGAACCGGAGGAATGAACGGCCGCATGCACTTGCATAGGCTCGCATCTCGGTCTCGTTTCGAAATTGACTTATTACTGACCTATAAGTCTCGTTTCTCCGGCCGATCATTCGATCTCTCGTGCTCTGTGAACAATCATTCAGTGCTGCTTCGATCTGCGTTGCTCATTTTACCTACGTACGTTGCCAGCCAGGAGAGGAGTCTCAATACTGGGACCCGGGATCGTCAAGTTCTGGACTCGGTATCCAAGAATCTGATGTTTTCTAATCGCAGTGCAGACTTCTGAAGCTGATGATGTTTGATCAACGTGGACACGAGGGCCTACGGAACACACACACTAGCTGGACGGCCGTACTCTGGTTAGTAACTTACCCATTTCTCGTTTCGTATCTCGACTCCCTATGACAACTTGGCTTTGTGTTTAAAAAAAAATATGGCTATTATCATCATAATTGTAATTCTGGCCAATTATGAGGCTTTTGGATTTTACATTGTTGTAAGTATTTTGGTGATTTAAAGTGAGTTTTATGATAAACATCATATTTGTTAAATTGGGAAAAAGAGGACATTTTGGGACTTTTGAAGATTTTAGGTGATCACCTAAAACCAAGCTCATAACGCTTTTTTGGTACACATGCCCTCATTTGAGAGGAGAAATTTGCAAGGGAAAAATTCTTAATGGCTCATACTGAATTTAATATCTCCAAATCTGGTTTAACGAGTTTAAGGTAACTTTTTGGGTTTAAGGTGGAGTACAAGATGGTACCTCCATTTTTCCCAATTTAACAAATATGATGTTTATAGTTCCTTCAAACTCTTACATACAATTGGAAGGAAAATTCACTTTAAATGCTCTCACAAATGTAAAATTCAAAAGTCTCATAATGAAAAATTCAGAAGTCTCAGAATTGGTCGTTTTTTCTCAAATTATCGAATATCGTTTTTTTTTTTTTTTTTGCTTAGTAGTGCGGTTGACTAGGAGACAATGTATGTTTTGGGATGTACACTGCGGAAACATGCGGATCAATTACAGTCAACTCCTGGTGAAGCTGTCGGCTTTGAAGAAAGTCTCAATTTAGTCGGCAAGTTTTCATTGACTTACGACAGCTGTAGATATTATTAGTTTTGTGCTCTTGTACTAAACTTTGCCATGCGAAATTGCGAACTGGATTCGCCAGTCGAATGTGACTCTCTTAGTTTGGTTCCGACTAATACTACAGCAGGATAACGAAAGAAGTCCAGGGACTCGTAAGAGTTGAAATAGCTTGAAACTCTGGGTGTCGATCAACTGATACCATGCCTGCTTGCACAACAAAAGGCTTTGAAGCCTGCTAGGTGATGGTTTCTCTGACCCAGTAGTAAGCTGTAAGAACGTCAAGGCAAGATTTCCAGAGATTGGTTCCTTTTATCCTCAGATGTATACCGGTCCTTGTCATCGGAGCCCTGAGCACTGGAAGTCTGGAATGTTACACTTTGGATGCTCTAAATCACGCCACCTTAACGAGATACACCAGCAAAGAACACCATATTCGTTAATTTGGGAAAAACGGGTGTCCCAGTTTGTACTCCGCCTTAAACCCAAAAAGTTACCTTAAACATGCGAAGGTATCAGATTCAGTCTGAGCCACTAATATTTTTTCCCTCTGAGAGAGGACACGTGTACAAAAAAACGTTGAGCTCGGTTTTAGGTGATCACGTAAAACTTTCATCTCAAAATTTGAAATTCCCAAAATGTACCGTTTTTCCCAAATTAACAAATATGGTGTTAAAGGTAAAGATGACAACATACGCAAATTCAACAATATTTCTGCCTTATCATTTATTTGCACTCACAAAAACGCAACGAACTTACAGCTCGCTATAATCTTAGCACGTAGTCGAACTCATGCAGCCGTTCAGCGACAAAGAACGCACTGAATACATGATTCTATTTCTAACCAGTAGACGTTAGGACGTACAGATTATCACGACATAACACACAGTTATATAAAACGAACGCGAAAGGCAACGGCGTGTACAGTACACTTGACCTTCATGGCCTCGATGGCACTCCCACAGCTCGACTCGAGATGCCGCTTTTACTCCTCGATCACGACAAGGCTTGTGATGAACTTGTAGTCAGCAAGAGAGAGGTGTCCGAGCGTGATTCCTGGTCCTATCTCCTCCTCTCTGACAATCAGCTTGATTTTCTGCACAGCAGCTGGATCTGCATCCGTAAGCTCAAGAGCAGAGAACACCAACGAAGGATTGAAAACTTGCAGCAACGCATTGGCAAATACAGAACCAAGAACCTGGTGATCACGGTGGGAAACAGGAGTTCCTGAGAGTATTGGTGTGTAAGAGTACACGTCGGAGGAGGAGACAATCCGGCTCGACTTCAACGCCAAGCTTTGGTCACGTTGCGCTGTTGCTGCGAGGATCTGCTCTTGTTGATGAGCATCCTCTCTGAAGCCACGATCAGTTGTCATGGCTGATGCCACTGTGGCGCCTCTCTGTTTACACGAAGCTTTCTGCATGATTGCTCAGACTGAGGTGATCAATTCAAGCGCCGATGGTCTTGGTTTGGCGTTGATGATGAGCGGGATGACTCACTTCTCCGTCGCCTACTTTATACACTTAAGTATCTCTGTAAGCGTTTGGAGGGGCCCACGATCTGGGCGAACAGCATGAACTGGGCATGAAGTACTCGAAAATCGGTGAGACTCATTCTTATTTCGGCTAAATATGGCCAGCATTTGACCATTTTTTTTTCCAGATACAAAACTGACGGAAGCAAATGTACATATTCAATTGCTAGAAAAGTTGAAAACTAATTGTAATCGCCAGACACTGTAGGCTGTAGCCTCCAAATTAATTAAAAATAATAGAAGCAAAATAATATGCAAAACCCCCCTGAATTGGTAGTCTCAAATCTTCAACGGAATTTTGGGAGCCGCCCAAGCGAAGCAAGACAAAATCGGACAGAGTAACGCTGGTAAAACTTGAGTAATTTCACTCTCTGCAAAATTCCAATTGTCCCCGTGCAATTGGTGCATAGGTTGACGTAGTCTAAACCAGTTACTATTGTAGGTAACGTCAATTTAGTTAAACGGGTGGTATTCACGCGTCAAATTAGTGTCTGATATATATCGTTCACAAAGGTCAGTTCAGAAACTAAAACCGGTACAGATTTCGAGTTCAGAATTGCTCTAAAGTAATGGCAGACTCCCATTTTAATGAAATTGGCGTTGGGTTCAATGGTGAGGCCCAGGTGAGTGTGACCAGTAGGCTGTAGCAGTTCAACTTTGGTTTATTACAGTGGATTACGACTTTAATCAGAGAAAAGTACTAATAAAAAGCCTGAATACGTTTGTGCTAGGAGATTACATGATTGCCAATAAATCATTTTAATCTGTCATTGTGATGCTTCTTTGTATTAGGGTGATGGCACGATCAGGGTACCCCTGAAAGAGCCTGCTGGACCTCCGGTCCAGAGAGGACTTTTACCTTACAAGTTTGAATTATTTTTGTTTAGGTAAAAGTTTGAACTTGCAAGTGATGAAACATTTTTCTTAAGTTTTCCTTACGTTAAGACATTCATTTAGAAAGAATTCCTTTCATCAAAAGGAATTTCTTGATTTTTTTCACACCACAAAAGTGATTAGAACCCAAATGTCTTAATCCGGACTTTTTTTGACTTGTAGTAATGGCTCCCTAAAATGAATTATTAACATTTTAATAATTTTGGACCATATGTGCACCTAGAAACAAGTATATGTGCATGTTTCTACCACTTAAAAAGAAAATTTACAAATTTTTAATGTTCTTTATTGGACGTGGAAAAACTCGCGTGAAAATGTCCCTAAATGAATTCACCACAACTAACTTTAATAATGTATGAACTAATACACTTTAAATTCATGAACCATAGAAGCTTGCACAACTATAAGTGCATCAACCTAATTTCTATTGACCAAATTTGTAGTTTGGATGAGTCCTTTACTTCATTTTGATGAAATGATACAATTTTGGAACTTCTTACAAATCTGCTAATTTAGACATGATAACATTCATCATTTGAAAAATTATGTTTTTTTTTCTACTAATCTACAAGTATAAGCAACTTCCTGCCAAAAAATTACGAGCATAACACTCTCTAATAAAATGTAATAAATAGCAGAAGTATCATAGGTATGGCCAAATCGCAGTTAAGCAGTCCTTTTTGGGTACCCTGATCGTGCCGTCACCCTTTATTACAGTGGATAAAACGACTTTAATCAGAGAATGGTACTAATAAAAAACCTGAATACGTTTGTGCTAGGAGATTATATGATTGCCAATAAATCATTTTAATCTGTCATTGTGATGCTTCTTTGTATTAGTAATTCAAAATGTAGTTTCTTTGAAGTTGGTGACTTTGCAGTGTGATGTTGAGCACGGCATTAAATTGAGAAGGAATGGACCAACCTTCAATCAGCAACTTACAGTTACAACAGCATCTATGAGCGCAAGTGTTTTCACTTGATGCAACAGGACGGGCAACCCGGATTGAAGAGCTTAGACAACATTTTCTTGTGGGAAGTGTTTTTGTTTACTACTGAATAGTAAGTGATTCTGATGTTTTTGGAGGACGATTTCAACGTCTCTGTAATGTTTCTTACTGAAAGACTTCAAAGTAACCTCCGCGCTTTACTATGATATTGCAAATTAAACCTGTCAACACTCCAATCTTAACTTCCACATCTTTGTCGGTCTTCAAGATATCTCCCCAGAATATAACGCTTCAAATTGTGATTGCAAGACGGAACAGTTTACATTTCATTTTATTGGATTGGAGGAAGATTGCACACAACATGTGTCAGGACTATTAAAATGGCTTAATATTGAATTTGTGAAAATTTCACATCTGAAAAAGATAAGTTTTTTAAAGGCAATCAAACTTGATCTTGTAGATAATGGATGTGCTTATTCAAGTGCATGATGTCCTCATTGTTTGTGTTTATGGAAAATTTTAACACAAATATTCTTTTTCATAAATCGTATCTTACGGTCTTACGGTCTTACCTCATATTTACTACATGCTATATAAGCATTACATTGACCGGCAAAAATATCGTTTACATTGTTTTCACTTGTTAATATGTCATGTCACTCATGTGCCATTTTTGTAAATAAATTACACGTTTTATACTTAAATGATTTTTCAAGAGTATTTTGGTATTCAAAAATTAATAATGAATATGATGAAGCATGAGCATTGTTGTATGCTCAAGAATTTAAAGCTGTACCTTAGAATTTAGGAAGATCAAGCCTAGGGTAGGGGGACACAGCTTTGAAAAAGGAAAGAGAAAGAGATGAATTGTAAACAATAGGTACTTTGATAGAAACGCCATAATTATTTGTTAATTTGGGAACTATGTTCAAATTTGGGACTTCTAAAGGTTTACGGTGATCACCGTAAACCTAGTTTGGTTTAAGCAACAATTTTTTTTGGTACACTTGCCCTCACCTGATAGGAAGAATTTGCAAGGGAAAAAATCTTAGGGGCTCAAATTGAATATGATACCTTTGAATCTGGTTTAAGGTAACTTTTTGAGTTCAAGGTGAAGTTCAATTTGGAAACTGCATTTTCACAATTTAACAAATATGGCATTTAGACTAACCTGTAGCATATAACGCCATATTTGTTGAAACCCTGATTTTGAGGGTCTAAGATGACCACCTTAAACCGAACTCTAAGTGTAAGGTGAGTACAACTTGGGAATCTGGTTTTCCCAATTTAATGAATATGGCGTTGTATAGAAAATGTTCCAATACGACCTCAGTTTTTTTACTTGTAAACCTAATTAAGATGGTATTATACCAATTGTTTTTAATAAATTTGTAACTTTATTCCATCCACTCATCCAGTGATTCTAGTCCGTGCTTGTCCACCAAGTTATTCCTCAAATTTGTCACGCATGCTTAAGGCTTACAACAAGAACTTGAAGCATTTTTGAGTTGTCCAACTCAACCCTCAAACCAGCAAGCTAAACCTAAAATCTATTCCAAGTATGGATTATTGGAACGCGTTATTTGTTAATTTGGTGAAAAGCGTACAAAGTGAGATTTTTGGTTTTTTTTCTAGAGAACGCCATATTCATTGCATTGGAAATTTGTTGACTATTTTCCAATGAAATGTATATATCAACCATATCATCCATAAGTACGCTCTTTTGGACAGAAAGTTCATTGATTTCTGAAATTTTGGACAAAGTTCATTAACTAGGATTCAGGTGACCTCCTGAATTCAAATTCAAGAGGCCTTTTCAGATTCAGGTGAGATACAAAATGTTACCCATGTTTTTCCCAAATTAACAAATAACGCATTTTGGGCTCTTAGTACTGAAATGCCACATTTTCGGCACTCTAAAATTTCTCATTTTAAAATACACAACCATCAGGTTAAATTCTAAACATGTACCCAAAGCGTTAGCACTCTGGAGAAGTTGGTTATTGATATTCAACGTCACTCATGGTTGTTGCTTACTTTGGGTAAGATATTGCCAAAGGCAGGCAGGCGGGCAAGTGGTATGAACCGCATCAAGGGTGTGTCTATCCAATGTTGCATTCTAGGATTTTTGACTTTAATAGGGAAAACTAAAATTACTGTTTTTTTTATTTTTACTATGTGACATGGTTTTTAATTTGCATACTAATGTCCTACCTTCATGTTGTGATGCTGCCAATCATGAAAATAACCAACATGTATGAGGTAAGTTTAATTTACCATTTTTTGGAATCAACTATGACTTGATTACATGATTTACATCGGTCATATAAGAGCTTAATGGGGCGTATAGGGTAGCTAGACAGGCAATTTATCCAATGTGACAACCATGATGCCAATCCAACTATCCAAGAGAACCAGTGCAATATGTCCCAGAATTTGAACAGCAGTAGTTGAGTAGTCGTGAACTTTGGTAAGTTGCTCATCACAAGATCCGGTTGGGGTTTGGTTTTTACACCTTGATAAGGTAGAAATGCCATAAACGGTTAAATAAGCCACTTTAGGCTGAAGATATGGGGAATTTCTTGAGAAATTAACCTCAATCTGTGGAGAAACAAGGATAAGGAAGAGTGCAAAAAAAAAAATTACTCAAGAATGAATATTTTATGCAATATAAATGTGGATTTAGGGTTTTGGACCAATTCTAGTTTCATAGATGCACCTTAAATGACTGCCTCTAGAACCTTGTTCTGAAATAAGCTTGAATGAGAAGAAATTGCATCTTTTTAGAATATTTCAGAATCTTTTTTAGATTCAGTTATTGTTGGTTTCAGATCAGTTTACTTCTCCAAGTAGAGATCAATAACCATTTATGGTATTTCTACATTACTTGATCAAACTTCAATTATGGTGGTGAAAGTAGTGGATACATGGTCCCGCGATTCCTATGGGACCATGTCCTCTCAATGTACAGTTCTCCACGCCATATTCAATAGGAGCAGGTTGTGGTACCGTGGTACTAGGTACAAGTGTAGACAACCAGTCACACCGCAAGGTAAACTTTCAACCCCAAGTTCTTTGAAATGGCACACTCAAGCCGAGGATGGCGTTCCGTCTGAGAATTACAGAAATGGGTACACCTTTGAGTGGCCCCACTCACTACAGGAGCCGGTTTGAAAATTGGAACTCAGCAACCCCAGCTAAACCTCATATCTATTTCTGTCTCAGACTCTAAACATCAAGGTTTTGCTTGATTAACCTCAGTTTAGACTCGTATGTGGTGAACCCATTTTTCAAAGCTTCCAGGCACTCGGAAGAACAAATTTTTCTAAGTTCTGAACACTTAACAATTATACTAGTTTTCGGAGTTTTGAGCACTTGTATGCAGGTTCTAGTTTTCTGAGTAAGTTATAATGGTGATTGTCGTTGTTGTGGTCTCTTGGACGTATGATGATGACGACAACGTTGTAAGCCGATATAAGAGTACTTGCTTACATTCCACACGCCGCACCCAGCATTTCCAACATCTCTTAGGCATTATGGCCCTTGACCAAGGGAATGCCCTGGGGAATGCAATCACTCGTCGTCACAATTGAGAATTTGGAAGTTCTCGTTTCAAACGTCTCCGAGGGGCCGGTACTTAAAGTTACTAATTAAAGTTCAGAGTTTTGAACTCTTGGAAATATAATTTGGAATAGTTATCAAAGTTGTGACCATTATTTTGTCTAAAATCTCTTCGACGCTTGGAGACGACGCTGCAACAATCCGGCCTCTGCTGCTGCGCCGCCATAAGAGGATCTGGAGTTATAATTACCATTACCGTTGCCTCCGCACCCACATTCGTCATTCAGCAGTTTGAGCATCTCCCTGGCCTGGCTCTTGGCCCTTGGGCTGCAATCACTAGACATCACCATGAGCAGCATCTGGAAGACCCCGGCCTGCATGGCCGCATGCATGACGCTCCTCCGATCGGCAGCAAGGGCCAGCACCCCCCAGAGCGCCCCCACAGCGTACTCAGTGGCCACATCCGACACTCCCAGCAACGACTCCACCACCCTCGCCACTCCAACAGGATGATTTCGTATGGCCTCGCGCCCTTCAGCGCAGTTGGCCAAACTGTCCAGAATCCCACAACACAGCTCCACATTGATCCGTCGATTCTCTCTTTCATGATCCATAAACCTCATGAGCATATTCACTGTGTGACACTCGATAGCCAGAACGCGATTCTTCTTGTTCCATCGGCACAGCGAGAACAAACATTTCAACCCCGCCGAGACTGACAGGTGCTCCGGGATCGTGCCTTCTCCACTCAAGAGCTTTGTTAGTCCCTCGATGGCGTCGGGATGCGCGCCCACGTGAGTAGGATCTACGTCACATAGACAGTGGAGAATTTCAGCAGCGTTCCCTTTCGTTTTAAAACTGGAGTTTTCTGATGATATCAGACTAGATAGCGACGCTGCGAGTGTAGATCTGGAAAAATTTGGATCCCCAAAGAGTGCTCGCTTTTGTCCTTCCTCCAATTTGGGAAGCACGGCGGCGAGTCGCTGCAAGGACGACTCGTTGGTGGTGACGCTGTCCAGTAGCGCGGTGAGCTCGCAGAGTCTTACCGGCTGGATTGGAATGGGCCAGGTATTTGCGATACACCATGTGAGAATGGCGCGGCGGAGCGTGTGGTTGGGAATGAGGTCGTGGTGGAGTAGCGGCTGGTTTGTGACGGGGCATGTTGTGTGGTCAGCTGTGAGCCATGTCTCGATGCTCACGCGGTCGTAGGTAATCCCGGTGTGTAATATCACGGGGTCTGCCATGATATCCAAGTGGATCGGGCACAGGAAGCAGGACGGCGTTCCCGGCCTCGTCGACGACGACGACGCAGCTCCTTGCATTCGAGGTGGCCGTTCCCGGTTACTTATCGACATCGACGCCTTCAATCGTCCGGCGCCCATCGTCACACGCTAGCTAATTCTACGAATGCATAGTACTGTCATCGCTCCGAGTGTAATTGAGATCTCCCAATTGCACCTGAATCGAAGCATTGCACTTCGCACTGCAACAATGCTCTCGCAATCACCAACCCGCAACGCCCAATTAACGCGCCCATCAGAATCATTCGGCTACCATATCTGATGTCGGTGCACCGGCATGCTCAATCCACCAGTACGCATCACACAACCGATAAAGGAGAAAATGCTACCAGATTAAAAACCTTGGATCGCCGGATTAGGATCCCGTCAGCTCACCGCGGCATCACAACCGAGAACCCCCGCGAGAACCACACACAAAATTCTGGACAACTCGATCACAAGCTATGCAGACTTAAATGCCTACCGGTATCTAGCACCACATATCTGCATCCCTTGTCACTGAGGTGCTCCAGTGCTAATTCAATCAATTCCAGCTCTAAGCTCTCGAGACGTTGAATTCAACGATGCTTCAGGCTGGGCTTATCTTTCATCCGAAAGCTGAAATGGTGGAAGAGGAAGAGCTAAACCAAGGAAGACAAACAGTTTCAGAGACCGAGTAACTGTCCAGAACTAGTACGGCCGCTTCATACTACTGGCGGGTCAGCTACGTAGTCAAAGACCGAGATGGAAGCCAGTTTCGTGAATCAAACTGGTTTCAGGCTTTCAGCCAATACATTTTTTGAGAAAGTTGAAAAGATCGAGAGAGTACAAAGACTGAACGAGGTTCAATTTATGTTGAATATTGCCAGCTAGACCTGGTAGGACCTAGATTTAGTAATAGCCCCTGGAGCGCTTGAGGCCCCCCGTGATGAATCGATCCTGAGAATCACAGTGCGTTATTATTGTTTTTAGAAATATTTGTAAGGATGGCGAATGGCATGTGGCTCTGTGCTCACATAGCCATCCGAAGTGCTCAGTCAATGGCGTGGGAAGGGTCGACAAGGATGCCACAAAGTGTGTGTGGAAGTCTGTGAGTTTGTGACAGGGCAATGTTGACTACGATGCAATGCAACTGTTGCACTCTGAAGACCCGCAGGCCTTCACGAGTGTGAGGGGCTTGGTATTATTCTGCACATCCGTGTTTGTGGGGGCCACGGTGGAAATGTGGAACACCTCAAACACCATATTCAATAAATTGGGAAAGATTTTGGGACTTCTAAATTTTTGCATTTGTGAGAGTATTTTGGCAGTTCAAAGTGAGTTTTACGATAATTTCTTCAAAGATACGACATTAATTAGATTTTGATGAAATCGTTGTAAATCTACTCTAAATCATCTAAATCATCAAAAATCTTGTAATAACAAAAAATCCAAAAGTCTCTAAATTGTATTTTTTTCCCAAATTAACAAATATTAATTTTTGAAACTTTTGGCAAAAAAATAAAAGAAAATTAGGTTTTCAGAAGTAGGGCTGAAATTTGCTCGGAAATTTGGGATAACTAACCATGTCATTGAATATATTATCTTTTGGGTTTTCTAAAAAAAACCAAGAGGAAACTTGGTTGAATTTTGAGAATCTTCTCTGATTTGTAGAATCCCTTTTGTTGAGCATTAACACGTGCCGGTTGTCGAGGGACAAGTTGACAACCAAAACCTTACTCCTTGCATATAAAAATCAGTAAATATACTGCGTAATTTCTAAAAACTAGTATCAATTTCAAGAGAATATCAATACATTTTATATTAGTGAATTTTGCATAACAGGTTGAGTAAAAGGGCGCCATTTTCAAGTTTGTTGAGCTAATTTGGTTTGAATTTTGGTCAACTAATTTAGCGCATTCCATAGCCATATTATAGTGCTCTCATTTTGACAAAGATACTATGAAAGTGGATGGAGAGAACAATTGTAAGATAGCTGCTCCCATAAGCGTGAGTTTAAGCACTTTAGTATGGTTAGGGTAGTTGGACAAGGGCAAAATTTATATCATTAGATTGGAAACAGAGAACAAAAAATATTAGTTTAGTTTGGGAAGTTATCCACATAATCATGTGTGCGTGGGTATTTTTCAAAATGTTAAATCACTGAAATTGTAAGAACCATGTGTAAGAGATGCTAAAAACAAGGCTTGTTGGTTCTTAAATTGTGCGATGGATACTCAAAACCGTCATACTAGTCACCCACAACCATCACTTTGTCACCCATAACCATCACTTAGTTCATCCATAAGCATTTGCTTTTCTAATTATGATGCCACTAACGCTCATGGGGACAGTCACGCTGATGGGTGTAGCTACCTTAAAGGACTACATCTTGGAAAAGACAAATTGAACCAAAAAGGGCAATTTTCTTTGAGGTTGAATTGGTTTCTACTCTTGTTGATAGAACGAAAAAAACTTCTAACATATCAATAAAGCATATTGCTCACTTGTTTTGATGCAAAACTCCACGCAATAGTATTCACTTATCTTGAGACAAAGGAAGTGTGTTGTTTGCATGCAATATATGGTATGTTATTAATGTACTCTTTCATGAATTGTGTCTTTATGCATTTTCACCATGTTTGATCAAGCTTCTCTTAATTTTTTTTACACAAATTTCCATTACAAAAAAAAAAAGGCTCATGTGAAATTTTAAAATGTGCTATGTTTTCCTACATGCCTCATTTATTTACTTATGAACTATCCAAAGTCCATAAGTACTAATGGGTGATTGCAAGAATGACTTGTACTACATTTTGTCCCCCCCACCTTCTGCGGCTTCTTTTTTGCTTGTAATTTTTGCAAAAGAAATCATATTGACTTGTCCTTATAGGATAACATGAGCATGCAAGTTATTGACATTCAATGATTTTTTGGTATTTTTCAAAACTATTTTGCTATTTTTAAGCAGCCCTCAAATAGGTGTCTACCTTGGCCATTTTGGGGGTTTTTAGTACTATTTTGGGTTCAAAAAAGCTTTTCTAGGGCTATAAATCAAGGATGTTGTTTATGGAGCATGCTTACATGCATTCATAGAAGGGTTTTGCAAAATTATAAATTCCATGTCATCTACATTGTCTCAAAGTGGGCATCCTATCTCCCTTCATTGGTGAAATACAAAGAAATTCCTTAGCAAAGCAATTGTACCATGTGAATGTGTTTAATGTTCGCCTCTCTAATTCATGTATTGTCATAAATTAACAAATTAAGCTAATTTATGCACATTGTAAAAGTTAATTTTTGTTTTTGTCATAATTAACAAGCTTATCTTGTATATGCCCATATTTGATATCAAATTAATTGTGACAAGGCATGGAATTGCTTGCACTATAACACCCCATCAAGCAAGAGGTCAATCAACAATTTACAATGCTCATTCTTCAAAAGTTTAAGAACAAAGAAGTTGGATTTAACTGTGGCCATATTAGGGAACATGGTGGCTATGCCTCCATAAAAGTTGCATAGTGACTCAAAGCAGCCTTCAACAATCTTCCAAATTTCATAAAACAAAGTTGCAATGTTGTCACAACCATCCAATGATACAATCAAAGCCAATTCACTCAAATAGGCAACCTTAAAGGCACAAAATTCTTGCCCAGTAACGGCAATGGTCTGCTCGTCCAATTGTGCCAGAAATTTTACAACACATTTGTGTATCCATATGTTTGTAAGGGGAAAGTTGGCTTAATTTGTGCAGTAGGCTAGAAGTTAATTTGTTAATTTATGCATCTATTTTTAGAAGATGTAAATTAGAGAGGCCTGGTTTGACCCCTAAAGGACCAAGGGCCCTTTTGGGGGACTTTCAAGATTTTGGGCAGGTACCTATGGCTAAACTACTTTGCGTGATTTTTTGAAACTTTTATTGAAGGTGAGGAATTCAAAAATCTACGTGGGAATGTAATTTGTTCTTCATTCCGACATTTATTGAAGAAGTTAAAAATGAATAATTGAAAAAAGCTATTTGAGGGGCAGCCCAAAAACTTCTATAAAAATTGCATTTTTTTCAAATAAAAATCTGAAATAGGTTCTTTAGACTTATGTAGACGTGGGGAGCTTTGATTCATTCAATTTTGATAGATGAGATGAAAGTTATGAGAACTTCTAGTTTGCAGGTAAGTGTGGTTTTGCTTGAAACCACACCTACTCGCAAACTAAAAGTTCTCATAACTTTCATCTCATCTATCAAAATTGAATGAATCAAAGCTCCCCACATCTACATAAGTCTAAAGAACCTATTTTAGATTTTTATTTGAAAAAAATGCAATTTTTATAGAAGTTTTTGGGCTGCCCCTCAAATAGCTTTTTTTAGTTATTCATTTTTAACTTCTTCAATAAATGTCAAAATGAAGAACAAATTAAATTCCCACGTAGATCTTTGAATTCCTCGCCTTCAATAAAAGTTTCAAAAAATCACGCAAAGTAGTTTAGCCATAGGTACCTGCCCAAAATCCCGAAAGTCCCTCGAGGGGACTTTGGTCCTTTAAGGATTAATGGGTTCTCAAATGGCCATATTTTATTTTTATTTTTTTGGATTATTTTACTATTTTCTAAAAAGCAAGAAAGAAATTGGCTTTTTGTTGGTGATTTTGCTTTGTGCATAACTTTTAGAACAAAAAATTTCTAGGTTTGAATACAAATTGTCCATATTTTATTTTATTTTAAAAATAGATATTTCAAAAGCTCATAATACCACATAGTACTACCAATTTTAAGGGTGTTTGAGACAAAATTGGCAGGTCATTCTTGCAATTACCCTAATACAAAAATTGATTTGATTTACAAAACATCAAAAAGTTGCTGTAGAACATTGAAAAATATACCCAAATAAGAAGACACATGCAAAGAATGGGAAAATCCTTAAATATTCATGGACATCAAAAGTTAATGATTGAATGAATAATCCATAAATCACAATATTTGTTAACATAAGAAAAGATGTAATTTTGGGACTTTGGGTTTTAAATTCTTCAATTATTATTTACTACATACTCTTTAGGGACATAGAACTCAAGAGTCCCAAAATTGTATTTTTTCTGAAATTAATGAATATCGTGTTATAAGTAGTTAACAATGCTTTCTATCTTTAAAGTGATTTGACTTTCAAAGGACTCACGCAAAGACCATGTGATCAATTCCAACGTACCGCTTTCCCTTTGTATTCTCAAGTTTTCCACTACGCATGTGTGGAAATAATCATGTTTAATTTCCCAAAGATAGAATTGCTTGATTTCTTTACGTTATTAAGATTTTCAAAAATAATCGTGAAAATCTGAAAATATTGTGAATTTCTTCAGAATAAGTGAAAAAACTCATATCATATATAAAATGAGTTTCAAAAATCTGAAATTTCATCACAAGAGCAAATAAGGTGGAGAACATCATAGTGCAAATTAGTATCTTGTGTACTCTTAGAACATCATAGTGCAAATTAGTATCTTGTGTACTCCTAAAATTAGAGAATTAATAGTTCTTAATAATAGGCCCTAAATTTCAAATTGCAATATAACATTCATACTTTGAAAATCCTCACATTTCCTAATTAAAGTAGAAACAAGACTTAGTTAGCATCATACCATTGATTGAGTTAAAATTAAAAACAACCAATTTATGGCTAACATTCAAATCTAGAGCAAAGAAGTACACATCTTCAAAATAAAATAAAAAGGCATCTTTTGGAATTTGTTTTTTTAGAGTCTTTTATTGTGAAAAAGTCAATAACATTGACCAAAAAATTGCCAAACTATCCATTACAAACACATTCAAAGAACTCTTAAGAGGATAATTGAATGCAAAATTGCAATTTTTTTATCTAAAATTTTACATTTGAAACCACCTAGGTACCACTTTGTGGCTTCTTGTGCACTTAAGGATTAAGAAAATCCACCCATTCACTCCAAACAAACTACAGAAATTTTGATGGATATCCTTGAAGTTTGCAATATTTATGTAGATGTTTTTCGTTTGTCAAAAACTCCATAAACACGTTCAGACCATTATTTTCAAGGATTTGTTATATTTTGCACGTCACTTTTGTCACAACCAATGTCAAAGCAAAAAGTGCAATAAAATGGGAAAGAAGCAACATGCACATGAAGGAAGAAGAAAGTGACGTGCACAATAATCAAACAATTGAAAATCATGATACAATATGTGCAATTTCGGAAGAACCAAGGGCATCCATACAAACATCGCAAACTTCAGGGGTATCCATCCAATTTTCTCAACAAACTACTGCTGCAGAAATTCTAAATAATTGCAAGTACCTTGTTCTCGTAAGACCAGGCACACCAAGATTCTTTTTTAAATTTTTGTCGAGAATGTGCTTCTGATTGATGAGTCACCACCCGAAGTGACTCCACGTCATCCACTAAAGCCTTGAATTGTTTGAACAATGCGTTGCCAATTCCAAGCTTTCAGTGCATTCCTCACTGGTCTGTCTGAATTTTTTTCATATTCAGCAAGGGCTCCGGTTATTCTGCTCACGAGGAATTAAGTCATATCAGATTTCAGTAAATCTATAACATGTCACGTTCAATATTTGCAGGATCAGTGCACAAATTTGACAGCTTGGGGGTTATCCTTCACGGAATGTTTTTTGAAGATGTGTGCCATTCTCTTAACTTAACACCGACTTGTGAATGATAGGACTTTTTGGTTTTTGTTTTGTTTTTGGTGTAATAAATTGTGAAGGCCCACTAAGCTGACATGCAGAGTTGCAGACTAAATACCGGTAGTCTACAGTATAGAAACTAAGTAGTTTATGCTATACAAACTAAATAGCTACAAATATCCAAATTTTGAATAATAGAATTACACCAAAAGCAGGAGAACCCATTGCTAGCAAAGACATACTCAACATCGACATTTATAGAATTTTCTAAAATGTGTAGAGTTCTTTGCAAGATGTTGACAATGTAGACTTGGATTTTGTTGAAGAACACCTTTTTCATGATTTTTATGACAATTGAATAATGACATACATGATCACCCAGGTGGTTTTTTAAATAGAATAACGTCTTTTCTAGTAATTAAGGAGCTAAAGTTGATTCTTTATCACTTAGATGGTAAAATCAATTGAAGAGCTAAATGCTTTGATTTTCTTATTTAATATTTTTACCAAAACCATTAGTGAACAACCAAAACAAATAGTGGAGGATTCTTCTCACTCTGCTTCTTCAAATAAAGATAAAAATAACCATAGGCAATTAGTTATCTTAGTCAATATATGAACGTTTTAAAATCGTAACACATGATTTTGAGATAAGTTGATTTAGCTCTTTTTGCTAATCATGCGTTTGTGCATGTATGAAAGTATGTATATATCTTGAAATGTCATTTTTCAAACAACATATCACTTGAGGTAACATACAAAAATATTTCAACTATTTTAGTACACTTATAAATTATACATCAAGAAAAAATCATCATTCTTGTGTGTTTTCTTAAAACATGTAAATTTGCAATAGAATCTGTTTCTGCAATTTGGTGAAATGATGCATAAAAGGCTCCAAAAGCTTAGTAGTTACTATATAAGTGAGAAAGATCAATTAATTAAAGATGAGCTAGGTTACTCAACTCATTTAAACATGTATTAAATGGAATATATTTTTCTATTTTTTTACTTAAAGCATAGGTGCACTATCATTTAAGATATAACATGTGAAAATAGTAAAAGTTCTGGAAAGCGGTATAAAGGAATCTCATTAATGTTCACTTAAAGTTGAATTTTTTTCTTCTATATCAAACTACTTAACCAGTGGTGCAAGAGTGCCCCTTGCCACATTTTGATGGTATCATGCATGTTTTCGAGATATATCCCACACATATTGAATTCTCTTTAGATACTGTACACATGATTGATCTTTAAAATAGAGAAGAATAATAAATTGGTGGGAGAGTGACCAAGATAACATCAATAGGATCCGTGGAAATTGCCTAATTGATGAAGATCAACAAGATGGTGTCTTTCATTACATTTCATTAACATGAAAGTGGATTTTCAAGATTACAAGGTGGCTAGAAACATTTTTAAATGTGCCAAAAATTCAAATTACTCCCAATTATTTGTAGGCATTTTGACCCTTCTTGCCACATTTTCTATTGCACAATTGAACTTTCATGTTTATCTACTTAGGTTTCAAAGTTAAAACTTCTTTGATAAATTGAGCTTGCCAAGCAAGAGGACAACAACAACATTATGAGTGTACCTCTATTTGTGTTCATTTTGTGATTTAGTGTCCTTATTAGGAAATTCCTTACACAAAAACAAGGTGTGTTTTTGCTTATGTAGGGAGGATATTTGTTTAGTTAACCCCTAAAGGACCAACTATCCCCTTACTCCCCTCAAGGGACAGTTGGGATTTTGGGCATGTACTTACAGTTAAACTACTTTGTGTAATTTTTTGAAACTTTTATGGAAGGTGAGGAATTCAAAGATCTAGGTAGGCATTTGATTTTTTCTTTATTCCAACATTTATTGAAGAAGTTAAAAATGAAAATATGGAAAACAAGGGAAGGAGGGCAACCCAAAAACTTTTTTAAGATTTGAAATTTTTAAAAATATATATGTAAAATAGGTTTTTTAGACTTATATATATAGGGAACTTTGAATCATTTAATTTTGATTTGTGGTACCCTAAACCCATACATGCTCGGGAATGGAGATATCTAAGGCCCGGGTGGATAACTTAGTGCATTTTAACTTTGACGTGCGACTTAATACAGAGAGGGATTTGTTCTTTTCAAGTAAAATTTATAATACATTTAGAACTAAGAAAGGGTACATTAAATTCCCAAAAATCATTATAAGTAATATAGGTAGGGTTTAAAGATGGTTAATTAGTTTTTTTACAAATAATAAAGGGTTTAGAGATGTGGGGGATTTTATTGAATTTATTGGTAGTGCTATATTAAGTGTGATTTGTGGGTATACAAGGTGCCACGTGGGGCACCCTTTAGAAATTAGGAAGGATCATTCAAATTTGCATGCTTAGCTATGACTTATATGAAGTTAATCCAAAGGGAAGGACCTTGCAGAAGCCCATGAAGATGAACTTTAAGTGCCATGTGTAAATATATGTCTAGGGTGGGGGGTGTAGTTCTTTCTTTTTTAGAAGGAATATCAATTGTCTTGCTTAATCCATATAAGATCTTTCCAATGCTTTGATATTCACTTCATGTACTTTGGAATACTTCAAGGTAGCATGCAGTTCTTATTGCATTGTTCTTATTGCATTGTATGTTTTCATTCATGATTTTATTTTTGATTTTGCCATTTCCTATTAAAATATGGTGCATTCTACCACTAACCTAAAACACCGTATTAGGTAAATTGAGAAAAACAAGGGTCCCATTTTGTACTCCACTTTAAACTCAAAAAGTTACCTTAAACCAAATTCAAAGGTATCAAATTCAGTATGAGCCACTAAGATTTTTTCCCTCGCAAATTCCTCCTCTCAAGTGAGGGCACGTGTATAAAAAAAAAATGCTGAGCCCGGATTAAGGTGATCACCTTAATCCTTTAGAAGACCCAAAATGTACTATTTTTCCCAATTTACCTAATATGGTATTCTAAACTCCTAATTGTCAAATTACATGAAATTACTTGCAAATTCAAATTGCTCAATTATAAATAAAATCGCCAAGGAAATATGAAATGACTTATTCTTTATAAGTAATTAAAGGGTGCTTTAAAATAGGTCACTTTTCCAAATTATATAATATAGAGACCTTTTTATTCAACCCCAAAAAGTAAATAGCCCCCTATAAATTACCCCCTCGCCACACGTGGGATACCCAACATACAAAGAGTGATCCACCCGAGATCTAAGGTAGAAATACTATAAATGGTTACTCCCCAATAATGGCAAAGTAGATTGTTCTAAAACCAAACCAACAAGAGCTGGCTTTGAAAAAGATTTTGAAAAGATGCTATTTCCTTGCATTTGATTGGTTCAAACTTGTTTTGGAACAAGGTTCTAGAGGTAGCCCTTTAAGGTGCACCTATGAAACGAGAATCGGTCGAAACCCTAAATCCACATTAATATTGCATAAAATATTCATTCTTGAGTAAAAAAAAATTTTTGCACTCTTTGTTATCCTTGGAAATTCCCCCATATCTTACAGGCTAAAGTGGCTTATTTTAACCGATTATGGTATTTAGGTAGGAGCACTCATAAACGTCAAACTAAGGGTTTTGAACATGATGACTATTAATAAACATCTAGCAAATTATAAGATCCTATTAGGAACAAGAAAAAAGATAAGTTTGCACTTTTGAATGTATTATTTGCATACTGTGCAAATAAGTTGTGAATTTTTAAAAAGCAAACTGCTATTACACCCATAACCACTTTTAGGATTTCATATTCACATGTTATACATCATTGACATTACATCTATTCACTTCCACAAATTTTCTAAGATTTTAGAGGTGACGGTTATGGGGACACTGACGCTTATGGGTGTTCCTACCTTTCTACTTTAGCTTACAACCGCGACGACTATTCCTGAAAGGTACCAGAAATGCTCATGTTCTGCATCCACGCCTCGGGATTGCAAAGCTCGTGGACAACCGCATTTGCAAGAGCGACTGCGGATGAAAGGCCAACTGGTGGACTGCTGGCGTCGCAGCCCAGCTCACCCGACCACCGTAACCAGCGCCGCCCATGGCCTGTCAACACAGCTTCGACGAACATCAAGCCCACCCAGTTCCACAATCACCGACAACGCATAAATTAAGTTACTCCTCTTCTACCGCATGCCACCTTCGACGACTCGCTAATCATGCATCAAGCCGCCAGCAGTTGGGCTTCACCCTTTTGTTCTCCTTCGCATTCAATTCTCCTTGCGACAGGAGGCGTCTCTGAATTCCGACGCCTGCCCGTTCGGAGGAGACTCCTCAGGATTCAGGCAGCTGCTGAGACTACGCCGCTTGCTGGTAAGTGATTTCATTTCAGAATTGCTGAACAGTGAAGGGCAATTGTGTGCTTGAACTCTGTGCATGTGACCAATTGGAATTTGCCACTTTGTAGGTGTGCTGACGGTCCAGAGGAGGGCGTTTGTGCGAGACAGTGTGATAGTGTTACTCGCGGCTATGGCGGAGACTGCTGCAGCTGAGGCACCTCCGAGGACAGGTATGTCGATCAACTCTGCTCAGAATTGCGGATTGGTACCTTACCAACACCTCTCTACTGTTAATCCTCAGCATAGCTTTATTTATTAGGTCTTTTTTCAAGTTTATGTGTTCTCTCAATAGAAAAATGGAATAACGAGGATTCGAATGTACGCGAATGGGTAAGAATGTCCCCACCTTCGAAGCAACAGTTACTGGCACTGCCACGTTGGCGTTGAACTTTTGTTACATTGTTTTAGGTTTGGAGCAGTTGCCATTCAAGAAAGATGGCTACAATTTTTGGACATGGCGAGACCATAAGGTGCATTACGTAGTGCAAGGCCAGGGCTCTCCCATTGTACTCATTCACGGATTCGGTGCTTCCGCTTTCCATTGGAGGTAGCTCAGGATGAATTACTCGTGCCATCAAGTATAACTACCGTCCGAGTTTGGAATGTTTTTCTTCTCGGCTGTCAATAGGATTTGGGCATTTAAAACTGGGGTGATCTGAATATTGTTGTATTTTCGCAGATATAACATTCCAGAATTGGCTAAGACTCATACTGTCTACGCTATGGACCTTCTAGGGTTTGGCTGGTCTGAGAAAGCGTTGATAGAGTATAACGCCGACGTCTGGCGAGATCAAGTTGCAGACTTCGTGAGGGACGTGGTGGGCAAGCCGGCTGTTCTTGCAGGCAACAGGTTATTAATTACTCTGTCTTGGACTTAACAAGTGTGTTAACAGTAGAGAACCCATCGCCGTGGCACCTGAGTGGTTTCTCTTATTGTAATGGAGTTGTATGATGTGGATCTTATCCCCATTTTCAAGACGATTCCAACACACTAAAACTTGCAATTATTTGAATAATATATGAATCAGTAACGGATTGTTGAAGTAATAGGACCCTAATCTATCATTGATTCTTGCGTTGATTTCACGTAAGTGCATATTTCATGGTAGCAACTTTTATTGTGACAGAACCTAAAAGAGTTTTTATCCTTTCCAACGTCACATGCTTGGATGACACTTGCATCGTAAGTGGAGGACCTTTTTTGTCCACAGACGAGGAACTCTATGCAAATGGATTCCTTACCCTTGATATTCCACATGCAATGGAATACTATATACTATCTTTACTATTTCGTGTCATCCATAACCCCAACATTGTATGCCCTTGACTCATAGAGTAAGCAAAAAGAGAAAATTGGGCTAAATTGGAAAATATAGGATCACTAATAAGACACTGCTTTTGAGTGAAGAGTCACTCAAGCATCAAATGGCCAGTCCACAATTGGTGAGCTGACACTAATACATGGTGATCAAGAACATGTACACTTAATTCATGATATTCTTACAGTACTGTACATAGGCCTACAGAATGCCGTATCATTCACGAAATGGATTTAAATTTCTTTTTGTGAGATGCACTCAATCATGGGTTTCATGGCACTTGCAGTGTCGGCGGGTTCACTGTTTTGAGCACGGCTGCTGCGTATCCGAACCTGGTTTCAGGGCTGGTGCTGTTGAATGCTTCAGGCCAGTTTGAAAACTCGGATGCAGCAGAGAAGCTGGGCGAGGAGACTCCAGAGAAGGGTGTGGTTGAATTAGAAGAGTCTCTCTTTAAACGCATTCTTATCACTCCTATTAGAAATACAGTTGAAAAGTACGGTATACTAATCGCCTTCTGGCAAGCCAAACAGCCAGCACGTGTTAAATCGGTTCTCCAAAATGTAAGCGTGCCGGCCCTTCTCTTCTCTGCTGGTGCTGTAACAGATCCAAAATCAATAAAAATCCATCACTAATCCCAAGTTACTTCCGAGTTTGTGAATGTTTATGTTGCTAAGGTCTGTAAGAGAAAATCGTAGATCACTATTGAAGGGACGATAAATAAATGAATTTCTGTGCAAAATTTAGTGGCTTTAGACATATAGCTGAGTCGTGCTTACACCCTAATTAAAGCGCATCTAAGTATGTTGGAAGAAATGAGGAGCTGTTGGTAACAGGCGACAATCAATAGGAGATAAGATCAGGTTCCTAATGGTTATAGGCTACCTCTATTCCCTTGTTACCAGGAAGCATTCACAGTACTGACTTTTTCACTATGGGCAACGACACGTGCAGGTTTATAAAGATCAAACGAACGTGGATGATTATTTAGTGCAGTCAATTGTGCAACCAACATCTGATCCAAACGCTGGGGAGGTCTATTATAGGTACTGGCTTGAAACCTAATTTTTTTCCATTTCTACGGTTTCTCTTGTATGAATCTCCAGGTTTTGGCTTGAGTAACACTCTTGAATCCCCATGCGAGGTCCCGCTTCTACAGTAGTGTGTAATAAGAGAGTAGAAAACCTTGAATTGTTTAGGAGTGTTCTGATTTATTTGGAATTGGACATCGAATGTTTTGAAATGTAGGCTTATGACGCAAGTATTATTCAAGCGGTCGAACCAGACCATCAACAAACTTGTGAGCCAGCTTTCCTGCCCAATGCTGCTGCTGTGGGGTGACCTTGATCCTTGGATGGGACCCTCCAAGTGTGATCAATTCAAGAATCTTTATCCGAAAGCCACCATGGTGCGCCTTCAAGCTGGACACTGCCCTCATGACGAGGTTCCTGAGCAAGCGAACAAGGCATTGCTCGACTTCGCAAACTCGGTGTAAACAAAAGATTAGCTTTTGAAGAACGTGTGGCATCGTGCTTGTTAGATTGCTTTTGCTGACGTTGATTCCTCTAATCTACGAGGCTTGTAAAACTGTTCGTTTCACTCCATCCACTCTTGAACATGGATTTAGTTGTAGCTGAGACTGATTTTCTCCCACACGTAGGTTATGCTGAGGTTATGTGAATATTACAGGTGAAGAAACTCTAAAGTCCTAAACGTTGAATCATCTTGACGATATTTTAAGAAGTACGGAGTACTTCTTAGGCACGATCGGAGTACCCCCAAACGGACCACCGGATGTCCAAAAAGGACATTTTGGCCTTCACAACAACCTTGATCCAAAATTCCTATATTTAGGGGGAAATTTTAAATGTGCAAGTGACCAGGCATTTTCCTTAAGCATTTCTTATTCTATGGAGTTCATTTCAAAAAATTTCCCTTCAATACGATGACTATCTTGAGTCTTTTCATACCATACAAGTAATTAGAATCCAGATGTCTTGATCTAGACTTCTTTGGACTTGTAGTTTGTCATGGCTCCACAATATTAATTACTAACATTTTGGCAATTTTGACTACATGTGCACCTAGAAACAAGTTTATGTGCATGTTTTTGCCACTTGAAAGATAAAATTTCAATTTTTTGATATTTTATATTGGGTGTGGAAATACCCATTTCTAATTATTGTTTAAACAATTCATAATAATTAATTCTACAGTAGCACTTTATGGGGTAATACACTTTGAATATATGGGCTATACATTTTTGTACAACTATAATTTTATTTCCTGGGATCCTAACAAACAAATTTGTAGTCCAAATGAGTAATTTACTTAAGGGGAAATTACAAATAGAGGCATAATGAAAAATATTACAGACAAGAGCGCAGTTTCAAAATAATTTGTAAATTTTTGTAAATTTGTTTGGTTTGAAAATTGGCTAGTTTAGATATATCACAATAAATGATTAACTGTTAGCTAACTTCCAAAAAACTAAGAGGTCTTTCCAAAAATTACCATCTCCTTTCCTAAATTTTCTTTATTTAGGCTTAATTTGGAGAGGCCTCTAAGTTTTTTGGAAGTTAGCTAACACTAAATGTGATATATCTAAACCACCAATGTTCAAACCAAAAACATTTACAAATTATTTTGAAACAGTACCCCTATTTGTAATATTTTTCATTTTCATGCCCCTATTTGTAATTTCCCCTTTACTTAATTTTGTTAAAATGGGACAGTTCCAAAAATTCTTAAAAAAATACTCATCTGAACACGACAGCATTCCAAATTTAAAATTTTTTTTTTTTTTTTGACTAATTTACAAGTATATTAAACATGTTATTCTCAAAATGCTAACAACACAACCCTATTCATTAGGTCTTGTAAGGCCAAAAAACAATTAGAACATCATGGTAGGTAAATTAGGAAAAATAGTGTATTTTGGGACTTTCACTATTTCTATTATTATGTATAATTTAGCATGTTACAAAAAAAAAATCTTGCACTTTCTAATACAATAGTGAAGTCTCAATGATTGCCTCCTAGAATTTCAAATAATTACAACTCTTAACTATGGCTATGCCTAAATTTATTATATGTAAGATTAAGGTGCAGTACAAAATGGTCCCTCCATTTTTCCCAATACACCTAATATGGTGGAATTTTAGACAGTCCTTTGGGGTATCTTGATTGTGTCATTTGCCAATAATTAGAAAGCGTTGAAGCTTAACCCCTAAAGGACCAAGGGCCCTTTTGGGGGACAAATGGGATTTCAGGCACGTACCCATGGCTAAACTACTTTGCATGATTTTCTGAAACTTTTATTGAAAGTGAAGAATTCAAAGATCTACAAGGGAATGAAATTTGTTCTTCGTTTTGACATTTATTGAAGAAGTTAAAAATGAAAATCTAGAAAACGATGCTCCCTGGGCAGCCAAAAACTTCTTTAAAAATTTCATTTTTTTCAAATTAAAACATGAAATAGGTTCTTTAGACTTATATAGATGTGGGGAGCACTTTGAATCATTCAATTCAGACAGATGAGTTTCTCTCAAAACCACACCCACCCGCAAACTAAAACTTCTCATAACTTTCATCTCATTTATTAGAATTGAATGATTCAAAGCGCTCCCCACATCTATATAAGTCTAAAGAACCAATGTTAGGTTTTAATTTGAAAAAAAAAAAAAAAATTAAAGAAGTTTTTGGCTACCCGGGAAGCATCATTTTCAAGATTTTCATTTTTAACTTCTTCAAGGAATGAAGAAAAAATTTCATTTCCTTATAGATCTTTGAATTCCTCACCTTCAATAAAAGTTTTAGAAAATCACGCAAAGTAGTTTAGCCATAGGTACATGCCCAAAATCCCATTTGTCCCCCAAAAGGGCCCTCGGTCCTTTAGGGGTTAAAGTAAAACAAGAGATCAAACAACAGAAACTAGGAACTTGATGAAACAAAGAGATCGTGTATTCAGCAAAAACCATATTAAAAACAGGAATTGATATGGGCACACCAAGGGTTTGATATATGCACACCTCTAGAGGGGTAAATTTTAGAATCTTATCACCAAAAAGTTAAATTTGAAGATTTTGAATTCAAGTTTGGACTTAGAGACCTTGATTTAGTCGAATTCAAGTTTGGACTTAGAGACCTTGATTTAGTCTAGAACCATAAAGGAAGTTACAACCAAACAACACTCAATGAAATAGTTTAACTAATGGGCAATTTATTACTTTTACTTTTGTTTGTAAAAAAGGCTAAACTTTTTCATTAAATATTGTTCAATTGTGACCTCCTTTACGGTTCTAATCATGGTCTCTAAGTCCAAATCTAAATTCAAAATTTTCAAATTCAACATTTTGATGGTAAAAATCTATAATTTACCCATATGCACACCCCTTGTGTGTGCCCATATCAATTCCCTAAGTTAATTGCTAAAGAAATTATGCTTCAGTTGTAGAGCATATGTGCGGATTGTCAAACTTTTGTACAAACAACAAGTAACTGCCACTACAATAGAAAAGGTGAACAATCATCATTGTTTTATAACAGTATTGTGAGAGAAAAGTGGTTTTAGACAAATTCAGGTTATGTCACACATATATGTATCCTCCAAAAATTCAAAAAGTACATTTAATTCGAATTGGCAACTCACTCAAACACAAAGTAATAGAAAGGAAAGCTCCTAAGTTTACAATAAGCCTTCACCCCTGAACGTCACGAAAGCCCTTTGAGGCCATATGTATGGTCGTATATACAGATGTATTTGAGCTGCTCTAAGGGTTTTCCAATTTTTTTTATGTACCTACCATCATACAACTCTTTAATATGTATGGTTGTAACACTTAATTTTTAGCTGATTCAAATTTTTGAATATTGGTTGCAACCATATTTGGTACCGTAGCTCTAGAGCCCAAGGGCCCTTCAAGGGTTAATATTTTCAAATCATGATTAGATATTTGTTGGAGTGTTGAACATTCATTACACAAAGTCTACCACTAAGACATTGAATTAGAACTCGGATGTAGATAATCTACTACATGAGTTCAATTTTATTTTCATTTTTCTGCATACAAAATTTTAAAATGCCATTTTTGGACTTCAATTAACTTGATATTGATTTTATTAGTACATAGGTTTGCTTAGTTAGACCTCAATGACACAACTATGGCCATCATTCAACTTTCCTTAATTAAGGTAAGAGGCTCGTAAACCGACCGTCTAAGAGCTGAACTGAATGTTGGGGAGGCGAAACTTCTTGATATATTTTTCAGTAAATTTTCCTTGAAAGACAAGAGGAATTGGCATCTAACTTAAGTTATTTTGTATTTTTCAGAGCAATGTGGAATTAGCTATGAAATTTGGAAGTGGAAAGGTTATAGAACTCTAAAATGGATCACTTGCTCAAATGTATGCCCACTATACATTTCTGAAAAACTATGAATAAGACATGTACCTGTGGAGTTCATTTGGGGAGATGAGCGGTATTATTGCCCTAACGGAGTTTGAGCCTCTTACCTTATAGGTAATTTGGTAATTTGATGTTGTTACTCCGCCTTCAGTTCACACGATACTCACGTTCGAAAGGAAGTATCTGAAGAAATTCACTGGAACTTAAAAACTCCTCGAACACTGCTGTTAACGTAGCCCGTGTCGACGTGGGGGAAGTTCCTACTAAGTTATTCACTAAGTTACAGGCTTGTACTAGTACAAACACAGCTGGTTTCCAATAGTCTTCCTTATTTACAGATTCGTGACAATCCA
This sequence comes from Ulota crispa, assembly GCA_963920765.1. Lineage (NCBI taxonomy): Eukaryota > Viridiplantae > Streptophyta > Bryopsida > Orthotrichales > Orthotrichaceae > Ulota > Ulota crispa. Next base: position 1,664,205 of record OY987245.1, read on the forward strand.
CCTCATTGACGGCCGCTTTAGAACAGCATTAGGGGGCTTCAAACATAAAATCTTGCCTTCAAACTTCTCATCTCACAGGATCTTCGCTTGTTAGTGAATTGTTTTCATTCCCTCGCACACGCAAAGTTTGAGACACCCGTGAGTTTGCGGAAATTTCTGCGAAAAAAATTCAAAATTTGAGGACATAGGTGCATGAGCCCTGTGAAACCACAAAAGTGAGTTTCTAAATTTCACTCCTCACATGGATCAGGTTAGGAGTGAAGTCTAGAGATGAGTCACATCAAGATTCACTAGTGGATTCACAGAGGTAAATCGCGACGTGAGTCACCAAAAAAAATTGATGTTTGAAGCCCCCTATTGAAGGTCATGAAAACTTGGGGTCACTAAAACCAACATTTTAACCCAAATGGTCTCAATAGTGGCCTCATGCACAGAATATAAGTAAGAGTATGATGGGGGCAATTCATTGGCCTTGAGGCTAAAAAATTAAGGTCATCACCGCAAATCTTGAAAAATTTAGGAAAAACTGGATGAAAAAGAAATCAAATAGAGTTGTTGATATTTCATTCTATCCTACCGTGTTGGAGTTTTAGTCAAATAATCATGTTTTTATGAAATTTGACAATAACCCTAGGGTCAATAATTAGTCTTTCATTGTTGGGGGGCTCAAATTTTGAAATTGGAGCTGTCAAATCTTGTTTTTTTAAACATAAAAAAGTGCTATGCAAATTTGTCCTTAACCCCGAAAGGACCAAGCTCTTTTTTTAGTGAAAGTTACTTAAAATTGCTACTTTTGGAGGAATGAGTAGAAAGGTAGGAAAAACAATTATTTTTGGAAATCCAATTGTAAAATCTTGCCCTAGACTATGGGAGGTACTTGTGATAAAAAGATCAGCTCATTCTAGATGTAGAGGAGTGAGATATTGACATCTGAAGTGAAAAAAAAAAACTTTTTTTCCCTGTTGCCCAAAAATTTCAGTAGCCTTTGATTGCCCCTAAATAAATAAAAATTTCTCTATACAAAGTTGAGGTTCATTTTTTCCATGTAGAAGACCAAGATATGAAAGTGTGGGAGAATTTTCAAATGAATTGGAGGTGTGAGTCATACTTTGTAAAATCTTGCAAAGCCATAAGGCCATGAAATTTGAATATACACTGGGCAAAATTGGAGGATTTATGTAAAATTGAGAAATTTGAATTACTGTGATCCAAATGGTGAAAACCAAGGAATCTTAGTCTACTACAACTTGTAAAAAAAGTCAAAAAACAAATTCACAAAGAGCTCAAAAAAGTAAAGCACCAAAGGCAAAAGGAATGGAGGTATGGGAGTCTTGTACGTGCTTGCAAACTAAAACTTTTCACTCATAAATTGAAATTGAATGATCCAAAGCTTCCCACATACATATAAATCTAAAGAATCAACTTCAGATTTTTATTTTGAAAAAATGATACTTTTCAAAAAGTTTTTGACTACCCGCTCTCCCCTATTTTTCAGAAATTCATGCATAACTTCTTCAATAATTGTTGGAATGAAGGAAAAATTAGATGCCCACGTGGATCTTTGAATTCCCCATCTTTGATAAAAGTTTCAAAAAATCACGCAAAGTAATTTAGTCATAGATACATGCTTGAAATCCCATTTGTCCCCCAAAGAGACAATGGTCCTTTAGGGGTTAACTCAAAATATAAAGGCCTTGAAGATGTTTTTAAAATCAACTAGAATGTCAAATGTTAGAAACCAATCTCAAGTTGTACACTAAATAGTGCCTTTAGGTTGCCTTAACAATTAGATTGCTTTACCTAGGAAAGTTACCTCATGACTCATTGCTTGCTACTTAGAGCTTGAAGGCGCATGAAATTCTTTAGATATTAGGATTTCACATGGTTTACCACATGGACACGGCAAATTTATCTTCCTAAAACTATGTTGTTGTTGCCAAGTCCCGTAAAATGTTGTTTATTGCAATTAATGCTACTGAAACTTGTTACAATACCAAGACATATTTATACATTGTAAGATGTCAAAATATTAGTGTAAAGCCACCCTTAGAGCATCTCTTGCCATCCTTCAATTGAAATTTGTCCATGAAGGAGGAAGTTGCCAGTTGGCCATTTGTATCTCAAATAGTACAACTCACCAAATATACTTCCAACCAATCACAAGTCACTAAACTTTCAAAAACAATAAGTAAGCTATTATTTACTATGTCAATGACTAGCTAAGCCCAAAAAAATATTGTAGCTTGTAGAGGGTTTAGAGCATCTCTTGCCACCCACTTGGAGAAACCCTGCCAGATTAGGGTTTGAGGGGACAATAGCACAAAGTAGCAAGGCATAAAGTCCTTTGCAATAGCGCAAGGGAACCTATAACCCTAATTTCCTTGTTTACGCTTCCATGTGTGTGTCAAGGGCTATCAAAAGGAGTTTCTGTACAAAGTTGGAAATTTCTGTGAATGTGGCTCAGCCTAAAAGTCCCTCCGCCTATAGATCAACAAGTACAATGCTATTGGAGACTTGAAATGAAGACTCGGGGAGGTCACTCTATGTATATTTTGAGTACCCTGTGCGGCAAGGATTTTTTTTGGGGGGGGGGCTATTTATATTGTAGGCAAGAATTAAAGGATCCCTAGAATTACTTATAATTGGCAAAATGGCTTATTTGATGGAACTCTATCATTACTTATACTTTCTTTTTCAATGCAATTTATTCTAGGCAGTATTCTTTATAAAGAAAAACTTAGAATTGAAAAACAAGTTGAAAAGAGAAAAATTAGACAAAGAAGTACACAACTTTTTTTTTCTTCCTAAAGCCTTGAAGCTACTCATTTTAATTTGAAGAAATTGAGCATTTAATTGCCAAAAAAAAAAAACGTCTGACCCAACTCTGCACCCAATTGTACACATGCTATAGTAAATTTAGTCTAGAGGATCCAATATATTATAGACTAAATTATAGGTACAAAATACTAATGACCCACATTTGAAAGCTATCTAAATTACTTATAAATGATTTTTGGCTTTAATGGTTTCTATCTTATTTTAAGCATTTTATAGATTTTACCTGAAAAGAATAAAATGCTATCTATATTTTGCTGCACGTTGTTTCTAAAATGAGGTAAGTTACCTCCCCGAGAATGAAGAAGGTGTTATGGGTTAAATCCATGGGGCTCATTTAACAAGTGGTAGGAAATGCTCTTAGTGACCCCTTCAAAAATGGCTGATTTAAAAGGAGAAAGTAAAGGTACAAGTTGACACACACTAGCATTGATTGCTTATCATCCAAGAATGAAGGAGAGGGGACATTTGACCAGTGGCTAGAGATACTTAGAGCATCTCCTACAACCTTGCAAATGTCCTTCCCCTCTAATTTTTGGATGATAAGCAATCAATTTTAGTGTGTATCAGCCTCTACATTTACCTTCCCCCTTCAAATAAATCATATTTGAAGGGGGCCTCTAAACCCTCTACATGCTATATTTTCTCTTGGAATAGCAAGTCTTCATAGCTTACTTTGTTGCTTTTGGAAGTTCCTTGATTTGTGATTGGTTGGCACTATATTTAATAGCTTGCACTGGGGATACAAGTGACCATCCCTTCTTAACCCTAAAAGCCCACTTGTCCCTTTGGGGGACAAATTGGATTTTGGGCAACTCAGTACAAGTTGAATTTTCATCTTTTTTCTTTGAAATTTTCACAAAAGATGTGCCCAAGGAGTAGTTTTAAAGAACAACAATTTTCATAACTTCAAACTACATGGTTCAAAAGATATTGCATGATATGTTATTTTTTTGGAACTCCAGGCAACCCGGGCAACTCAAAAAAAAATTCAAAAATTGCATTTCTTTTTTTGAAATGGGTACTTCAGACTTATAAGTACTTGGGAAGCTTTGAATCATTCAATTTTGATAAATGAGATGAAAGTTATGAGAAGTTTTAGTTTGTAAGTAGGTATGGAGTCTCTTAAAACCATTCCTACCCACAAACTAAAACTTCTCATAACTCATCTCATTAATTGAAATCAAATGATTTAAAGCTTCCCAAGTACGTAGAAGTCTAAAGAACCAATTTCAAAAAAAAATCCAAGAAAACTAATTTTTAAAGAAGTTTTTTGAGCTACCCATGCTGCCTAGAGTTAAAAGAAAACAACATATCATGCAATATTTTTTGAACCATGTAATCAAAAGTTATGAAAATTGTTGGACCTTAAAGCTACTCCTTGGGCACATCATTTGTGAAAATTATAAGAATTTTTTTGAAAATTCCACTTGTAGTGAGTTGCCCAAAATCACCATGTTGCCAAAAAATAATGCTTGGGTTTTTAGGGGTTAAATGGACAAGAGAATTGGAGGAACCTCCCGGTGATTGTAGGGACCTCTAAGTTAGGGTAAATTTTCTTGGCAAAAATTTGCCTAAATCTTACCTTGAAACTAGCCTAGCAACTTGAACACTAGAAAAACCTCTCAAAAAATGGATGAATTTGCCAAACCCCTCCCCAAGTTTCAGCAAATTCATCAGATTTTGGATGAAAGTGACTAAAATTAGTAGATTTTATGGATAAACAAGCAGACGTTGATGATTCTATCCAATTCTATCCAAATTTGCCTTACCTGCTTGGGTGGTGGGGTGCGTGTAGCTCTAAGGTAGGGCGCTCTGAAAGCAACCCAGCTCTAAAAGCGACCCGGTTCTAAAAGCGACCTCTAAACCAGAGGTACTTTTTGTTTTTTTCAATGTACCCAAAATGTACATTCGAGGAGGGGGTCGCTTTAAGTGACCATTGGGTTTCAACTTCAAAAATTCATAACTCATTCCACAAAGGTTAAAAAACATGGAACAAATTGAGTTAGATGCCAATTCCATTTTTCTTCCTACCAAAATTTACTGAAAATTGTTTCAAGGAGTTTAGCTTCCCCTCAAATGCAATCAGCTCTTAAAAGGTCGCTTCTAGAGCACCCTACCTTAGCGAAAAAAAAAAAAAACACGCTGCTCCGGGTGATTACAGGGTTGCAGGAGATGCTCTCAGTACCAATAAATGCGAGCTAGTTTTCTGGAACACGTAATGTACTGCAGTAAGCAGTAAGTTCATTTTTAATACATTTTTTTGGGGGAGATTCCGATCCTCCGCATGCTTATCCGTGATTCATTTTCGGCTTTCTCTTCCTTATGGATTCCCGGTCAATATGAAGCCTTGGATCGCACTCTATGGGCATGGGCTGATGGCACACTTCCATGTTCCATGTGCTTGTCCAGTTAACCCCAGATCGCGCAGAGTTATTTTTAGATTTAGGAGAAAATGGGGAGTTTAATGGCCACCATAGCATGGAAAATTACATCCAGAAGTGATTACAAGATTTGATAAAGGACTATCTTCTTTGCTCATGTGGATCAACCATGACTGTTTTCACTATACAAATTAAGAGAAAAAGTGAGATAAAGTTGTGGGTCCCATCAATAGTATAATGTCAACCAAGCACTCAAGGGTTAACCCTTGAGCGCCCCAACGCCCCATATATCACCTCCTACTATTTTTAATCCCTATTTTGGGGGACTAGATCTAACTTTTTGGTCTTACTTTACACTACAATTATGAAGGCATTCAAGTTGTCCATGCCAATGGAGTAATGGCAAGGAAAGCCAATTGTTGTACAAGTGCTAGAATTGGGTGAAAACATCATATGGGGAGTGGTGGCACCGTACGAGGCGTGCTAGCAAGCAATGTTTTACTGGCTACAACCGGTCAATATCCCTTGCAAGCTTCCTTGTGAAAGCTTTGTGGTAGTGTGAAAGTTGTCGGTAAGGGTTCAAGCATGTTCTAAACCCTTATTGTGGCAACCATCACTAATTGTGCCGGTCATTGTTTTCCGTGCAATAGCAATTTGAAGCCCTAAAACTTGACATAAAAAGAAGTGCAATCTTCAATAATTTACAAGTGTGTGCGTTCACATCTAATCTTGTTGTCCCAAAATTTGAGATGAATCCGGGGCTTATAGAATTTTGAAAAAATCATCATATAGCAACTACCTACCAAAAAATGAGGTTTTGTCATCACATGTTGTTTGACAAATGTTATAATCTCCTATCTCCGGCGGTAAATTGTTCCCAAAATTTGCAAACCATTTTCTAAGTAGGTGCTCCACTACTTTCAATGGTCACTTTTTATGGATCATTTGATTGACCGAGATACAATGCATCAAAGTAATCGGTCTCCAAAAACCCTGATTTTTGTGAAAACGGCCTGAGCGCTCAGGGGTTAAGGTAACCGCACCCATACTTGTGTGTTTAAGGGCGTTTAAGGATTTAGGGTACTTCGGAGTCTTGAAAAATTCAGGTTTTTTTTTTGTAGGGTTAGCCTTTCAACAAGCTATCATGGAACATAATTTTTGTGGAAAAAAACATTGTAGATTATTTTATATTAAAGGGGAAAGTTGCAGCTCATAGGTCCTTATTAGCAATTCTAGACTACCCTTGAAGCTGCTTTGATGTGTTCCTACGCATGTGCTTGATAGTCCCAATCCCAATCATCTCTCAGGAACTTAGCAATTGACATGTGGCAAAAATTTCTTGTGCAAGGGACATTCACTGCTCCACTTTGGGTTCACAATGAGTTGTGAACGCCTCAAAAGTAGGGCTTCACTTTGGGGATTGTTCATGTATGGGTGTTGTTACCTTAATCAAAATCAAAAGTGTTTGTTGTTCCTAGAAAGTACCAACTGTCCCCTAGGGGGACAAATGGACCTAGGCATGTACATATGACTAAACCAATTTTTGTAAATTTTTGAAATTTTTGAGGTTGGTGGGGAATTCAAAGATGTCCATGTAGATTTCTTTCTTCATTCCAACATTTATTGAAGAAGTTATGCATGAATTTCTGAAAAATGGGGGAGGGTGGGCAATCTAAGTAGCCCAAAAAACTTCTTTAAAATTTGCATTTAAAAAAAATAAAAATCTGAAATTTATTCTTCAGATTTTTATATATTTGGAAAGCTTTGAATTATTCAATTTTGATTTATGAGTGAGAAGTTTTAGTTTGTGGGTAGGTATGGGACTTCCAAACCTCCATCTTGTTTGCCCTTGGTAAAATTTGGTGCTTTACTTTTCTTTTTTTTTTCCAAGTTGTAGTAAACTAAGACTCCTTGGTTTTTAACATTTGGATTAAAGTGATTCATATTTCTCAATTTTATATAAATCCTCCAATCTTGCCTAGTGTATATGCAAATTTCACAGCCTTACGACATTGCAAGATTTTACAAAGTATGATTCATACCTCCAATACATTTGAAAATTCTCCCACACATACCAAACTTGGTCTTCTACATGGAAAAATTAAACATCAAATTTGAGTAGAGCAATGTTTTTGATATTGGAACAATCAAAGGCTTTTGAAATTTTTGGGCAGCAAGGAAAAAACTTTTTGTTTCACTTCGGATCTCAATATCTCACTCTTTTACCTTGAGAATGAGCTCTTTTTTTTTCAACAAGCACCTCCCATAGTCTAGGGCAAGATCCTACAGTTGAATTTTCAAAAAAACTTATTTCCTACCTTTGTAATCATTCCCCCAAAAGTGGCAATTTGTAGTGATTTTCACAAAAAAATGGACTTGGCCCTTTAGGAGTTAACCCTTGAATGTCTCGCTAGTCATCCTAGTTGCTCCTCTAGTGGTGTGGTAAGTGCACACTCATTATAATTTTTTTTTAATTGCAAAAGTCAACAATGGATGTTGTCTTCATGAAAATTGCAAGAAGGGCAATATGGGACTTAACATCCAATATTTGTGGATCATCTCACAATTTGAGTTATCTAAAATATTGAGGGCATTTGGTGAGGTTGTCTTTTGCTTTCCATGATGAACCATGTGTTTATGATCACTCCTAAAAAATCAAATAAAAAATGGCCTTTTTCAAACTTATAGAGGATTTTTTTGTTATCTAAGGGACAAAAAATTTAATCTTGGGCATTTAAGGGTTAAGCATATTCTTACATTGACAAATAATAATTTGGTTGATCATTTCCATGTGAGTAGGAAGGAAACAAGTGGACAAATAGGATTGCTTTGTTGTAACAAAATCTAAAATGTGATAAGTTTACAGTATATTGCCATTTCTTTCAAAGAGTCCCATTAGTGGAGTTTTATCCAAATAGATGCATGATAAAACATTTTAAAACTCTTGAAAACACCTTTTTAACAATGTAATACATTACCCTTTCTAAACAAAAGTTGAAATTTTCAATAGAGACGTGCATTAGAGGAAAAATAAGCTCAAGAGAAGGCCTCCCAATCTTGACACTACCATATTTATTGAGGTAGGAGAAGCATAGGTAAGGTACCGCTACACAAGGGTCTCTACCTTGTGTGAATTGTGAAGTACTCAAATGTACCATGCTACATGACAATAGGATTTGATGATGCAAAGCAATCTTATAATATGACAATCACTAATGCAAGGACCTCTAGTGGGACTCAAGAATAACTACAATTAGAATTCCCAAGCAAACAAGGACATTCATCAAACAAAGAGAGTATATTATTGTAAAAAGAAATTATCCTCATGAAGTACTACACCATGAGTTGCAAGCCGGTATAGGACTATAGGGCATTAGTCTTTTTTGATTTGAAAAATTACATTACATTTAAATGCTTTTGACCCCTCTAGCCACCTCCCTAGAGGGCCTTCTCTTGAGCTCATTTTCCTTCTAATGCTATTCATTATATTGGGAATTTTTTTTTCCCAAATCATATTTTAGGAATACTAAATTTTGCATCAGTGAAGATATTTGGTGATTTGAAGTGATTAATTTGACAATTCCTATAAGATATTTCATCATTGATGTACGGTCTTGAAGAAATCATCGTCAAAGTCACCTAAAAATTAACTCTTAAAAATGAAAAATTCAAAAATCGCACTCTGTAAGCTTTTCCCAATTTAATGAATAATGCATAATGTACTTGCTAGTTGCTACAACAAATTGAAAAATTGCGGCAACCATCTATAGCAAGTTAAATTGAATTACCGAATTTGATCTTTTTGCAATCAACCAAAGCTCCTGGAAAACAATGTTTCCTTAACCCTTAAACATTGAAGGGGACAATTTTTATCCATTGATCACCAAAATACACTTTGTTTTCATTTGAATTTTTTTAAAAAGTGATCATAGATACATGGTCCACGTCCATCATGTAAGGTAAAAAACAACCTCACCTACCTCAATCATATTATTAGGTAACCCAGATTGTGAGAAGATTTAGAGATACAATATTAGGTTACATGCTACCCTTCTTGCAATCTTCAAGAGATGAAGATGCATTGTTGACTTTTGCAACTTGAAAAAATGAATATGATGGGTAAACACTTGCGAGTTGCGAGTTGCGACACCATTGTAACTTGCCACACCATTGTAGAACATTATAGTGCCACTGTAGAACCCACTCGGTCAAGTATTATAAACATCCACACTTCCATGCATAAATACTGGTTCACTATTTGTCTTTAGTGGTTTCACGCGGAAGTTCGCCCTGAATTTTGGGCACAAACAGCATCTCCGAGGTTCCGACAATCGGATACTTGGAGAGTGGACAGTGGAGACCCTGGGGCTGTCTGGGGTAAGTTACAGACAACGGGCGACGGGCAGGGTTTAATTTACTGGCGAATGTGAGCCTCTCTGTCCCCTCCACATTGGATAATATCCGGAGGGAGGCAATTTGACTGGCAGAAACCTGTCGGAATTCGCCAGTAAATTAAACCCTGCCGACGGGCGATTCAAACAGCTCAACTGAACCTAGTCTGCCTGTTGATCAAGTAGTGAATATATAACGAGGCGGTCTCCTCACAAAGCAGTGCATATATTCTACTTCCCAGCTTCTAGACGAGCAAATTCTAGTACGCTAGCTGTGCAGCGAGTATTGGTATGTGTTCGCAAGTTTTGGCAGTGTCTGAAGCTACTTGTGCTTTGTTCTCTTGTCAAGCCGATCAGTATATCAGTTAGTGACTTAAACCGAAAGCATCGTACATGTATAAGGTCGATCATGGCCTGCCTCTCCCTTCGTATAGGACTTAAATAGTGAGCTTTGTTGGAAACTTGCATAGCAGTTTATTGGGTGCCTAGGTTAGAGCATGAAGCCATGATTTGGTTGCAGAATAGTTATGTCTGTAGCTGCATGCTGAACGCGTCGGTTCCCTTCGCCATGACAGAACCAGTTGTGCAGATTTTTTCGTATCATGTCATGACAGCTCAGTTCAGAATACCGACGACTCATATATATTCCTAACTGGTCCCTGCGCTCCATTCATCTATTTCTGATATGTACTCGTTTATGTACAAGGTTTGTGTGATGTAGGCTTTTCACCTTACTTGATTTGGGACTTCACTACTAATCAATTCAAAATTCTGCTCTGCAGAGCGGGCGCTGGCAGCGGATCCGACAGTGAGGATTAACATATTCATATATACAAATGCCGTCCATATCATGCCACGGGCGATGGTGCCCAGTGATAATGCCTGGATTTGAGAATCCTGATTCCTCACAATGTACGGATGTTACTCTGACCTTCAAAATTTTATTTTCGAACAACTGGTTTACTTATCCTGCAGATTACGACACAAACCTGGCGTGTTGCAAGCTCTATTGTGGCCAGAGTAGTAAACTTCATAATCAACTTCTGATTCTCCAATGCCAAGGGATATCAGTGCGAGTAGCCATTCTGGTCTGGATCATGCTGCCACTCTTGGTACTCTGTGCTCTAGCATCGTTGATGCCGTTGGCTAGCGACCTGGCAAGAAGAACAGTGGCAATGGCTGGGGGGATTTTATTCGTCTCTTACGTTTCTGTAAGTGTTTATATGTATTCCGCCTGGAGAGGTGTAGAGTTCTTCGACACACCACTGTATCCCATTGTAGGAGCAATGAATGTGGCTGCCTTCAGTTACTTTTTCGCAGGATTTCGGTACAGCATCGGTTTCCAGTATGAGCTTGCATCAACGTCCGCTCTAGTAATCGTCATGTTTCCACTGTGGACGCTGCTCACAGTAAAAATGGATCTCCTCATGGCAGTAAATCCTACAAATTCTTCGACGGAATCAGCCATGGAAGCAGCAAGATTGGTGTTGGCCATGCTAATAATATCCGTACTTTGGACTGTTCATTCAAGCTTATATAGAACGGTTGGCTACAAGGCGGCTTGGATTTCAGCTCTTACTAATCAAAAAGTTCCACGTAGCACGTCGAACTTAATGAGCAACTTTTGGATTTTGTCTGCGGCTCAGGGGCACCCGACTTGGCGGACTCCTGCGGGTCAAAGTATTGCATTGTGTTTAACTGTGTTGTCATGGGGTGTTCTCGTGAAAAGTCGAGCATACTTGCAACATGAATGTAAAGATGATTTTGTTTTGTTCCAGATGATGTTGTGGACATCACCCATAATTCTCACCATGGCTTTGCTTGGCACTCAAGTGAAAATGCTCCTTGGAGTACCTTGCGATTCTCAAGGTACTCGCATTTATTCGAATCACGCAGACAGTGAATATTAAGTTATACAAACAATGCTAATGTAGCTTTGATAGTATATAATCACAGAATTAAACTGGTTGAATTGGGTTCCGAGTTTTGCTTTATCTTTGTTCATCTTTTACTTTATTCTATTGAACTTTGAAGTAGTGGAACTATGGAAGGATAATTTATGTCCCACTGTCATGCAGGACGCGATAACTCGCTCGTTCAATGGCTGAAAGCTGAATTCCAGTCTGTAAGGAGAAGTGGCGACAAAATTCAAGAAGCAATGACAAGCTATAGATTGGGAAGAGATTCTATGGAGGTGGAGAGTGATATTGATCAATTTCAGTCTAAATTCGATAAACCTCTTGCGAACGCCGTGTCCCGGATTGAGACTGCAATCTATGTTATTTTTTCCCCCGGTGCCCTTGCTTTGCAGATTATTCAGTGGATTGTAAGATGCGGTCTGAAGGGCACTTCAACCTTCAAGAGGTTCGGAGATTGGCAAAAGTCACAACCCAGACTAAAGACAAAAATCCGCGCATTCAGAATCTTGTGCGAGAATTGTCATAGTGAAGGTATAAGTCGGTATTACAAGAATCAAGGAGTGTCCGAGAAGGAGGTAGATGATGAGGTTTGCAGGATTTTGAACGAAGACCGCCGACACATCAGGTTACCTCTGCTATTAGACAGAGTATCCCCATCTGGCCTCAAGTACTTGCTTCAACAGCTCGACGCAACGTTAAATATTGCGGCGATGGATGAAGATGCAGAAGCTTCAGACCTCAACCTTATCGAGCGTCCGGCAAGCCGCCGGCAAGATGAGTCAGAATTGAGTGCCTCTGATGAACATAGAATCCTTGATTCTAGTGCAATTGCATCAACTTCAAGATCAGGAGGATCGACAGTTTCAGATCTGGCGCCTCAGGAAGAGAAAGTCGAGGAAACAAAAGCTCAATCAAAAACTGCAATCGCTAGGCTCGATGGAACTCCCAGCGATGTTAGGATTGAGCAAAACCATGTCGACGGTAAACAAGTCGGATGAGTTCACAATTCTCCTGAGGGATGTATGAAAAGTCCCAATAATACGATACTCGTTTATTTGGGAAAAAAACCCCTGTTTTGGGACTTCTGAATTTTTCATTTTGAAGAGTTTTAGGTGATTCAGAGTGAATTTTGTGATTTAGAGGAAATTTTATGATGATTTCTTCTAACCTAACATCTATGATGTGATATCTCGAAGAATTATCAAAAATCTTACTTGAAAATTTCAAAATATTCTCACAAATGCAAAATTCAATGTCCCAAAATCCATTTTGGGATAGCATTTTTCCCAAATTAACGAATATTTTGTTCCACATGTATAAAGTATTAAATCGGTGGGTTGCATCGCTCTGATCAACTCTCCTAGTCCATTGTTAGTAGGTAATCGAGAAACTTGATATCCCATTGTTATAAGAAAACTTGATGAGTATAATTAAGTTTACTGTATGTCAAGTTTGAATTATGGATGACCATCAGTTGTTAATTGTGTGTATATTTATCAGTGAGTCTTCAAAAGCTTCTTAAAGTTTGATAGTGTCGCCTTCTACAGAGTTTTCTTGTTCTGTAATTTTAGTTGCGTCTTGTGTTGATAGTGTAGTGGCGTAGGTAGAGGCACTTGGTGGTGTAGATGTTAAATTCTTGCCGTAAGTATTGGAAATTCACAGAGAGATCATAGAATACTATACGAGTGCAAATGTATTTTTCAAGGGAATTGACATGGGCACACCGGGGGTTTGATATTTGCACACCACCTGGGGTAAAAATTTTACCATTAAAAAGTTGATTTTGAAATTTTTGAATTCAAATTTGCACTAAAAGACCTTCATTTTGTGTAGAATCATCACTACAAGAAAATGGATATTTTTTGACTTTGACTTATGACTATTGTGAGTCATTTAGAATTACAAATGACTCACAATAGTTTTAACTTAGACTCATAAAATGCCCATTTTCTTAAAGTGCATAGAGGAGGTCACAATTGAATAACATTCAATGAAAAAACTTAGTTAGGGGGCAACCTAGGGTGTGCATATATCAAGCCCTCGATGTGCCCATACCAATTACCTTAATCCCTGAAGGGCCCTTGGGCTCTAGATCTATGGTACCAAATACGGTCACAACCAATGTTCAAAAGTTTGAATAAGCTAGAAATTAAGCGTTACAACCATATATATTGAAGGGTTGTATGATGATGGGTGCACAAAAAAATTGGGAAGTCCTCAGAGCATCTCAAATATGTCTATTCATATAGCGGCAAAGGGCTTTTGTGACATTCAAGAGTTAACTTATCCCAAAGAAGCTTCTCCAAAAACCTCTACCCATTTCAAAGCTCCTTCTTGAGCAACAATTCCTTGTTTTTTCAAGGATCCATTATAGAAGTTTAGCTGTCTTTCCTATTTTTATATGTTTGTGCAAATAAGTTATAATTAGATGTTTCCATATTCTTTACTCTATAGCAAATGGCTGTAATACTAATGATATTAACCCCTAAAGAACCAAGTGGTTGTTCAACAGCCACTTGAGAACTTGGGTAGGGTCATATGGAGTTAATTTTATTGGATATTCTCAAAATTGTTACACAAGGTGCAAATATGTATCCCCCTAGTGGAAATGTGATTTTTTCCCCAATTGGATGTCTAGTTCAAAAGATATGTTGCCCAAAAGAACTGGGTAGCTTGGGCACTTTGGGCATCTTTGGAGAATCTTATGCAAAAACTCTCATCAACTTTTGAAATTTGGCAAGTATGTAGCCAAAAAAACATGGTGTACAATTGTCAAATATAAATAAATTTGAGCTCTCACATCCAAGGTTCGGAGACAACCAACGGTTAGCATAGTGATAGCCGGTTGAAATTGCAAAAAACCCAATTCAAATTTGAATCTACCAGATAAAAGATGGGTCCTTTTTTTCAAAAAATGGAAATATAGTATATTTACAGTAGAAATTTAGTAGTTTCATGAAAAATTACCGGTACATGAATCCGGTTGAAATTGGGAAATGCTGGATTTCAGCAGCTAATATTCCTCCCCAAACCTTGCTCACATCACATTTTGAAGAGGAGTCAAACTTTGTTAACTATGTTTGGGCAATTTCAAGAAAAAAAAAATTCCTCTAACTTCATGCTCTATTATCTTTCAATCTATAAATCCAAAGCTCTTGAAATCTTCTTTCTCAGATTTTGAATGTTTGTCTCTAACTTTTAGGTGTTCAGATTTCAAATTAAAAACGTCCTCATTGTACAAGAAATCATGAAAGAATGATTAATGTATTACCAATTCACTAAACCTCCTTGCATTGGAGGATGATTTAGAGTAAGTTCGATTCTATATTTGCATCTGAAGTTTTTCAAGAATGAACCTAACATCATATACTTGTGAATAGTCAAAAGGCTCAAATTTGTGTAGAGCAAAAAATTTACTCCAGGAAGGCTCAAAGTTTGCTGACCTTGTTTTGCAGGAATGAAAAAATGTTGTTTTTCTCACTTCAAACGTTATAGTCTTACAACTAGCAGGGTCAAATGGGCTAATTTTTTGCAAATATTAATTTGTCTATTTTACACAATTGTGTACAGTTGAAATTGAGAAAGAATGTCTTTATTTTCAATTTTGGGCAATGCGCTAAAAGTTGGCAGCTTCTGAGAAATTTTCTCAAAAAGCACCCTTGGTCCTTTAGGGTTAAGGCTTAAAACAATATCAATGTTATACATTCTAAATACATTTATTACTTTTGGGCACAAAATGTTCTATACATGGTGTGTCTGAAGATTATATTTTATAACTAGTATATGCACCTATTATACCAACGGGTTCATACTTGATAGGGTGATGCATCAACTCTATGCCACATCACCCCTATTCCCATGCCAACTATCCTTGTGCCTCCCTATCCCCATGCCCCCTATCCATGTGCCACCCTATCCCCATGCCAATCTCTCCCTGTGCCCCTCAAATTTTACTTTATTCAATTTGTAATCTTATTTAAATGTTTATTGTACTCTATTTTTTAATGGAACTAAAAATAGACTTTGCAGAGTTGTCCTCCTCACCTATGGAACCATTAAGTGCGACCATGCATATTCAATTTTTAATGTAGATAAGGCAATAAAAATCCTTTTTTTTGCGAAAGTCACTGAAAACTGCCAATTTTGGGGTATTGAATAGAAAAGTAGGAATTTTTTTAATATTTAAAAATCTAATTGTAGGACCTTGCCCTAGACTATGGGTGGTACTTGTGGGAAAAAATTAGCTCATTCTAAATGTAGAGGACTCAGATATTAACATCCAAAGTGCAAAAAAAAGTTTTTCCCCAAAATTTCAAAAGCCTTTGACCGCTCCTATATCAAAAAATTACTCTATGCAAAGTTTAGTTTAGTTTTTTCCATGTAGAAGACCAAGTTAGGTAAGTGTGGGAGAATTTTTAAATGAATTGGAGGTGTGAATCATACTTTGTAAAATCTAGCAATGCTGTAATTACGGCAAGAAAAACAGCAATAAAGAACTAAGTCACTTAGTTGTTGTGCAATTATTGTGACCACATAACAACTATGAAATGACTACATATGGTCATAATAACTACACAACAACTAAGTGACTTAGTTGTTTAAAACACGTTTTTCTTCTAGTATATGGCCATGAAATTTGCATATACACTAGGCAAAATTGGAGGGTTTATGTGACATTTAGAAATCTGAATTACTTTGATCCAAATGGTAAATACCAAGGAATCTTAGTCTACTACAACTTGGAAAAAAAAAAAAAGTCAGTAGAAAAACACACAAAGATATCAAAAAAGTAGAGCACCAAATTTTACAAGGAGCAAAAGGAATGGAGGTTTGGGAGTTCCATACCTACTTGCAAATTAAAACCTCTCATAACTTTCATCCCATCAATCAAGATTGAATGATTCAAAACTTCCCTCATATATGTAAATCTAAAGAACAAATTTCAGATTTTTATTTTTAAAAATACAATTTAAAAAGTGTTTTAGGGTTGTCCACCCCCCCTTATTTTTCAAAAATTCATGCATAACTTCTTTAATAAATGTTGAAATGAAACAAAAATTAGATGCCCACGTAGATTTTTGAATTCCCCATCTTCCATAAAAATTTCAAAAAATCATACAAAATAATTTAATTGTAAATACATGCCCAAAATCCAGGACAGTTGAGCCTTTGGGGGTGAAATCGACTATCTAGCCTAAAACCTAAACCCTCATTTGTGATTTGCACAAAAGTTAGTGTGGTGTTCTACTCCTTAATTGATAATTACCAAATCAACCAGCCTAACTCTGTGCTGTTAACGATACGATCCCAATTCGAGGCATTCACAAAAAGTCACAATTTGAAGCTCTAATGAAGCATAATAGTTTTGAAGCAGGTAAAACTTAATTCATTTTAACACTACAAGAAAATGTGTCCTAATTGACATGTCCAAATTGACTACGTGTGTCCAAAATGACAAAAAGACTTTGAAATTGGACAATTTTTGTAAGTTTAATCATGTTAGTTTGGACATGTGTTTGTCATTTTGGATAGTTTCCCTTGTAGTGTAGATGAACAGTTTGTAAACTTAATATGTGGAACCTTTAGAATGACAAATATTTTTTCTTTTGCAATCACTATAAGAAAACTATGTTAAAATTCACTAAAATTGTAAGGTAGTTTATGTTGTGTTCCATGTTTTCAACGCAAAATTTTGCTATATTCAACAAAATTCTGTGTTGGAAACATGAAACTCAACATAAACTACCTTACATTTTTAGTGAATTCTAACGCGGTTTTCTACTCATGAATCAGCAAGATGATTTAGTAACTAATGGCTTGCTTTTGCATGCTAAGAGATTTTTTATTGACAAAAAATTGACATGGTAAGTAATATTGCACTACAAGGGAAATTGTCCAAAATGACAAAAATTTGTCCAAATCAACATGGCTAAATCTGTAGACAAAAATTGTCCAATTTGACAGTCTTATTGTCCATTTTGGATACATTTAGTCAATTTGGAAATGTCAATTAGGACACAATTTCTTGCAGTGGCGGTGGAACAAACAAGTATATAGGCTTTTATATTTAGGGAATTGCTAAATCTAGCAAATGATGTGCTTAACTCACCAAATTGCACCATGTTTAGAAGTTTCATGTAGGAAAGAAGTGTGGACTTCATGTTTGTTGAATGACCATTTAATGATGATGGCAAATATACATCACTTATCCTTTTCTTCTTTCTCTTTGTTCTCCACTCTTCCTTTTGTCTTTCTTTTACTTGGCTTAGTTTTCATGACTGAGTACACATAATCCTAAGATAAGTATATTTGCCATCATCATTAAATGGTCATTTAGTAAATATGAAATTCACCCTTATTTCTTTATGTAACTCCTAAACATGGAGGGATGTGGTGGATTTAGCAATTCTCCATATTTAGTAGATTTTTTTTTGTTGTTGATGAAATTTTCTTATATCATAAGAGCTGCTCTTACTTAGGGGGCACACAAAATTTGATTGTGGATAGAAACATGGGAAAATTCCATGGATACCCTTGAAGTTTGCTATATTTACATAGATACCTTTGCGTTTTCAGAAATTACACAAATACCCTTGATCCACAATTTTCAGGCGTTTGTTTTGGTATGCACGCTACTTCTTTCAAGACCAATGTCAAAATAAGGAGTGCAATAGAACGGAAAAGAAGCAACTTGCACACAAGGGAGAAAGAAGTGGCATATACAATATAACAAATGTTTGAAAATTATGGACCAAGGATATCCGTGTAATTTCTGAAACGCCAGGGGTATCTATGTAAATATGACAAACTTGTGGGGTATTCCTGAAATTTTCCCTACAAACATTGGGGTTTCAAAGCTCAAAGAAAACAAAAGTTAATGAGGAAAGTTTGCTATAAGGGTAGTCACACCTTCTCCATCCCATTCTCAATCTCTAAAGAATGGGGATGTGGCAAACCGCCCATGATCTGCAATTGCCCCATTCTCTAAAGATCAAGAAGATTATATCTTCTCCTTTGGAGGTGAAGAATTGGGTGGAGAAGTCTTTGCAAGCAAAGTTTTAACCTTGTAGTTGTCATGTTTTCACCTTTGCGAGCACCTTGACAAGTCTCTATTTGTTTTTAGTCTTCTACCTTCATGTTTGCTGTAACTATTTTTACCATTCTCCATTCTCTATTCTCCACCACCCACAAAGGAGAGTTGCACCTTCTTCCATAGACAATTGCTAAAAACAAATTTTAAATGACTTGGCAATAACAATGAAGATACAAAAAACAAACCAGCAACATCAAAGTCATAAACTATGTAAATTCCTAATATGTAGATAGTTGCAAGCATCTCCAAGTGGCCAACCCATGAGTCATGAGATAACTTTTAGGGTAAAGCAACCCAACCTAGATGCAAGATTCGATGTATTAAAAACAAGGCTTTCTTGAGCAAAACTGCAGGTCTCAACATCAGAAGTCCCAAAAAAATCTGCACACAGAGCAAGGTGGCAAACGAACATAGAAAGTCACAGAGGGCCAAAGCCCAAAAGTACAAAGCTTCTAAACAACCCCATTCTAAAAGTGTCCTTTTTCATTCAGATTTGAAAATGCACTAGGATTTGTCTTGCACAACTGCAAGTGCTCTTAATTATTTGCGATATTTATAAAGGTCACGTTCGGGACCACAGTCCCGGATCTGGGGAGGGGCGGTCCCCGCCGCAGCGGAGATAGCCAGGCCAGGCGGGGGACGTGCGATCGGCAGGCAAAAGGAGCGACGTCCGTCGTCTCCGAGCACGGCCACCCCGGAGCCTTCAGAGAGTGGCACGGAAGCACGCTCCACGCGGCGTGGCTGGCATGCACCTTCTGCTCCCCACGCTACCCTGACAAGAGTCTCCAAGCGCCACATTGCTACATACGTGGCACGCCCATTTTGCTCCCCAGATCTCCTATAAACTAAACACCAGCCATGATCGAGCACCTCACATTAGCAATCAATCAATTGTGTCTTGTCTTGTCTAGTTGCCTTCATTTTATACCGACTTCCCGTCGCAATCGTGTTCTCTCTCCCGTAGCAGTTGTGCCAGCTTCCTCTTGTTTGCAGACCACCTCTCGCTAGTCAATATGTCGACCTTCGATCAAACCACGGACCAGGTCGGAAAGAAAGCCGAGGAGACCATGGGCTTTGGACAGGCGAAGGCTGGAGAAGCCGAGTCTCATGCCAAGGTACTTCCGCATGCTTGCTTGTAGCAATTTGGTAACGGTAGCGTGACTGATCGAGAGATGACATTAGATTTTGAGGTCTGCATGCACTGCTGCGAGTGAGTACCGTAGCGAGCTCGATCGAGATGGAAAAATACCGTGCGCGTAGGGTTCTTATATTATGGTGATGTAGGAACTTGCCTACATGCTTTTTCTTTCGATCTGTCCACCAAAATCTAGATGTCTTACAATTATGGCACGATGTGGTTCTGAGTATGTAAAAGCTGTAAAACCCACGGTCTCCATAATTTCGGTCATGGCGCAAAGTGGGTACGGCGGAAACAACAAGAGGGGCACAGTTGTTAACATAATGGATTTCAAAGTACAAACGCCTCACTCACTTGGATCGGCATAGATTTTACGTTCTGGTAAAGTGTTAACTTCGTAAAATTTCCCTGTGATAATGGATGAGCTGCAATTGATCAGATGCATCTGTGAGGTTGCGCCTGAGCGGTCCACTATCTAAGTGGATGATGGGTTTGAATGACGTCAATTTTAGTTATGGTCAACTTCGTTGCACCGACGATACAGGGTGCGCGAATCGCGACGTGCAAAAGGAGAAGGCTCGCAAAACTAGATCTTGATAGATCTTAGGCCGTTGGACGAACATTGGGAAACGTGTCAATATTGTCAATCATCGTTAGCTTTACGAAATTGACGGTAAATTATTGTGGTTGCAGGGTGCCGCAGGAGCCGCCCAGAATAAGGCCAGCGAAGTAGGAGGCATCGCAGGATCAAAGGCGGAGGAAGCTAAGGGCACTGCTCAGGCTAAGGCAAGCGAGGCCACGGGCGCTGCCAAGGACGTCACTCAGGACGTAGGTGACAAAACCGCTGACATCGCTGGATCTGCGAAGTCGAAGGCATTTGAGGCGAAGGACGCTGCAGGCAGCAAGGCGAGCGAGACGAGCGATTTCTTGGGAGCCAAGGCGGGCGAGGCGAAGGGTGCTGCTGCGGACACTGCTGGCACCGCGCAGGAGAAGGCGTCGAGTTTGGCAGGCACAGCCCAGGCTAAAGCTGGCGAAGCGGCAGAGTATGCCAAATCTACAGCTGCGAGTGCCCAGAAAACAGCCATAGACACAGCCACTCAAGCTAAGGACGCTGCTGGCAGTGTTCTGCAACAAACGGGAGACGCCGTGAGCGACGCTTTCACCACCGCTAAGGACTCCGTGACCCCCAAGCAATAGATTCGAATCAATGCAAATCTGTATTGTCCATAGAACCTTGTCGATATACGAGTAATTAGTATTATATATACGGATTCGTATGATTACCACAAGTCTGGATTAGGAATTGGTAGAGGATATGCCATTCCATGTTAAGGACAAAGTTGGCACTATTTTCTGTTAGGTGGGGGAAGTACCATGTATAAGCTACGGCGTCTTTCATCCTGTCGTTAATACTGAAGACTCTGTTGTACCCATACAATATTGTTATCAGATGTGAACAGATTATAATTCATTATTCATATGCAGATACTTTGTTGTTAACATAAATTTGCGATGATATGTTACAATTTGAAAACGTGGATGCAATAGTCGGTGCAGCACTGTCCTTACCCTATTGCAATTCCCGCCTACTGAATATTCTGAATGATTGTGACATTTATATGAAGATAACCCCGTTGCAACACATGGTACAGTAGAACTCCTTCAAACTGATATGGTTGGGACCCCAAGAACTAGATTAATTTAAGTAAGTTATTAGTTAGTTACCTTGAGGTTAGTGTCGGGATAGCATCAAGGGGTATTACTACTATTGAATTAATTACTTTGGTTTATGATTAATATATGATTTGACATTGAGATTTGTGTTGTATATTAGATTATAGAGGATATCAGTTTAGAGAATATCGGTTTAGAGGAGTTCTACTGTACACTGAAATTGGCAAAGTACATTACATGAATGTTGCAGTCTTGCGCAATTGTAATCACAACTGATGATGTAGGCATGGTAACCATGGTTTTTATTTGAGAATGTCGAATTGATAGGGAGTGTCAGTGACAATGAAGTTTGATCTCTCAACTGTGGAAACCTACTTTTATCATTGAAGATAACGTAATTGGTACGCAATTGAGCTCTATTCGGTTCTGGTTGAAAAAGGACTAAGTTATCATCATGTTGGTAGTTCCTGAATGGTTGCGTGCCTGTATTATTTATTGTCAGTAAAACATGTGGCATGAACACTTCTGTAGCTGGGAGAGAATTTTTGACAGCTGGATATTCAGACCTCTCCCAACTTTCTGGAATAAGGAATATTTGGAAACTTGCCCCAAGTGTAATGTTCACTCAAGAAGTGCAAAAACATTATCTAAAACTTTGCAATCCAGAAACAAATTTAGTGTCAATCGTAAGTTTGAACATCTCTTCACCCTTCTATTGAGTATAGTGTCTTGCAGCAGTTTGCCAAATATCAAGGGTTTGACTGTCAAGCAGTAAGCAAAAAAAAAAAATTCACGAAAATTTCTTTAAGTACAATTTAAGGTTTTTATTTTCTTTGTCAATATTTTGGCCCATCTTGTCCTTCTCTCTTGTCCATCTATTGATTCTTGATTGAGTCTTCCAATGAGTCAAAGCTTTTTTCATAGTTTTCATCCTGAAGGGACACGTCAAAATTCATATTTTCACACCAATTTGTGAAATGTCCGGACCATTTACCGGTGCATACTGACCCACACAGCAAACAAAACGAAGATTTATTTTCGTGCATCCACGTGGCTTATGTGGTGTTCCAAGTCAATCAAGTTCACGTGTCTCTTGAATATAAATAATTTTGTGTCGGGCATTCGAGGCTGAACATGATACGAGGCTGTGGAATGCCTCTAATTGAATGCAAATCAATGAAACAAAGAGAGTCTACACCAAATAGTGCATTTAGGTTGCCCCATTCTAAATTCTCCACATTCCACCCTATTTAAATACTTACTGCTGGTACAGTAATTTTCAGCAAGTAAAAAATCATTTGTAAAATATTTGATATGTACTACAAAGTTGTAAAAAGACAAACTAGCAATATCCAAGTTGTTAACCAAGTGAAATCTAATTATGTAAAGAGTTGCATGCACTTCCAAGTGGGCAAGTGGTGGGTTATGAAGTAACTTTCCAAGGTAAGGCAACCTAATTGTTGAGGCAACCTAAATGCACTATTTGGTGTACACCAAATAGTGCATTTAGGTTGCCCATAATATTTTCTTGATATTTCACACTATTTAAATTACATTTATTATGACTACATTAATTTTTGTCAATTGTGATAAAAAAAATGAAGGAAAGAGAGGTTGGATGGAGCAATAAGCATCACAATTCTTGAAACTTTAAACAAAACCAAGAACTATTGTAACATAGAGAGAGTTGCATGCCCTCCAAGCTCGAGGTGGCCAAGGGTGAGTCATGAGGTAACTTCATCAAGGTAATGCAACCTAATTGTTAAGGCAAACTAAATGCACTATTTGGTGTAGATTGTTGTAATATGCATATGTTTTAACATTATTTGTCATTTTTCAAAGGTTAATATGTAAATTACCAAATGAAGTGTGCTTTTAACCCTTAAAGGACCAAGGAGCCCTTTGCGGCCAATACAGTATTTGGAGTGCATCCACACCTTTATTATATTTGAGATCAACAAAGAAGTTAGAATATAGATCACTGCGGTTCTAGTGAGCTAGTCAAGATCCCAAATTAAAACTTTTTATTGGTAGCAAATGCCAGTTATATGGCAGCGTATATATTATGTAATACGTAGAACGGTCCTTTAAGGGTTAAGACTTAGCCAAATAACTATCTGAATATACTTCTTATCGTTAACCCCTCGACTCCTGAGGGTCACAGTGTCCCTCATTTTTTTCTCTCTTTTTGAGGATGCATGAAGATCTGTTGTAAAAATATAACACAAAAGAATGTTTGGAGTTTATGCATGAATTTAGAGCAGCAGATTTTGAAGTTTGGATTAGGAACATATGGTTGTATACTTGTACCTACCAATACTATCACCAATCTTCAAAAAAATCAAATTTAAATGTAAATTATATATTATTTATAAATTTGATTGCAAATATGGTATTGGTCATTTTGGAGTGGAATGTTCTGAAATGAATTTTAAATGTGATGTTGTGCGTGTCTTGGTTTTTTTAATTAGTTTGTTACTTCACTCAACAAGCTCATGCTTGCATGGGCACTCTTGACCTAAAAGTTAGCTTAACCCCTCAAGGACGAGGCAGCCCTTTGAAACCAGTACAATACAATGTATTTTTCTTGTATTTGGGGTGCATCCACACCTTTAATATATTTGAGATCAACAAAGAAATTGGAGAATAGATCCATGCAATCATAGTGAGCTATTTGAGATCCCAAATTACAACCTTTTGTTGGTAGCAAATGCCCATTATATGGCAGTGTATATACAATGCCCTCTTGTCGTTTAAGGGTTAATAAAATTTTCATATACTATTGTTTCCATATTTTTGTTGAAACGCATATTCTAGCAATTAGATATGATTGTGTACGTACAATACAGTGCCCTTGAGAAAGTCTATGTACCACCCTCTCATGACATTCAAAAAAGTTGGTATAACAAAGAACTTAATTGGTATTTTATCCTCAGATTTTTTGTATGTGGTCCTCATGCAATCATGATCAAGCATACAAAATTTCAGTTACTAAAAACAAAAATTCTATTTTTGGTAAATGGTTTTGTGTCAAAATCATGGTTTTACAAGAAAATAGATTAATAAACATTGGTGATGAATTTTTTAGGTTTGTTTGCATGAATATGTAGGAGACATCCATATGCACATCCTTCTTTTAAACAAACATTTCCAAAAAGTTTCAAAATTCCTTCTATAGAGATTTTAATGTTAGGGTGATCATGACCAAATTTAGTAAATTGCATATTTCTTCATGGAAATTAGTTTTTGTTATTTGACTCATACATCATGATTAAGTTTGTACCCATAAACATGATGATATGTTTTTTTTGCCAAAAACCAATTTCCATGAAGAAATATGCAATTTACTAAATTTGGTCATGATCACCATAACATTAAAATCTCTATAGAAGGAATTTTGAAACTTTTTGGAAATGTTTGTTTAAAAAGAGGGATGTGCGTATGGGTGTCTCCTACATATTCATGCAATCAAATCTAAAAAATTCATCACCAATGTTTATTAATCTACTTTTTTGTAAAACCATGATTTTGACACAAAACCATTTACTAAAAATAGATTTTTCATTTTTAGTATCTGAAATTTTGTATGCTTGATCATGATTGCATGAGGATCACATACAAAAAAGCTGAGGATAAAATGCCAATTAAGTTCTTTGTTATACCAACTTTTTTGAATGTCATGAGAGGGTGGTATGTAGACTTTCTTGAGGGCATTGTACAATGAGCCTATCTTGCCAAAGTACTTCCAAAAAAAATTGCATTTGCAAATGTAAGTCATTGAAACTAAAGAAAACATGAACTCATCTATCAATTCAAATATGTTGTTTGAGCTTTCAAGGATTAATTATAAATAAAAAAACCCTCCTTCTTTCCGTATGTTATTAGTCATATTAACCTCTAAATGCCCAAGGCACCCAATTTGGGTGTCCAAAAAACTTTAAGAAACTTTGAAACCATGTTGAAGGTATGGATTTTATCATTTTCAAGTTCTTTTTTTTGGAAAAGTTGTGCGCTCAAGTTAGCTCCACCGTTCAAATTCAACTTCCTTCATATCTTATTCCAATCGTTTTTGGTGGAAGGTTAACTACAAGCATACATTTTGTGACATGAATAGTGTTGGGAATAGTGTTGTGAATAGTGTCACAGAGCCTATGAGAAGTTGCCACATTGAAAAGGCGAGTATCAAGTTGAGCAAAAGGTGAAGATTTCCCTTGGGCACTCCCTTGGGCAATAAGGGCCTTTTTATTGAAATTTTAACATTTAACAAAATCCAAAAGTGCTTTTGGACTAATTTCACTTGGAATGTCTTTGTTATAAAAATTAGAATCCTTTCACTGTTGAAAATTCTTTCATTCATAATGATTTTTGGTCAATAATTGGAGCTGAAAATTTCTTTGTATTAGACAATTGCGTTTTGACAATTGTGTTATAGGCTCATTTGTGAAATTGTGGTCATGGATTTGGAAGGGGGGCCATTGATTTTGAAGTAACAAAAACAAACACTAAAGCAATTTAAGTGGTTGTTTCCAATTTTGTATCTAGAAGTTGCCAATTTGCATTAGAAGTTTTGGGCAGCTCCAAGAAAAGCAAAAAATTCTATTCTCATGATCATTCAATTGCAAATATCTTAAAATCCGCACGGTCATTTTGGATTCTTCTTGGGTAGCCCCATCTAGAAGTTTTGAAGTTCAAGATTCAACAATTACAAGTTTATTTTGATGTTTAATAATGATCTTACAAAGACAAATCAAAAACTTCAAAACTGCCTTCCAAAAACAAGAAAAACACCCTTGCGCATTTAGGGGTTAAAGCACACTTGAAGGTTGCTTGCAGTCAATGTGAAGATGTATATAATGAAGCTTGAGTTTTTCTTCTTTGGTCCTCAAATTTTCTTGACCATCAACTCTTACCACTTAGGAGATCTTGTCTTTTACATCCTGGCTCCAAATTCTTTGAGACTTGTTGAATTTTTCATAGGTTTACTTTCTTTTGCTCCAAAGAAACTTTTATGCAAAGTAGTGGGAGATCTCTCGATGGTTTGCATATATCATATGCAAAATATTGGGAGATTCATACAAAACCTTGAAAGACCTATGTCTCTCAATAGCAAGAGATCTCCCCTAGCCTTTGTTTTTCACATAAAATCTAAAATACATGAATACTGTGTCCAAATTTAGTAAAATATGGCTTAAATGTTGTCTCATCTTACTACCCACCCATATCTTCACCTCTTTATCACACATAAGTCATATTTAACTAAATATAGAGTAGTCCTTTTCTATTCTAGCACCAGAGTGTCAATTGTCCCCTCCACATTGGAGTAAAACTGGAGGGATGGAAGTCCAGTGGTGGAAACTGGCGCTCTGGTGCCAAAAATTAAAGGGCTGATGTAGACTATCCAAGTTCACAAGTAATAGTCTTGAAATTGTTTTGGTTTCCAAAACAATAAGAAGATCTTGCAAAACATCAAGAGACATGTTCATATATAAAAACATGCAAAACTTTAGTAAAACATATGCAAAATATTAGAAAGTTTCCAACTTTTAGGGTTTGGGAACATGGATGTTCATGTTTTCATGAATTGCCCATAACATTAGCAAAATTTTGAACCCTCCAGAAGGCCCCTAACTCCACTTGAGAGATGTGCATATAGAAAAAAAAGTTACCATTTTTGACTATCAGAATTTGCCATTTCTGACCTTTGCAATGTATCATATAATGTGCCACGACAGTTTTAGTATTATATATATATATATAGATTTTGTTCATCTCCGTTATGTGGATCACCGTTATGTGGAAGGAACAGTAGGGTATTTTAGGGGCCTTCTGAAGGGTTCAAAATTTTGCTAATGACTAATCAAATGTGCCCATACATCTTCACCTTTTCGAGTGTTCAGACTACCGCAACTTTCAAAAAAAATTCTCTTACGATTAAAGGTGAAAGTTATCAAATTTATATTGGGTAATGCACCCTGCTCTAAAAAAAGTAATGTGCATCAAGATTGGACCTTTAGTAACAAGGGGAAGAGATTTGAATGCGTAATACAAAGAAATGACAAACGTTCAAAAGATTCTCAAACCCAACCTCGCCCCAAAATATAATGAAAATTCTCTAAAGATGACATTTTTGATGACGTGGTTGATTTTCCAAAAATATAAACCTATTTGATAGATACCAATTTGTGAATCTTTAACCCTGTAACGCCGGGAAGCCATTTCTTGGCGTTTGAACAAATTTTCAAGGATGTGCATGAACAGAAAATTTGATTTTTCATCCATAGTTTTGTTTTTTATTTACCATATTAGGTTATGATGAGTTTCTAATTGGATGTGTAGTCTTACTATTGTTTGTTTTTATGTAGATGAGAAATTAGTAAAAAAAATAAATCACAAAATATGTTGTTTGTGTATTTTGGGAAGCTGTTGCTTTTTGCTCTAAATCTGAAATTTCTCCACAAAAGTTATATTTTTTGAACTTGAGTCCAACTTATAAAATGAAGGCCATCTACTCTAGTTTCTTCTCCACTTCAAATTTTGGAAAATTTCCTAATATTAAATATGTTATTGCTATTTGAACTTTGAATGTATTTTCAATGTTTATTAATTTCTAATTATAGAATGACACGGACATGGAGTTTACACCATGATGTTTGTTATTGTGATATACACACACCGTGAAGTTTTCATATTTTTTTAGATGATTTTCTATTTGATGCAATTTTTCTTCACTTTTTCTTCAAATATTCTCAAAAAAATCAAATTTTCTCAAAAAAATCTGAAGTTTTTGTGAAGTAAAGAAGATGTGTAATTCCATCTCTAAAAATTAAATACAAATTATTTCATACATATGTAATTGCAAAATGGCAGCAAATTGTATGATGGATGTTCACACTTGGATCAGCGGTCATGGGTCCGTCATTTAGGGGTTAAGTAGAAATTCTAGCTAATCTTGACCTCATAGTGTCAAGAAACTTATTGTAAAAAAAAGAAGTGATATATGTACATTGGGTATTTGTATATGTACTATACATTGAGGGGGTAATTGACCAATCACCAACTAGCCCTCCCTTAGTACTCCCCACCCTCTCCTTCTTGTCCTATCCTCCCCTCCCTCTTTAGGTTGGTGTACTACACATATGTTGTTGTAACCTCATATTCAATCAAATGGGAGTTTTTCATTGACATGAGAGGTAATGTAAAGGAAATCCAACAAAAGGTTTATGTCAATTCAACTTGATTTGAGCTGAATTGACATAAGACCTTTTAGATTTGACTTAAAATTAGAAAGCTTTATTGCAATTTAGCTCGATTCAAGCTAAATTGCAATAAAAACCTAAAATTGAAAGGTTTTATGTCTCATTTGGTTATTTTGGGAGGTGCCCAATCTCCCATTTTAATGAATATGGTGTTTGTGGAGCTAGGGCGGAAAAACTTAGATTCTTTCAATGCCAAAAATAGTTAGAGGTTAAATGTCTACCATCAAAAGATTGAATTTGGAGAATTTTGGATTTTGCATTGGATTTAGTAATCTTGATTTGGTTTAGAACCACAAAGGAAGATATAATTAAACAATGCCAAAATAGGGGCACATTATCACTTTTACCCTACTTTTTTTTTAAAGCTAATTTTTTCCACCTTGGCCCCCACAAAGGCACAAACTTGTATGTGTAGTACACCAAGCTGAGAAGGGAAGATAGGAAAGAGCAAGGAGGAGAGGGCTGAAGGGGGAGGGGAAGGAAGAGAAAGGGCTAGCTGCTATTTGGTGTAAGGTTCATTTTGAACTGCCCATGTAGACAATACAATATAGTAAGGTAGTTGGCTCGAAAACCGACCATCTCAGGGCTCATTCTCCTTTTTTGTGGTTTTATATGGATGGGAGGACTTTTAGTTCACTTTTTAGACAAAGAGAAATAGACGTAGAATGTAACACTAGTTGTTTCATGTTTTTTGAAGCATTTTTGAATTACTTATGAATTTTTAAAGCGCATGTGTCATAGGTCTCTACTTATGACCCTAGACCTTCTAAGAACTGTTCACTTGTAAGTTGTGAAGAGATTTGGGAAAGCGAGGAGAATGATTGGCTCTTGTAATTAAAAACAACTTTTCTTTTGTGCATTCAATGACTGTAAGAGGACAATTTAAGAACCACCTCATGCCCATTTCTCCACTATATAATACCCGGCAAGCACATATTGTCCACTTCCTTGCTACCAAAAAGTTCAATAGTTCACTTGAAATTTGAAAATGGCACTAAAGACTGAAAACTTTACAAAATTCCAAACCGTAAAATGGACATGAAAGGTCATCAAGTTTAGTTTTACAACATAATGATTTATTATGTTGAAGTAGTAAAACCATACAACAATAGAGCATTGTGTGACACACTATCTACCACCTAGTGCTACCACCCTTGATATTAATGATGGCCTTCATTCGGTAAGGCATGCTAGCAATAAGGATCTCAAGAGTCTCTAAGGATGTGGTTTCTCATGCACGCTCAATGATTTTGACCAATTCCTCTTTATTGTTTGGCCTGGTCTCATTTTGTACAAGGTCTTTTAGAATCATCCACACATTCTCTATGGGATTCAAGTCTGGTGAGTTTGCAAGCCACATAATCTTCTTGATCTTGTGCGCTTCTTGCCATTGATTTGGTAAGGTACTTTGATGTACTAGGGCACCATCTTCCATTAGCAAAAGACTCTGAGGATTATCATGCATAAAGTAAAAGCCGCTTAATCGACCTTCATACACAATGTCCACAAAATCAGCACTTGTCCTTCTATCAGATGGGATAATGACTATGGGACATGTTTTATACCCTATAAAAACACCCCAAATCATGGCAAATGTGCGGCTGGATTTAAAAGTAGGAGCTATGCAATCCCATGAGTAACGGTCATATGGTCGCCACTAGAATTTCACTTGCCGTGAATTTTTGCCTACTTCAAATGAAGATTCATCTGTCCATATCACATTCATCCAGTCTGATGATTCCCAAGCTTCAAATTTTTTGGCAAATGCCAATCTATCAACCTTGTGCTTCTCACTAAGAAATGTTTCTTTGCTGCAACATGATTGCTAAACCCTATACTTTGAATCTCCTTCTCAACATACGCATACAGACTTTCACACTCATCTTTTCAATGATGGATGCAAGTGAAATGCGTCTATTCTGTGTAAGAAAGCGTCTCCACTCCCTTCTATCTCACTCTGTTAATTTGTAACGTTGATATACAACCATACAACTCACCACTGATCCATAAGTCTGGAATCTCTTTAAAACATACTCAATAGTTAAACGTAGTATGCCTAACTTAGCTGCAATACAACGTTGTGACATTCCTGAATGACTCATGCCAACTATGATACCTTTCTCTTCTGTGCTCAAATGACTACCGCCCAAGCTCACAAGATCTGAACACAAAAAAATATACCTCAAAATGCAAATCCAATGCATTCATAACAAGCATCTACAAACAAACTTGAGTTTAATCTCTCGGTTCTTGCACCCAAACAACACTACTCCTATTCCAGTCATTTTACTTCCTTCAGGACCCTCATTGCACGTGTCACAAACCCTCAATGCTAGTCTTACTCATACAAAGTTTCCTTCACACACAAGTAAGAGGCTTTACAGAAGGGCAAAGCTTTCAAACGCCATACTCTATTGCTTGAATTATTCACCCAAATCACACGGCCTCTTACATCCGTGTTCAAAATTGAATTATATTCACAATATCCCGAATTGAAATATTGAAATGCTAAATAAGAATGCAAGTAAACTGAAAATTGCAAAACAAGTAGTTTTTGCCTGCATTTTTGAATCTCCAAAAAAATTGACTACAAGCTTCCAAGTCCCTCTTTGTAACCAAATGCAAAACCTTCAATTGCTGTGAACCTCCAACATCTCCCACAACAAAATGTGCGTTCCTTGAGTCCATTTGTAAGCTTCATTTATACAAAATTTCAACTCAATTGGAGCAAATCTGTGACCTCCATGTCCATTCATGTTTTTAGAAGTTGTGAAGAGGTGTTGCCACCTCAATGACACATGTTCATTTTCCTTTGATTTTTTTGAAGAATTTTATTCTATCTACTCTATTGTTTCATGACACTTGTAATAAGACTACTAGTTCTTTCTAATGTTACAAATTACAACTCCTAGATTAAAAAAGTGGCAACAAAAGAGCGGTTGAAAGTAGCCATAGTGCCACTTCACCTGAAGCACGCTTGGCCTCTTGGATGATACGTGCTTGCCGGGTACTGTACAGTACCCGGCAATGACAAATCGTCCACCCTCTAATCAGTAATTTTTTTAGCATGTTATTGGGTCAAGTTGCATTTGATTATTTTGCGCTTTTTATATTTATTTCTTACTCCCAATCCCAATCAAGCATATTAAGATTCAACCCCAAAAAATCAAAATCCGATTTTTGGTAAATGGTTTTGTGTCAAAAGCATGGTTTTACAACAAAATAGAATGCAAAACATTAGTGATGAATTTTTGAGATTTGATTGCATAGATATGTAGGAAATATTCATATGCACATCTTCCATGCTACAGAACTCCCATAAGTAACTAAAAAAATCAAATTTGAAAGGTTTCATTGTGACTTGGGATAACCTCAAGTTTTGTAAATTAGATATTTTTCTATGATATTCATATCTTGCTACTTTACTCATTTATTGTGACTAAGTTTGTACTTTTGAACATGGCGTTATGTTTATTTGGTGGAAAGCTACCAAAAAATAGAAATATCTAATTTACAAAACTTGAACACATCCCAAGTCACAATGAAACTTTTCAAATTTGATTTTTTTTGTTATTTATGGGGGTTCTGTAGCATGGAAGATGTGCATATGGATGTTTCCTACATACCCATGCAATCAAATCTCAAAAACTCATCACTAATGTTTTTCATTCTATTTTGTTGTAAAACCATGCTTTTGACACAAAACCATTTACCAAAAATCAGATTTTGATTTTTTGGGGTTGAATCTTGATATGCTTGATTGGGATTGGGAGTAAGAAATAAATATAAAAAGCGCAAAATAATCAAATGCAACTTGACCCCAATAACATGCTAAAAAAATTACTGATTAGAGGGTGGACAATTTGTCATTGCCGGGTACTGTACAAATAACAAACATCCAATGTACATAAACACCCACTAGAAGACTAAAATAATACCTAGCTAAGATGAACTTGTGTAAGAAAAATGCTTGGATAAGATCACTATCATTGACATGGAAGTAGCCTAGCATGTTCAATATTGAGGAGCTGCAAAGGATATTTGGCTATGATGAATGCTCTCTTAAGATGAAATGAATATTATGTCCGGATACCTTCATCTTAGCCAGGCACTATTGTATATCAATCCCTTAAGCCCTAAAGGCCCAAGCCCCTATTTTTGTGAAAATCACTCAAAACTGCCACTTTTGGGGGAGTGAGGAGAAATATATATATATATATATATATATGGAAATTCCACCAGAAGGTCTTGCCCTAGACTATGGGAGGTACTAGCATGAAAAAAATCAGCTCATTCTAGTTATAGAGGAGTGAGATATTGACATCTAAAGTGAAAACAAAAGTTTTTTTCCCTACTGCCCAAAAATTTCAGAAGCCTTTGACGGCTCCTATATCAAAAAAATTCCTCTATGCAAAGTTGATGTTTTTTTTTTCCCATGTAGAAGACCAAGTTAGGTAAATGTGAGAGAATTTTCAAATGAAACGGAGGTGTGGATCATACTTTGTAATATCCTGGAATGCCGTAAGGTCATGAGATTTGCATATACAATAGGTAAAATTGGAGATTTATGTAAAATTCAAAAACCCAAATTACTTTGATCCAAATGATGAAAACCAAGGAATCTTAGTCTACTATAACTTGCAAAAAAAAAGTCAAAAAACAAATACACAAAGAGCTCAAAAAAATAAAGCAACAAGTTTTACAAGGGGAAAAGGAATGGAGGTTTGGGAGTCCTATACCTACTTGCGAAGTAAAACCTCTCATAATTTTCATCTCATTTATCAGAATTGAATGATTCAAAGCTTCCCAAATACATAAAAATTTAAAGAACCAATTTCAAAATTTTATTTAAAAAATTTGCAATTTTTTTTGCTGCTCAATTCTCCCCTGTTTGGGTGTTTTTCAATTATTCATGCATAACTTCTTCAATAATTGTTAGAATGAACAAAAAATTAGACTCCCACGCAGATCTTATAAGTCCCCATCTTCAATAGAAGTTTAAGAAAATCATGCAAAGTAGTTTAGCCATAGGTACCTGCCCAAAGTCCCATTTGTCCCCCAAGGGGACAATGGGCCTTTAGAGGTTAAAAAATCAGAATATAGATGGATTTAGAAAATATAGGGATTTTAACCCTTAAACGTCAGCAAGACCCTTTGCAACCAATACAATATGGGATATTTTTCTTGTATTTGAAATGTATCCACACTTCTACTACATTTGAGATCTACAAAAAAGTTGGAATAAATAAACGCTATTCTAGTGAGCTATTTGAACCAAGTTAAAATTTCTTGTTGAAAGCAAATGCTAGATATACAGCAACGTATCTACTATGCCCCTATGCCCCCTATGGCCCCTGACGTTTAGGGGTTAAAGAAAGGTCACCAAAGGCAGTGGCAGTGGAGCATAAAGCTGAACATGCATGATCATTCCTCAGCCTGACGGAACCAATTGAAAGGCACCCCCCAGCTCCCTGAGTCAGCTTGCAGCAGTCGGCAGGCAGCCACTCCACAGTCCACACTCCAGGTTTTTCAAATTGAAAGGGAGACCGTCGGCCTGGTTTGGGAGTTGCCCGTTGGCGTTGCCCACGACGCCAGACATAACAACAGTTACAAAACCAATAACTTATTCAAAAGCTATGGCATCAACTACACGACATGATTCCTCTGAACCAGCCGCCCATGGCTGCCAGATGAGGAATGGACCCAGTTTGCTCCACTTCCTGAGCACTGGCGCAACTTGCTGCTTTTGCTTTTTAGTCAGAATTTAACAATAAAGTTGCCTCTCAAGGCTAAATGATTTTTTTTAGCTCTTGTAACAACTCAAAACACTTCTAATGATTTCTCGGACTTCATACCATCATCGATATTTACCAAGCCATGTTCGCAAACGTAGCTAAATTCAGCAAAATTTCAGCACAGTAATTATAGATACTAAAGTGTTAAATCTAAGTTTTTAGCATGTTTAGAAGTGTTTGGCAGTTTGGTCACTTGGATTCCATGTGAAAATCATATATGGTGTCACTCGTCACAATCAATGGAGGCTACAGTCAGAAACTTCTTCAGATATTTTACTTCGAATCTGCAGATTTCGGATTGCTGAAAATGAGATGCTATTAGCAAATTTTTAGATAGGGGAGGCAGTATCACTGTATCACCATACCCCTAAATGCCCAAGGCCTTCTTGAACTTCATAGCATTTTCCTAAAACTGAACAATGAACCAACCTTTTCATAAATTTTATGAAGTTTTTTCAACTGTAACCATACAAATTCAAACTAAACATGTTAGAGATTACATGGGAAAAGAAAATACAACAATATCATTTATAATTTGAAAGATTATAGTGTTTGAACATGAGGGTGTTAAAACTGCAAAATTGACTTGAAGTATTCTAAACCTCATTTCATATGTCAAATCAAAAAAGTTGGTCTCCAAAAAAATATGAGATTTAAGGTCATTACATGTTTAATTGTAATTAATTTACGGCTTTAAAAATCTACTCCTATATACTTTTTAAATGGATTGCTAATGTGTATTTTTCTCTGAGCTCTAGTGTATTTGAGGCTCATTTTCAAGATTTTTTAACACTAGAAAACTCAAGATTGCAGTGGACACTCTTGGACAAAATCTTGAGTAGAAAAACCATCAAAATTCATTTTCAAAATCAGATTTGTGATGCTGAAAATGGACTTCAAAACAAACTTATAATGAAAAAAAACAAAACAAAAAATAGTGATTTGATAAGGTTTTATTCATCTTCAAAGTTTTGTCAAGACCCAAATCAAGTCGCTTGGGCATTTAGAGGTTAAATTGAGAAAATTGATGAATTTTGGGACTTCTAGATTTCCCATTTTTAGGAGAATTTTTGGTGATTTACACTTTACAGGGAATTCTATGATGATTTCTTCAAGGTCTTACACAACAATGCAGTAGGATCTTGAAGAAATTATCACAAATGCAAAACTCAATAGTCCCAAAAAGTATCCTTTTTCCCAATTTAACAAATATGGTGTTTCAGTAGTTGCAACGTGTGTCCAGTAAACGATAAGAGTATTATGGTATGTTCACACTTGGTGTTAGGAAGGACATTAGCAATATGAATAGAATCTAAAGATGTGTCCAAATACATCTAATTTTCCCTTGCTACTGCCCCTTTTAACACCAAGTGTGAACATACCTTTAGCAACATTGTTCGTAGATTTTAAATCTACCGACGTAGTGCGGGAGTGCATGCATGCAGGCATGCAGGAGCTTGAAATAAACCGATAATTTCATCACAATAAATGAAGCGCCGACGACGTCGTTCGTTGCCACATTGACGTTCCGGCCTGTCAATGAACCATGGTACGTCCCAGCTCTGCCCATCCCGTCTCAGAGCTGACCCTTGCCGCGTGCCAATTTCAAATCGTTAGCAGACTGCCTGCAGTACGGCAGAGATTCGACGTAAATTTATTAACTTTTTTTGCCGAGAGAGGCACTTGTCATCTTGTGGTTGGTTGCAACCTTTAGAAATATGACACGGAATTTGAAGTTTTTGTCCGGAACGTACGCCCTGCCAACATCGATCACGACTACTCAATCTCAAGTTTGAATTTCGATACGTTGGGAAAGAACGATCAGGGTGGGAATAATAGTCAAGCTGGTTTGGCTATGGCGAGACAACCAGTTCCTGCAGTGACAACTTTGGGTTGCGCTTGGAACATGAAAGTGTTTGGGGCGTTGTCAAAGGAGTGACAGAATCTCGAGCTAGGTGATCAAAAAGCTTGAGGTAGTAGTATAACTGCCATCAGCGCCATCGGTCGCGAACGTTGGGCTTTAGTACGCACCCCTTTGAATTGCAGTATGCTGGGAACTAGCAGATAGTACTACTCAACCCGGTAGGGCTATGGTGAAACAGCAAATTGCACCAGCGACGATTTGGCTTGCTTGCTGCAAAAGCTGAGTGATCCGCAGCTGCATATCTTCCAGTAGCGCTGCACTGGAGATGTGTGGAGAGTTTTAGTGGATGAGGATGACGGCGAAAGATGGGTCGTTGGATTTGTTCGGCGAGGACTATCGCCGGGGCTCCAATCGAAAGCCGCCGCGGCCACAAGCACGCCGGCGGAGGTGTTGCTCGGAGGACGTGAGGCGTAGCCGCAGCGAGAGCCGGCTGACGTCGTTTCAGAAGCTGGATCGGGAAATGGGAAGGTTTGTAAAGGCGCAGCAGAACGACAAGACAAAGCAGCAGCAGGAGAGCAGCTCCGGGATGATGCAAGTCTCGGAGGAGGAGAGCGGCAGCGTGCGTGGCGTGCGCCATGGTGTGAAGTGGAAGTGCGGGTGGATGTTTGAGCAGGACAGCTTGTACTGGGAAACAGTGCGCCGCCAGGACGTCTCGCCGACGGATCATTCTCGGCGTTGTACCCAAGCCCGTGACGGTGCTCATTGTGACTCGAACAGCAGCTCTTTGGAATGTGAGGACGCGCTGCGACACCACTGCAGTACCGACCATGAATCAGTGTCCTCGGGTGTGGAGTTGCACCTCCGGCGGTCGCACACGAGCTCCCGCCGCAACCGATCGAGGGGCTCGAAGCAAGAGGCGCATGACGAGAATGGCGCTGAGGAAGGGGAGCGGCGACGAGCGCATAAGGGCTGGCCTGCGGTTCTCAGGGCGAAATGCGAGGTGTTGCAAATGGAGAAGGAGCTTGCTGATCAACGATTGCAGCAACAGAGTGCCGACATGGCCCAAGCTGCCGAGATGGCCCACTGTCTTCGTGCATCCGTGCAGACCATACTTGAGGTTCGCAACTTCTCCCATTAATCACTTCTCTCATGATATCATAAACCCTGATGTTAGCGTCATCAAATAACCTTCTTCACTTTTGTTGAACCGATTCGCACTTCTGGTTGAAGCTCACAAAGTAATGCCGAGCCATAGCCAGTTAAAATGCCGACCTCTTTTACATCCTCCGTCTACGTCTTCAACCTATCTCTGTGGGGGTCCTAAAACTATAGTTTTGAGATGATACGAGGACGAGTATGCTTCGGTATGACATGTCAGCAATGCCAGTTAGAGAAGGCATATTAAAGGGGTCTGTGGGTGAACCATGTAAGTGAGATTTTTAGTGCGTTGTTCGACTGATTCGTACTTTTGGATAAAGAGGACTCAGAAGAAACGCCACAGTCTCTGAAAAAGTGTGGAAGTTTTGTGTGGGTTTTCAGACTGCGAAGAGGGGAACAGTATCTGCTCCGTGCACTCCTGGCCGAAGCTTGCAAGAAGACTACAGCCCTTGTCTCCAGCAACGAATTCAGCGCCTTCATACGGTGACCGTGCAGCGGGATCTCGAAGACCAAGCGAAGAGCTTTCAGAATAGGATCGACACCCTCCGCCTTCAGTCTCAGATTCGAAGTGGAGACTCGAGCATTCGAGATGACGGTATGTTCAAGACACGTCTCAGCAGCACGTCGTCCACTACCCAGGTGGTAAGTGCATACCAGGGTTATTTTCCCCCCTTTCTGATACCACGCTTTCAATTTTTAGGTTGCGCCACTTTCGGATTACCATCGTTCAATCTGCAGAGAGCTGAACACTGGATGTTTCATATTTCAGCAAGCGGCATTGCAGCTTGAAGTTTCATGCACGA
The DNA here is from genome assembly GCA_963920765.1 of Ulota crispa. Lineage (NCBI taxonomy): Eukaryota > Viridiplantae > Streptophyta > Bryopsida > Orthotrichales > Orthotrichaceae > Ulota > Ulota crispa. Next base: position 1,702,515 of record OY987245.1, read on the forward strand.
AATTGCAATAGTCCTAGTAAATCTAACCTCGGTGCAGTAGAACCTCAATCTGTTCATTCGTAATTGCAAATCTTCGAATGTGTCGAGATGGTTTCACATTTGAGATTTACTTGTTTGTAGTTTTTTTCCTAAAGCTCAATCTTTGGATGATGGGCGTGTACTGTGTCCGTGTTAATACATTTCAGTTGCCCCATTATCAATGGAAATTTTTACTTATTTTTATGAACGAACTCTTGTGATCCTGTTTCAGCTCACGTCCGATGGAGAGGATTGGGCCCAAGTCCAGGAAGTACTGAAGCAACTGAGAGGCAAGACAGGATCTTTACAGTACAATTGTGAAAGTTGGGAAAAGCGGGCCATCTTCGCTGAATCCAAAGCTGCTTCCTTGCAGATTGAGGTACACCAATTATTATATCTGCTTTGACGACTAGATTTGCACTTTTTATATCTCACATCACTTGCAATGAAGGCCCTAATCGTGCCTCTTTTTTTTTAGCAGTTCATACAAGGACATCCTTCTGTGCAATTAATTTTACTTTTAGAACAGGATATGAGATACTCGTCATTGAAATGAGCATTCGCATGAGGTCTCGGTTACATTGGCCGTTTTCAGAACATAAATTCTTGGTCCTGTAGGGAGATATAAACTCAACCTTTTCTTTGTCTGATCGGCAGGAAGAGAAGTGGCGGGTGGACGCTCAGAAATCTGCAGATAAAGTGCGAGAACTGGAAAGGGAGCTTGTACAAATCCGGGCGACGCTAGAAGAAGTCCGAAACCGCCACGCCCTTGAGCAGAGCCGGTTGCTGGGCTCCGGAAGCAACCATGGCTACACGTTGGTGTTACAGCCCATTGTGACAAGCACCACCGATTGCGAATCATGTTCACATTGCCATAGCTCGACAACCTCAGGAAATCAACAGCCTGCCACTTTATCCCATATCGATCACCCACCCGAAGACGATGCCTGTAATGAATCATGTAAGGAAGTTTTTCGAAACTGGCAAATTTTCGTCAAAATGATAGTTTAACAGCCACACAGAAAAAACCTCGGTCTAAGCCTCACTACGTTTTTTGAGTGCCATTTGGGCGTTTCATGGAGGATTTGGAAATCTGTATTACTAGCTTAACCCCTAAAGGATAGGATGTTGCTGTATTGTGTACGCTCTCTTGTGTTGTATATGGATGGGGTATATGCGTAGCACATGAATCCCATTGGAGCTGTAAATTTTAAGCCAAGTTACGAACATACTACCGGTCAATTAGGATTTTTCGGGGACTTTTTGGCATTTGTCATAAAGCCATTTCTTCAAGTACTAAATGGTCCGAGTCGTATGAACACTTTTGATAGGCAACACTCTTTTCAGGGGTTAATGTGCATTGTGTAATGCGCAGACGATGAACCAGGCTCTGAGCAGGCTGCAAGTTCGATCCAACTCCATAGCCCTGACAGAGAACCGAGCGAGGCTACCACCACCAGTGGGCAAGCCAGCAGCAAACACAGATACGACGGAGCACTCGAAGACGATGGGTCTCCTCCGCCAACAAAAACTGGACAAAAGAGCACCGTCTCTGACACCACGAAGACGGAGACAGAGAGGTCGATATCGCAGAAGTGGTTCAAGCAAAGGCCAAAGAGCCGGAGACCGGGGACTCCAAGCTGTGACAGTAACAGTTCGGACACTCGTTCAAACCTCGGCAACAGTCCGATTCCAGCAAAATCCCTGCAGCACCGAAAGGCGGGGATTCAGAAGCCAGGGCCTGTGTACGCCGGCAGCATGCGGGTGTCTTCTCCGTCTCCTCTCGAGAAGAGACTGCCCCTCCGAGAAATCAAACGAAACGCTGCAACTGCTGCACTTAGTGACAATGCTACCAAATCCGACTGCTCGTGAATGATTCCGATTCTGCTTGTGAGGACGGAGCCACGTGCTTGATATTCTCGGGTTTATGCCTCAGGCAGAATTATATTGGTTGACAAACGCTCTTGTTGCCTTGGAAGGTGATGTACTGGTCGTGTTTCCAGTGCTGATCAATAGGATATTTGTTTTTTCAATCCATTTCCTTCAGCTGTGGTTTCCACGTTCAACATTGGTTGAACATGTTCAACAGATCTCAGGTTTTCTAAGAGTCGCCGTTTTTGACTTCAAGAAAATTTTGGTCTCGATTGGGGTATTTATATATACTGATGGATGACCAATGCACATCACTGAAGGACACTTTGTTGGTTGTAAAGTGGCCAAAAGAAATATTAGAAAAAATCTCGAGTATGCAGCTTGTTGGGGGGTTTGGTCTTTATTACCCAACCTCGGAAGTAAAGTCCAACTTTGTTAAGAGCATTCGCACTGTTACATGCTCACGGTATGGTCTGACACAAGCAATACTTAGATAAGTGTTTGGAGCTCCTCAAAATGTTTTCTTGACACTCAACCCAAACGGGTCGAGCAATGATCCTTGATATCATTATTCATTATAAGTTTTGTGAGCTTTATCTTGTATCCCACTTGATTATTTGTATCCGACTTGATTATTGATCAATTGACTACTTGTGGGGCACATTTGACGAACTAAGGTGGGGGGCAAAAAATTTGATAGCTCTTCAAAAGTAGATGTAAACGCTTGATGCCTTAGTGATTGTATAAGGGTGCTGATGGTTTAGCACAATTGTTTTTGAAGAATGGGAAAAGATGCAATATGTAGGCTTCTTAATGATATAATGGTGCACATAAATCAAAGTTAGAAGCCTCAACCTTCAACCTCAATCAGATTTTGAGAACTCGATGAGAAATGGGATTTAGGACGAAGGACCTTTACAATTTGATAATCCAAATGAGACTGTACCCAAAAACGTGCCTTGTTGAAATATTCAGATAAGTCTGCTCGTTTACAGTTCATCCAACCTCGGTGATTTTTTAGGATATAAGCTTACGTATGTTTTACGTTTGTTGTATCCAATATCTGGTAAATTGTTCAGGTCCCATTTCTAATAATGTAGGAGGCTCTAATTTGGACCTTACTCTAATTCGGACCTCTAGGAAGGGCTGATATTTTAGATCAAATATTTATTATTGTCATTGATAAATTAGATGATGATTCAATAGAGACAATGAAATAGGTTTGTAAACAAGAATTATAAAAGTTATTTATTTCTGGGAAAGTGTTATGTGTAGGAAACCTCCATCAGGTGGAAATTAGCCCCAAGAACTCTTACGTACACACATGTCATCCATTTTTTCCAAGAGTATGAAAGACTTTTGGTTAAACAGGTACACAGAAAACCAATATAGCTTAAATAGTACCAATACTCTAAGCCCAACATAAACTTGCAATAATTGAATATCCTTTACATAACAATAAATACTACTTTTTTTTTGTTGCCATGGATCAATCTTGTTTCGGATGTCCTAAAATTTGTTGCATTTTACCTTATTTGAAATGTTGTTACATAAGCCCAACCAAATCAATCATAAACATTTGGACACGTCGCTAGTTCTGAAAACGAAAGAATTTTGGTTAGTCGAGATTTAGGGCAATAGGCAGGCATTCATCCAGCCAAGTTTGAGTTTACGGCTGATTGGGGGGGGCGGGGTGAGAATTAAGCCTCTTTTTGACCTGGAATTCTAAAAGGTAATAAACTAATAATCAGACCTACTTCCTCAAATTTCGAAGAGTGCAAGAATGGTACAATTAAATGTTCTGTTTAAATAGATCTTTTCACATTAATGTGTATTTGAATAGAAATCATTAATTCATCTACACATTGTATACTTTCTCCAATACATTGTTGAATATAAAAATCAACTTGATGATTCCATTCTTGAATTTGACGTATTTGTAACCACGTCCTATTTGAAACTACCCACTAGAAATAAAATAATAATAAAATAATAAGGAGGTGAAGATCTTGAATTTGACCTATTTGTAACCACGTCCTATTTGAAACTACCCACTAGAAATAAAAAGAAGGTGAAGATTTTACTAAACTTAGGGTTGTCCTTCATCTATTTCCTTAAATCTCCTCCATTCCTTTAGGTGGAGCAAAAGTAAAAAAAATTCAAAATTTTCACTTTGGAAAATTGCTAGAATTTAGAAGTTTACCATGGTAGGTCAAATTTGGAAAATTTAAATTGATTTTTTAATTCAAAAACCCTCAATTAATTTATCAATAATGTATTGGGTATAAATGAACAACTAAAAAAGTAGGGATAGCTTTTTACTGTTACACCTTGGAATCTTTGTTAATGAAACAAAGGGATTTGGAGAAAGATGGATGCAAACCATGCAGTTCAATTTTTGGGAAGAATCATCAATTAGTATATTCATAGCTTGTAGAATGAGAAGTGAATCTCTAAAGGACGAAAAAGCATTTATTTTTGACAACATAGCAATTTCAGGCAATCTACTTTTTGTGGAATAATGAGTATAGTTTCACAACATTTTCGAGGGGCAAAGCTATTTCCTTGTCAAATGCTGACTCAAAATCATTCCATGAAAGCAATCATTTTTACTTATCACCCTTCATTTCACCTTAGGTGGATGTGACCTTGTGTTGATCAAGCTTGTCAAATTCACAATTTTTGGCCAATTTTTCATTTTTTTGCCCTTCCTCTACAACTAACTAAAACTAAACCTCCACCTTTCACATATTAAAAAATTTATTGTATCTAGAACACATATATTGTTGAAAACCAGCTTTGTATAAGAATTTCCTTGAAGCTAGTTTCCTATTTTATTTTATTTTAAATATGTCCCCCAACTCAAAATGTTATGATTTTTTTTCATGTGGCCAACTCAATTTCAAAAATCTATCTAAAAAATTACAAGCAAAAAAGAGAAACCAATTAGTGCAATAGCCTCTCCATATTAGTTCTGCCTAGAATTTGAATGCCTCCAAAAATCACTATTTCTCACTTCAAATCCTGTCATCTCACAATTTTTGTAGCAAATATCTTTCATCTTTTCCTATAGCATATTAATGAAGTAGTTACCAACTAGATCCTACACTAAATCCCACCAAAATTTCATTTCCATTTATTTTTGCCTTTGTTATCAAAAGGAATCATTGTAAGTGTTTTTTTGGTGAAATAGTCAAAGTACTATATGGGTTAAATTGTGAAAGTTATGAAAAATCTGGTCAATATTTTCAATGAATTGATTTTAGTATAAAATAAGGAATCTCCAAAACTGATTTGTAAAGAGAAATGACTGATATTAAGGTAGACATACCCTTTCCCAACTGGCACTCAATCTTGTACCCTACTTTTGAGGTGTTCAATGTCTACTCTTGGACCCAAAGTGGAGCAATGAATGTTGCTTACACAAGCAAATTCTGCCACATGTCAATTGCTAAGCTGCTTTGAAAGAGTTGGGATTGGGACCATCAAGTGCCATTATAAGAACACATCCACACAATTTCAAAGTTAGTTTAGAGTTTCTTTTAGAGACTTTATGAGCTGCAACTTTGCCCTTTAATATAAAGTATTCTACAATAATTTTTCCACAAAAATGAAGTTCCATGATAGCTTGTTGAAAGGCTAACCCTATGGATTTTTTTTCCTTTTTCCAAGACCTTGAGGTACTCCAAACCCTTAAGCACTCAAGTATGGGTTTTTCTACCTTAGGGCATCCTCAAACCAGAGCCTACATTGGGCTTGGCTGAAGATGATTATGGAGCTTTGTCGGGTGGCCTCGATTGATGCGAGCAAGACACCCACTCCTTTGACCCAACCAAAGTCCGGGAAGAATTGTCTGCTAGTTCAATGCTAGCCAAGAGAAATGAGAAAAAAATCGTTTGAAATTTATAAACTTAGGCTAAAAACCAGTCAAAAATCTTTAAATTTTTATTGATAGAGTGAAATATAGAAAATATCCAAAAGAGCTCCTTGATAAACTGGTTCAATACAAGGATTGTAGGAAATCTATTGAAAAATCTCAAATATTTCCTGGACCTTGAACCCAACGCACACACGGGTAGCAAGAATGTTAACTTTGTTTTTGTCAAATTTTTGTTAGGTGTTTTTGACAAAATCTCTATTTCTAACTTGCAAAGTAGTCATCATTTCTCTAACAATAGTATACAAAGCAATTTGACTGACTCTTGAAGAACGCTGAAACTACAAGGTGTAGGCTAGGTTTTGTTGTCAACTTCAAAATCACGTCCCATTTGTAGGGTGCATTGGACCATGTTTGCAGTTCTCCACTGCGAGAGTACAAATGTAAGGTATTAACCCAACTGGATTGAGGATGCTTTTAGAGCATCTCTTGCCACCCGCCAAATGAAGCCCTTAAAAATTAGGTTTGGAGGGGGCAAGAGTAGCAAGTAGCTCAATAGGGCGTAAAGTTCCCCTATAGTGCGGAAGGTTTCAAGGCCTGCACTTGTGTTACAACAAATTGCATTGGTACATCTAGCTACACATTGTGAATAATGCGTAAATAGTGTTTGGCAAGGACCGTGAAGGGGGCTTGGAGAAACTTCAAATGTGATGTGAAAATGGCTAAACTTGAACAGCCCTGCTCTTGCACATTGACAAGTACAGTGCTGTTGGAGACTCCAATCTAAAAGCAATTACGGGTGGAACACAAAGGGCTCATTTGGCAAGTGGCAAGAGATGCTCTTAGAGCATCTCCTACAACATGTCAAAACAACCCCGCGCTCCCTAGCTGTGATGGCTTTTGCGTTTCAAGTCCCCAACAGCACTGGATGCGTCCCTCTGCAAGTTGCGGGGCTTTCAGATTGAGCCTCGTTCTTGTCAAATCCAAGTTTTCTTAAGGCCCCCTTCACAGTCCCTCCCAAGCACTGTTCACGCAAGACCCCACTCCATAGCCAGGTGTACCCATGCGATTCGTTGCAACGCAAGTGCAGGTCCAGAAGGTCTCAGGGCTGCAAGAGAACTTCAAGCCTCGCTGTGAAGGTGCACATCATTCTCCCCGTCAAACCTCATTTTTACAGGGCTTGGAAAGTGTGCTGCAGGAGATGCCCTTAGCAGGCGAAGCTCAGAAAAACTTCACTGAAACAGTGCGTTTGCTAAAACGACGCACCTCCGAATTGCTTTCGTGCTGCGTGCGCTATCACTAGCTCCCGTACAAAAAGACCCTGTAACAAGGACAAATGATTCTGTGGTTTGAATTTCATTGTAGGAAACATCCTTCCATGCTAAATATTGATATTACTTACAACAAAGAGCAAATTTTTTGCCCCTGGTTTTATGGTTGTTTTCATAATACCAGTCAGTCCCCTGACATGCAGAGCATCTGGTGGACGGGGTTTTCAGAGCAGGATCAAGGTGATGAGGTGGATGACATGTCATCACTCTACCTGCTCACATACACTGAACCTGGTCATCAATACTGCTGATTCTAGCTGATATAGTATTTCATAAAGGCCAAATCAGCTGAACCACCGCTTCGCAATGTGCCAATTGCACAAAGGGCCAGGGTGAAGTGAACTGACCCCTCGGCTCATTGCATCCCGCCTACATGATGGCGGGACCACACAGGCCAAAGCAGCCGGTTTGAAACGGACGAAGAAGTAACTTGTATATTTGGAAAGTTGGGGGATAATTTTTATTTGTAAATGTTGTTTTATTAACTCCTAAACGTTGGTATGGATGAAAATTGTCCTTTGGTTCCAAAAAAATGCTTTGTATCCCAGAAAAAATGCTTTGTATCCTAGAAAAAAAAAGTTTCAATTTGTAACTGTTCAAAATTATTTGTTTCAAACAACCAAAAAAGTGGGCATAGAAAATAAAAGAATTTACTTTTACACCAATAAGTAAACCCAACCACCTATTTTTACAAAACAGTTGTTTGAAACCCTAGTTTCTTTTGGTGTGGCTTGGCCTTGAAAGGGCCAAGAGCTCAGTCAAGTGCTTTGTGAGTTTGTGGGGGCCAAGAAGGAACAATTTAGCTTATCACATATAAAAAATTGTAAGAGTATGGAAATTTATCATTGCAACGTTAAATTTGGAAAATCTAAAATCATAGTTGGATTCAGAAACCTTGATTTAGTTTAGAAATGAGGAGGAGAATATAATGGAACGACATTAAAATAAAAGACAAATTATTACTTTTACCCTTTCATGTAAAATGTTGGAGCTTTTTCACCTTTATCCAAAAACATGGATGTACAATAGACACTGCCTTGAGGTCCCATTCATTCAATTTTGGAGAAATGTGGAGGTTATTTCACCCTAGCCTTGCAGAAAGGCATAATAAGGACAATGGCAAGGCAACCACCCTATTAGCAACCTTATTTGCAAAACTGTCGCACACAATTCATTTATATTATTGCATTCAATTCATCTAAATTCTTGGTATACATTTACATCTTCTTGGCCTATTTTGGATATGGACTTGGAATCAAAGCCCTACATAGTTTTTTGTCTCTTGAACAACAAGGGAAGAGGTTTTACATCAAGAAAAGCTACCATGAGGAAGGTTTTAGAGAATCTTCTCACAAAAAACAAGCCCAATATTATGCTTTTGGTAGTGTAGCAGCTTGCTTACACAATCTCTTGATAGAAAGTGATTCATACAATCTCTAAATAGTCTAAAGATCTTTGAACATCTTGTAAGAATCTCAAAAATCGTGAATTGCCAACAAGATTCAACATATACTAAGATAGTTTAGTAGTAGGGAACATGTGTAAATGCTTATTTTGACAATTTTAGATGTATTTTTGTATCATTGATTGTGATTACTTACCATTGGTAGTAGTTTACTAAATTACTTGTAGTTTGACTTTGTGTAACTATGTGTTCTATGTCATTTTACTTGCAAACTTAGTGTCCTAAACTTAGGATTGTACTACCAAAGGCAAATATGCAAGGATTTTGAATATGTTGCTTTTTTTTAAACTTATACATTCAAACATGTAAGAATAGAGAATTTGACTCTCTATTGTTTTACACAAATGTTCACTAAACAAAACTAATTGAATTTCCATCTTATAATGTATTTTAAGAGGACTTCAAAAACTTATCTTGATTGTATCTTTTAGTTCTAAACAATTTGGGGAATGTGAGCATTTGAAAATACATTGTTTCTTACTGAGTGTGTTGTTTCTTTGGTGATTGCTAACTTGACATGCAAACTCAATATGATCTTGTTTAAGTGAAGGAGTTTCTAGAAAATGATCGTTTAAACAACAAACTTGCTTTGGTAGACCACATGTTTGTATTCTTATAATATAACGCCTTCGATTTGGTCAGATACAATTCATGTGTAGGTTTGCATTGTGGCTACTCAAGTGAAAAACTTATAGAGTAGTTACAAGTTTGATTTGCCGTTGTAATATCTTCCATTCAAGCCCAAAATGAATAGAAATGCTCAGATAAAGAGCAAGTTACTGTAAACCAATGAGGTAAGAGTTCAAACTATGAAGATAGCTCTAAGTTGAAAGTATGGCAAAGTAATTGAAGAAAGTGGAGATGAATGTGAAACTTAGGGGAGGTTCACACTATGTTTAACTATCTCGCTGAAATTTGTAAATCTAATTGGTGTAAGGTAGACATACCCATTCCTTATCATTGAACTTAATGCCACTCATATGTACATGGGGTGTACATTTAGGATCTCAAATCTAGGTAAGTCATACATAGCTTATCTTCTTTGCCATTGAAGATAAGCTATGTATGGCTTGTCTAGATTTGAGATCCAAAATGTAGACCCTACGTACATATGAGCCGCATTGGGTTCAACGATCGGGAATGGGTATGTCTACCTTAGAGCCAAAAATTGGGACTTTGGGGTGCACACTATTTTTCATGTTCCATGTCTGAGTTTCTTCAGTGACAACCAAGGCAATTTTTTTGTTTTTGGTCATCAACCATTGTGGCTCCTTGTTTGAAAAATACAAAGTTAGACATGCAATTGTTTTTATTTGCAAGGAGAAAACATATGACATTGAGTGATAAGTGTAGGCAATAATCTGGCAACAAAGGAAAATCTTTGAATACAAGTACATGCAAAATGTCTTGATGAGGAGTATAATTTTAACACCTACAATAATACAATTTTCAACATATTGTTGCTCCCCAATGGTTATAGTAATACAATTTTCAATGTATTTTTGTTACTTGTGGAGGGGCTTGCATTCAAAGTCCCTAATGAAAAATAATAACTTCAAAAATCCCAAGACAAACATGACAATCTCTCTACATAATATTGATACAACGCAAAAAAAGTAAAAAATGAGCAATTAAACACACACTGCAACCTTAAACCAACACACTATAAATCTGTAAGCCTCTCATCAATGCGCACACACCCTAAACTAGTACATCATAACTCCATAAGCTTCTCATCAACAATAACAACTTCAAAGTTTTATTGTAAATGACTGTCTTGCACTCCCGCTGTGCAGCCACCAATCACCATTATTGTAAGTTTTGACACATTGTGTATCTAGTAGAACTATAAAATTGGCAATCACATAGGTAAAACGAGGCAATTTACAGAGATTGCATTGACATAAAGAAATCCATAGCTGAGGTGGAAAGTACACTTAAGAGCTCCCAATATGGCACTTTGAAAGTGACGGCCAAAGAGGAATAAGCGACAAGCAACAATGCGCAAGTGCAAAGTGGCAAAGCACTTGCTATACACCGGTTGTGTTTGCAAAACCAACTAGCAACTCTGGCAAAAGTAGAAGTGACAAGCAAAGCCACGTGGCAATTACTCTGTTGTGGAGGGAGATAATTTGGCTTCTTGTAAAAAATTATCATTTTCAATCGACAAAGCTAAAAGCTTGGTGCTTTTTGGCTCCAAATCACCAAAAAAAAAAAGTTGGTGACAACACTTTTTGGAAATTTTGTTGCTAAAAAAGTTGGGATTTTACTCTAAGTGATTGACCATTTAAGTAGACTCCACTTTCCACTCAAGTCCTACCAACATTTTTGCATAAGATATTCATGACTTTACTTAGTACTCCTATTTGTCCTCAATAACACAATTAGGTTGGGATCTAGCATTAAGGAGGGCTTGCAGGGATGGGACATAGGGCATAGTGTGTATAGTCCTTTAACCCCTGAGCGCCTAGGCCATTTTCACCAAAATTAGGGTTTTGGGAGACCTCCAACTTTGGTATGTTGTATCTTAGTCAATTGGATGATCCACAAAAAGTGACCATTGAAAATAGTGGAACACTTGCTTAAAAAATGGTTTGTAATTTTTGGAAACAATTGACCGTGGGAGATGGGAGATTATAACATCTAATCAAACAACATGTGATGGCAAAATCTCACTTTTTGGTCAGCAATTGCTATTGAATGATTTTTACAAAATTCTATAAGCCATTGATTCATCTCAATTTTTGTGAGGAGCAAGATTAGATGTGAATGCACGCACTTATAAATTTTTGACAAAGGCACTTCTTTCTAAGTCAAGTTTTAGGGCTTCAAACTACTATTGCACAGAAAACAATGACCAAGACAATCAGTGAGGGTTGCCAAAATAAGGGTCTAGAACATGCTTGAACCCTTGCCAACAAATTTTCCGCTACCACAAAGCACACACAAGGAAACTCGCAAAGAATATTGACCAATTGCAACTTGTAAAACTTTGCTTGCCACCACACCCCTTATGACGTTTCACCCATCCAAGCCTCTTGAGACACTTGTACAATATTTGACTTGCCATGCCATTACTTTATTGACATGGACAAGTTGAATGTTTTCATAATTGTAATTTATTGCAAGATGAAAAAATTAGATCCAGTGCCTCAAACAAGCCTTTGGAATCATGCTAGGACACTTCCGGTCCTCTGGGGCACTCAGGGGTTGAGAAGTTTAGAGGCTCATCAACAAGCTTATTATATGGAGAAGCTCTGGTTAGTGGAAATTATCAAGGTATGAAGTAGAAAGCCCAAGCGGCATGGTAGATATCAGAGGGGCTGTACCTGGACGTTTTACTATTCTACTTTACCTGATTTCACTCAGCACTTTATTCTATCAGGGACCTATGGAGTATGGACTATTGGACTATGGTTATGGAAAACTTCCACTAAACATTCTCCACTCTTACAAGCAGAATATATAATTGTCTATTTATCTTCAACACATGCACTTTTTTGTAAGTTCGCTTCTGCAACACAAGAATCTAGGGGAATACTCTGCATGCACTAATAATCAATATTCTAAACATATATTTGTTTATTCACGAGGTGTCCAAAAAGAAAATGCAAAGAGAATTTGATTTTTTTTTTAATTACCAAACAAACCGATAAATACCACATCAAAATAGTAATAAGAACCATGCTCATATACTCATGTAGATGCTTCTAGGTGTGATTACTTTACTCAAGTTAGTTTAAGCAATGTGAGGAGCACAAATAGTTTTATAGTACGTTGTGAATATATTTTGCTTACCTTGGAAAGTTACCTTATGACTCATTGTTTGGTCACTTGAATGTGCATGCAATTCTTTACATATAAGGATTTCACATGGTTTACAACTTGGAGGTAGCTATTTTGTTTTTCTGTAAGTTTGTTGTTGTTGTCAAATCCTTTAAAATAAACTTGCAATAATTACTAATAAAATTTACTATAGTACTAATAGTTATTTATATAGTGTAGAATGTTGAGAAATTAGTGTGGGGTAACCTAAATGCACTCATTAGAGTACACCAAATAGCGCATTGAGGTTGAGTTAATAATTAGGTTGCCTTACCTTGGTAAATTTACCTTATGACTCACCCTTGGCCACCTAGAGGGGCATGCAACTCTCATTATGCTATAGTAATTCTTAGTTCAATCTAAAATTTCAACTTCTCTACTCCCTTGCTTTGGTGCTTGTTGCTATGCCCAACCTTTACATACTTCCTTCATTGTTTATCACAATAATTATTGACAAAAGTAACTATACTCTTAGTAAATATTTAAATAGTATGAAATGTTGAGAAATTAGTATGGGATAACCTAAAATCACTCTTTGGTGTAGTCCAAAAGTATGCCTATAGTGCAAGACACCACAAACCAACAAACATTTGGCTAAAAAATGCCAAATAGTGGTTGACTTTGGATGATATCAAAGTGTTTTTGGCAAATGATAATTCAAATCCATTTTTGTAACTTTCTGCCTAAGAACTCCCTACTTATGGTTACAAAAATATTCAACTTATTGAGGGGTGTTATAATTAGCTCATATGATTGTTAAATCTTTGTTGTTTTATGCTGTAATATCCTTTCATAAGTTGAAACTCCTTATCATTATAAACCTTTCAATAAGCTTAAACTCTTCATAACTACAAGCAAGGAGATCTTAGGAAAGAAGTTACAGAAACAAATTTTGAATTATCATCTGCCAAAAACACGTTGATAGCACCCAAAGTTAACCACTATTTGACATTTTGTGGCCATATGTTTCGATTGGTTTATGGTGTCTTGCACAAGTACATTCTCGAATTTTTCATTTACACCTCTCATACCATTAAATGCAAACACACCTACCGCAAGCCTTCCCGTTCTCAGTTTCTACTATTATTCGCCTTCTTCAATTCCAATTTTTAAACTAGTGCAATATTAGGTTGCGAGGAATCTGTATATAAGTGAGTGAAGCTGGTGCTGTAACTTACCGCTACGGGCAATTCTTCACTATCTGTGAGGCAGTCCTTGTGCGTCCTCACTCCTCACTCCTCACTGCTGCAGCTTTCTGTCTCTTTCTCTCTCATGATCCTTTACTGGAGCTGCTGCTTTTTTGATACTACAATCCTCACTTTGTCTGGATAGATTCGTGTGACTGCTTTACAAATCGCCGAGCAGGATTATGAGTAAGACCTGCCTTTTCCAGCCTTCGATGCAATTTAGAAAGTTCATTAATTAATCTTAGTAGCGAAGCTGATTGCGCAAAAGAGTTCAGTCGCAGCGCGAGGTGTTGCTTTAGGTTTTATGATCCGCAATAACAGTTTTTACACCATTAATAAGCAAGCTTGTGTGTGTATGTAGAGGAATTTCAAGCTGGATTTGGTCGTGGCTTTGTGCGAATGTTCTTGAAAATCTAACCTCGGGAGAGAGGCCTCCGTGAGCAGGTTTTAATTGGATAGTGGAGGGGGCTTAGGGTGGAAGTGAAGCTTGTGGTGTAGTATTGATTTCAAGAAATTCGAGGAGTGCCTCGTAAGTCGAAATGCTGTTGCGTCCTGCTCCTGCTTGAGGCAGTTTTCAGAGGTTTCTGAAGGTTTCTTTAATTTCATTCTTAAGTTCACAGGATTTGGATAGAAGAATTCGTGGTTGGAACTGCTTCGCTTAGGTGCACGCGTTTGAATTCCGCACGTGATTCTGTGTAGGTAATAAAATCTTCCTTTCCACTTGCTTCTTGAGATTATCTGCAGTGTTTCTTGTCTCGTTCTCGAGATCTTTATCCTCCATGAACTGAAGTGAACTTGTAGTGTATTTACTTCGAGTTGCAGTTTTCAATTACGAGGAATGCCTCACCATGCTGCTGCGTCCTCTTTCTATTCACGGAGGCTTTTCAAGGCAGTCTATCTGACTGATCGATTAATATCACGTTTTTTTGAAAATTCGTTTTAGGTGCGGAAGTGGATTTTGGACACGAAGCGCGCAGCTTAATCTTACTGCTTCTGGATAATATCTGCCGTGTATATTGTGTTTCACCGTTGAGGTTATCCACAAGGAGTTGATTTTCAAAATTCCTTACGGGATTCAAGGTCGAAGCGGGAACTTGTGGTGCATTACTCCGTGTTGCAAATTTTAATGAACAGTTAGTGCCTCAGAATGCTGTTGATTCATCCTGCTCGCGGTAGTTCGAAGTTCCAGTTCTTTAAATTCACGGGAGCAGAGTGATGAAGTTGTACATGTGTTCAGAAATTGGCTTCGGTGCGCACGTATAAATCGGTGCCCGAAATCTGTGTCTTGATCTTCTTTGCCACTTTCTTCTCGAGAGCATCCGCAGCATTGTGCTCATGTCTATGAGTTGATGCTCAAAATTCTATTCGTTGCAGAGAACTTTATAGCAGTTCTTGAAAGTCTTCGTTGGGATTTCTTGTGGTGAAGGTGATTCGCCTCTGAGTGGTCAGTTTCAAGTGATTGCGGTTCTCTTTTATTGCAATTCCATTGGTCCATCTTTTGCGATTGCATAGGCAACATTTGATGACCTACATGCAATGCGTACCGATTTCAAGCCAATGCAGTTCATTGCTTGAGTCACTCACTGCAGTGAGGTTCATTGACTCCGTTTAGAACTAATGGATTATTTCTCATCGTCGCTTGCTTTTCTACGGACGCACGATTGTAATCGTTAGCGGTTCTTGGTTTGCTGGTTACACAATGCTGTGCTCATATTCATCTAAAACAGGTCCCTGTCTGAAATTCATTGCAGCTGATGTAATTCCTGATGTGCTTGTGCAGGTGGAAGTTTAGATATCAATGTCTTTTGTCTCCCGAGACTTATTGGTTGGTCTTGCGCGAAATATTGCGGAATTCTTCCCGCAGCGCTTGAACTTGTGCAAATTTCTAGCACTTGACCTCAAGGATTTGAGAAGGGCAAATTGAATAGCCAATTTGGAGTAAGATTTCAAAGAATGAGGAAAGTTTCGTTGCACATTCAAGTATGGATACTGGTCGTGGCCACGCTCATCGGCGTAAGCATTGCGCTGTCAGATCCTCAGATGTCTGTCATTTCAACAGGTTCTACATCACCTGGCCATGGTGAAGTTTACTTGACTGAACATCGCGAAGAATCAGTAGTTCGGCATTCCTTGAAAACCATCGTAGTGCAGGTATTTTCTTTCAAGGGCAGCGGGAGTGATATGTATTGGCCCAAGCTAGAATGGAACTGGAGGGTGGTACTAGCTGTAATTTTAGGCTCAATGGGAGCTTCTCTATGCAGCGCCGGTGGAGTGGGAGGAGGCGGGCTGTTCATCCCTCTTTTCAACCTCCTCCTTCAATTCGATGCCAAATCAGCAGCAGCTCTGTCCAATTTCATGATTCTCGGGGGCTCCATTGCAAACGTTGGTTGGAACTTCAATCAAGAGCACCCTCATCATGCTGGCCACCCCCTTGTTGATTTTGATGTCGCGTTGCTCTTGCAGCCAAACATGTTGTTAGGAATTAGCCTTGGAGTTATTTGTAATGTAGTATTTCCATCTTGGTTCATTATTCTTGAGTTTATCATTACCTTGGGATACATCACTAGTAGGAGCTTCAGAAGTGGAATGGCCAGATGGAGAACCGAGACTGTGTTGGCGGCGGAGGAGAAGGAGAAAGTTTTGGCCATAGACGCACAAGAACGAGGGCTACTACAGGAGCAGCAAAGGTCAAGCACATTTAATGTTCTAACAGGCAAGTTTGTGAAAAAATTTCATTGCAAGATAATCCTAATGACGAGAGGACTTATGTTCATAAAATAATGCAGCTTGTATGCGACTCTGTGCGTATCAGAGGACTCATACTCAGGCTTTTGCAACATGAATGCAGGTTGTGTTCTTGAAGAATCTGATGTGGCACATCCTGAACTACTGAAAAGGGTGGATTCAAAAAAGACTCTGCAATACCTTCTGAAAAACCTTCAAAAAGAGGCAAGTGAAAGAAATGAGCCGTTGCTAGGAAGCGTGAACCAACCGAGTCATTTTCCATACGGTAAATTATTGATGCTTACAGTGGTGTGGCTAGCTTTCTTCGCAGTCCAAATTTTGCGAGGAGGAAAATCTAGCCCTGTAAGTTTATTGACACATACCTCTCTCTCATGATATTCGAGTCTTCAGTCTTATGATTAGTGATATAAATTTCTTGTTAAATTGGCCCCTTCGATGACAATTCTGAAACCTACATATGCGAACTCTTTGTAATTTCTTTCTTACCGCCCTAATACAATTGGGTTATCTGTTCCTTAGACAAAGTGATTACATCTTCATGACCTAAGTTTATATATATTTGTGTGAACGAAAAACGACTTAATGATTTATGCAATTTCTTTGGATCCAGAGTTTTCTAAACTTGGAGCCTTGTAAGGGAGCCTACTGGTCGCTGACGGCTTTGCAAGTGCCACTTGCCTTTCTTCTCACAGCATGGTCTGCTTGGCACCAGCATCACACTACCACCAAGCATAATTCTCCAGAACTTCAGGTATCTCTTTTACAGTTTTTTCACAAATCACGATGATGCAAAGCTTTTTGCGTGACTTTTTAAATTTTAACTAACGAATGTATTCCGTTTTGTGAATGAAGCCGGAAGAATGGGACTTGATGGGGCCAAGGGCGTTTATTGTCTTCCCGAGCATGGCTCTGTTTACGGGATTCTTGGGCGGCATGTTAGGAATTGGCGGGGGCATGATCATCAATCCCATCCTCACCGAGATCGGCATGCATCCTCAGGTATTTTATTGTTTCATTCCAGAGCATCGTATTTCAACTTCTGTTCTGGTTGTCAAGTTACATATTCTCTTTCAAAAGTTTCAATTTGAAAAAAAGAAAAAGAATTCTTCATCCGATTTACTTCACTCCACACCTTGCTTGTCTCAGAATGCCTTAAATTGAGAATCCATCCTTTTGATTCTCTGTTGTCGTTGTTGTGCAGCTCACTGCTGCTACAACTGCTTTCATGGTGTTCTTTTCATCCTCATTGTCAGTCATACAGTATTGGCTACTGGGTCGACTACCACTCGACTTCGCTATATTGTTCGCGGTCATCTGTTTCGTCTTCTCTCTAGTTGGGCTCCGTGTAGTCCAACACGCTATCTCTAGATACGGGCGATGTTCAATTATTGTGCTCGCTGTTAGCTCTGTATTGGGCATCAGTGCAGTTTTGACAACTATTTTTGGAGGGTTAGAGGTTTGGGAGCAGTATTCTCATGGTGAGTATATGGGATTCCACAAGCCCTGTTAGAGTGTGGTCCAGGTTTCAGAAGAGTGATTGGATGCTGGAATTATAACCATTGCACCTTTGAGTCACCAAATTACTGAAAAAATGTACATCAAATCAACAACTGAAATGCAAATGATCGGAGTCCTTGGATTATTCTGAATTTCATGTTTTTCCTGATTCGGTTCATGTTTCTCCTCCTGTTTTCCTTCGAACACATTGACTTGAGAGAAAACGGAGCCACCGTTGAGCAGATGTTAACAATCATTCCGATCCTTACTGCCTACCAATTTAGTAGGGATTCTGTGGACAGCTTGGCCTTCCGTTACAGATTGAAACACAAGTGAGTTTGTTCTAGTGAATCAAGTCATTTCCCACGATGCAGTACTATCCTGAGGAGCGGATTGAAACGCCAAGAGTTTTGGCTCAATACATTCGGCTTGCTTAAGGTGGGCAGCGAAGTTGGACGAGTAGGTTTCCATATCCCTGAGAAATGACAGCAGCTAAGTTCCCACCTTGCAGTATATCTATGTACTTGGTTCATATTTTGCACTGTATATAAAATTTTCTGAATTTTTTGTGCTGAATAGAAACCGAAGCACAGCAACACACCTGATAAATTGCACGCATCAAGCAGTGTGAGATGAGGACAGATGGTTTCACCATGCTCTGCGTTGCTCGTATCATTCACTGCATTTCCCTTAGCTTCAGTACCCCAGCTGCAAACCTTTCCCCTCCGGCACCAAGATTAACTTAATGCCAAACTTGAGAACTATGATTTCATCGTACAGCTCTCGATACGAAGAAATCTGAATCACGGTGCAGGAGGTGCCTCCCAACGAAACAATGGCCTTTTCCTTTAACCCCTGAGCGCCCAGCATAACATTCAGTAGCCTGAAGAGAGGCTGCCTTTCCCTCTCGTCAGGTATCATCCAAAAATTTCATCATGAAATAATAATAATAATAATAATAAATTTTCTAACATGCCTGGCCTCCACATTGATGTATGTGCTCTAAACTAAGCCTCTCTTTCATAAACTCTTTGACAAATTCAGCCAAGTGTCCTCTCAGCTAATGATGGGTGTGGAATATTTCACACTCTTCAGTTGGAGGGAGGGCAAGCCTGCTGAGTGCTATTGAATGTTATGAAGGTCCCCAAAATTGGCCTCTTGATTTTGAAAAATGTCAACGTTTGACTCTTATCCTCTTCTTAGGTAAAATCAAAGAACTTGTACTTTTTCATGTACCTTCAGGCATGTGTCTACTACCACTCAAAATAAATTCAACCTATTTGACTCTACATAGGTAATACTTTTATTGGACTAAGTACACAAGGATAGGGTATGGATTTGTGTGAATATGGCCTGGGCGCTCAGGGGTTAAGGTCGCGCTCTCACGTAAGTAAACGACTTGCTCCTTATAAAATATCGGCATGCCTTTTCTTTTTTTGGTATACAAATTTGCACCTGTCTGCTAAATCCGGAAATCCCTCCATAACCGAAAGAGTTTCTAAGAATTATACTATTTGCGTCACCTAAGGTTCACTTAACGTACGTAGGAATGTGATGACTTGGTGACGCAAAGAAAGATTTTAGGTACAAAAGCCCAACTCTATTGAGATAGATCTATTATATCACTGCACAACCCCATTTCTATTCAAAGATCGGTGACAATAGAATTAAGTCAAATCGTGCTTACACTCAACCTAGTATGTTGTAATAGTTGATGTGGTTGGTAGCAGGGGTCAGTCAATAGCTAAGAGATAAAAACAGATTCATAATGGTTTCAACATCTTACACTTTTGCAGGCCCTTCGAAATTCTTCTGGCTGGAGGTTTAGTGATACCCAACCATGAGCACAAATGCATCAGATTATGCTGACACACCCAACAGTGGCAAAGGCACTCCGACGTACACATCGATGAAACGAAGGGTTGCTTTCGATTAGATAGCAGTGGTGCAGACTCTGCTGTGGCCAGATTTGATTACTTGTCCACCATGTTGTGGCTGGGCGTCTTCTGCGCAGTTTTTCTTCGTCCCCTGCCTCGTTAGTCCCGGAAACTTTACATACATTCTTGCTGCATTGGAGATAAACATCACCGACCCTGTTTCAGGAAAATAATGAGGGCCGTGACTTGGCGTTGGAAAGCCTTCCTTTTCGGTGGTTCAATCACAAATCGGAAACAACGTTGGCTTCAAGTATACCTTGAGTTTCTAGAATGTTGACAATTTCTGCGAATTTGTACCATATATTGGCAGTTGCAATTGGGATTCAAAGTAGCTCCTTTTGTAAGGAAAGGTTTTTTTATTATCATTGGTGAGAACTTGCATTTTATGGGAGGTTCTGGGAGAGACCTTGCAATGTTTGTAGAGATACATGCAGCATTCAGATTCAAGGAGTTTTTAAACAGTCGAAGGTGTCATTGTATAATGGGGATTGTTAAATTCACAGTTGAACATTTGTTTTACTGATTTGTGATTAAGGATTCTAATTTGTGTTCTCAAAGGTGGAGATTCCTCTCTTTTTGTTGAAATAGTTCTTAACCCCTGAGCGCCCGGACGGAATTTTCCAAAATTCAGTTTTTGTCAACCTTAGCGCAGAAAAATGGTCACCGCGGTTTCGAAAATAAGATCTAGTGTATTTGACCTTTGAAAATGGGACATGACTAGGCTTCGGCTCTTGCGCTCAAATTTGAGAGGGTTTGACCGTGTGGTTTGTGAGTTTATAGATTTTGTTTGACTCTTCCGGTTTTGGTGAAATTAAAGGCCTTTACAGACTTCAAGGCCTTGAATTGTTTCAAATAAAGGATCTTCTATTGCTGAATTTTTGAGGGGTTGTAGAGAGAGTATGTACTTATGTACATACAAATTTGCAGAAATTTTGCAAAAGTGCAAGCCCTTCCACTGGCCTCCCAAAGTTGACAGTTTCAGTGTGCACAGGGAGAAGCGCTGTGTTGCTCAAAAGGCCTCCCAACTCAGCAACCTGTAAAAATTGTAGAAAACTGCATTCACTCCACCTTGCTCATTTAGTCCTAGCTAATTCAAGCATGCTAGCTAATAATTGCCCACTACCCCTCATGACTCCATAACCCCCCTTGTAACCAATGCAAGCACGTGCTAGTACAAAGTACATAGGCTCTTCAATTTTAGAAAATAAGAATCTTAGGCGCCCCATTTTGAAGCACTGGAACACTCAGGGGTTAAATCCTAAAACACAAGGTCTCACGGTTGCAAGGACTTGGGGTTTTAGGATGATTAATTCCATTATTCATATTGAAAACTATATGTATTAGTTTAGATTAGAAACAAAAGTTCAATCACAAGAATCAAGAACATTCCATAAGTTGGTAAAAAAATACACACAAAATTAGACATAAGAAGTCCCCATATGACTTACTCAAAATTGCCAATAAATTATGAGGCAGCCGATTCTACAACGATTGATCTCCCTCACGGCTGACGTATACCCCGGCTGTCAGTTTGGCTATGGCCGTGAATGCGTTTCTCCTCTATCATCGCCATAGCCACAATACATCCGTCCCTTCTCTCTTTGACTTCCAGGATTAGGGTTTGGTACCGACTGTTGATTTCCCAAACCACTGTTGTAATAGAAACTGATGTTGCCACTGGAACTAATTTCACGTCTCTGTCGAAAACAACGACTTTTCCTCATCAGTAACAAAACAAGCACGCAATTTTACTATTCCAGCTGCATGACAGGCCATGTTTGTATGTCATGACAATTTCTAAAGTTTAGAGAAACGATTAAAGCAGTCAAAGACGCCACATCTAAAATGACTAAGTTACTGCAGCGGCGCATTGCACGAGAGACGAATTGCAGCTGATTCTAGAAACTAAGTTACTCTAATTTGAAACCACACTGTAATAGTTTGACTGACGTGCCAAAGTTGACCATTTGCTTATATAACCTAGCAAGCGAGCGTTTTTCTTGCTTGTTACGTCGAACAGGTTTCAGTTGGCGAGAACGGACCGGTTGGAACATCTCGTGTGCCAGGTGAGTGGTGCTCGTGTCCTCCAATTTTGGTGTAGTTTTTACTTTTCGTCGGTACCGCTTTTTGGGTTCGTGAGCTGGTTGGCGTTTTTCAGTAAAAAGAGTCTGAGCTTGACGGGATGTGCCTCCGGGCATGAGCATACGGCGGCGATGGTGAGCAGATTGTTCGGGGTTCCATTCTCACGATTGGGCGGGTACCATGGTTAGGGTTGCAAGGGTCGTATGTCGATAAAATAGGAGATTACGTACTCTTGTTGCTCTACGAATACAGTTTGGTATTAACCCCGCCATTTGGCTTCTCTTTGTTATCAGATTTGAGTCCATCGAGCAGTTGCCAGCCCTTGACCTAATTTTCTTTTCAAATGTCGGAATATGAGCTGCTGTTGCGTTTGGTTATTGCAGGCTACGATTGAAGGAGACGTCCAAAGGCCCGGAGATCTGGCATCCTCATCGCCCCGGAGTGCCGTGCCTCCGGAAGAGCCCCCGAAGCACGCCCCCGGCGTCGTTCGTTTCCGGCACGGCGCCATTTCTGCCAAGAGCGCGGAAGAGCAGTTGAGTAAGGAATTGCAATCACGGTATAATACGCGGAGAGAGAGATCGTTGGTGAAACCGGAGCGAGAAGGAGGTGTAGGGTTGCGTCATCTCGGCCTGGCTATGGCGCTCCTGGCGCTCGCCCTCGTGACATTGCTGGTCGTCTTCCATTCCTCGACGTCGCCACCCGTGGAGGCCGCCGTCCCTCAGGGCAAAGAGGTTTGTGCATCAGCAACAATCTCTCCTCTTACTCTGGCTACTCGTCGTTTTGCAATTGAGTTTTTCCAGTAACAAGGGTCACAGTAAAACGTCGAAGTGCTCTGTCAACCGGAGGTGATGCAATCACTGCTCAAATTTCAGTATGTTTTCTATCAGAAAAATCGAGTGATGCAAAATAACTGAAAATTTCCTCTTAACGAACTATATAACATGCCTCTTAACTTGGAATACAGAGATCACCGCAAACATTTGAAGCAGTGCAGTAAATATTCAGCTGAGAGTTAATATGCAATCTGTTGTTTTGAGATTCCTCGCTCGTTTGTGGATCAAGTCATGCGACACAGCTTGTTGAAAAAGCTACGAGTAGAAACATCGCACTTCGACCAAGTCATTCTCCATGCTCTTATTCTCATTGTTCAGATTGATTGCTGGCTAGGGTTTCAAAAGACGTCAACAAGGCATTTTGTACCCGTCGTTGCTGTTTAATGACGGTGAAATGAACTTTGTGTGTTATTCTTCTCCAGGTCACATATGGCAGTGTGATAAAGCTGCAGCATGAGCGCACGAAGTATCGGTTGCACTCTCATGAAGTACCCTATGGCTCTGGCAGTGGCCAGCAATCTGTGACTGCCTTCCCAGGTGTGGAAGATGGCAACAGTCACTGGGTGAGCGTTTACATGGACGCCTTCGAATGTGATTTTTTTGAGTTTCAGCGTGACTTGATTTTGTTTTATGATGAACTCTATAGAATTGCCACAATCTTTGTATGTTCTGAGAATCTTTCATGTTGTGCACAAGTGTGCTTAGGCAATTTTCACATGGAAGTTGTAAACCGATATCAGAGCGCACCTAGGAGCCCATTTGTATCCCCTGAGGAAGTGCAAAAACTCATCTTTATTATGCTAATTGTGTTTCTAGGTGGTCTATTTTGGATCTTCATCTGCCTTCAAGATAGGTTGCTGTAAGCAAGGTTTACAGCATTTTTAGTTTTGATGCTAAGCTTGCTTGTCATTGCAATGATGGTACAGATTGTGCAGCCTGCTTCGGACGGTAAAACTAATCATGAACAAGGCGATGTTATTCCAAACAACTCTATAGTGCGTCTCCAGCATGTGCGGACACGTAAATGGCTTCATAGTCACCTCCATCAGTCTCCCATTTCCGGCAATCTTGAGGTATGAATAGCTCTCCTAGACCTATCAATTTTTTTGCATATTGTAGATACTCGTCTCTCAGTGATTTTATAGACCGAGGTTGCAGATGGAAGATCTTTGATCATCACCCAAAGTCACGTGAAGGGCGTACAGTTAATACCATCAGCTAGTTCTGTGTGTGTGTGAAGCATGTTTGAGAAACGTTTATATGGGGATTTCTGTCGGTTCTCGCTTTCCAATGCAGATTTGTGGATTGCGAATGATTATTCGTTGACTTTTGTCCGGTCTGAAAATAAATATTTCTGGAGACATGCATCTAGCTGTTTTCGCTGATGGATTCCTATTCAATTTACGGCATACAGGTTAGTGCTTTTGGAGGAGAAGAGCAATCCGACACTGGTGATTATTGGAGGTTCGTACTCCGTGTACCTTTAGTTAAAGAGTAGGTGTGCTTTGGAGGATCAAGGTTATGTTCTCGCTTGATGTTGAGAGTGGTGTCAGTGAGTATCTCTGGAATGAATTTACGACTGGGCTCACTTTGCTTACCACTTCTAACACCGAGTGTCAGCATACTTTAGTGATCTTGTGTGGAGAGAGTTCCGTATCAGTTTTTCTTTCAGAGATTTGTGCTGTGTTTAATGTTTTATATCACTATTTGATGTTAGTCCCATATATTTGCTATTGTTGTGGCAGGCTGGAAATAGAAGGCAAGGGCAGCGTATGGACGCAGAATCAGAAAGTGCGGCTGCGACATGTTGATACCAATGGCTACCTCCACAGTCATGACAAGAAGTACAGCCGGATCGTCCAAGGCCAACAAGAGGTGATGTTCCTAATTTTGCTTGTCTTCATGAACGATTCTGTGCTGTCAGTTCTTTATTTGGAGCAGTGTTTCTGTAGCTGGACAGGGATTTTGAACAGGGGTTTTCATGAATGTTTGTACATTTGGTTATGCATGGAAGGGTGTTTCACAAGGGAATAGAATCATGTACTTTGTATCCATCATGTAACAAAGCAGTATCGTAAAATTTGATGATTTTGGTTCCATTATCCGGATTGCGGATGAATGTTTTCTCACCTCTTTAAGGGGGTATTATATTTCTTTGATTTTACTCACTAGGAGGGTTGGTAACAACGTGCAGGTCTGCGGAGTGACGAAGAAGAACGCTGATAATCTCTGGACAGCGGCGGAAGGCATTTATTTTCTTTCAAAGGGTAGTTAAGTAGTTTGAGATCAGCTAGTTTCGGTTTGAGATGTGCGGATTCCCGAATCCCAAGTTTGAAAGTTCGCAGATGTTATACGGTATATGAATGGGGCATATCTTTTTTTTCCTGTGAGTTCCAGGGACTTATCTGTGGTTCTATTTATGAAGCAAGCTACTTATTTGGCTCTAACATCAGGTTCTTGACTTTGGCCCCTTTCTTAAGGGACTTAGTTTGCATATTTTGCACCGGGTTTTTCTTATGCCTAATTTTGAAAAATCCTGTGCTGTCTCTCTTAACAATGGTTTTCTTCCACACCAAATAGTGCATTTAGGTTGCCTTACCTTGGAAAGTTACCTCATGACCTACCACTTGCCCACTTGGAAGTGCATGCAACTCTTTACATATTTAAATTTCACTTGATTAACAACTTGGATATTGCTAATTTGTCTTTTTACAGCTTTGTAATACTTGTCAAGTCTTTCAAAAATGATTTATTACAATAATTATTGCTGAAAATTACTGTAGCAGCAGCAGTAAGTATTTAAATAGTGCGGAATGTTGAGAAATTAGTATGGGACAACCTAAATGCACTATTTGTTGTAGGTTCTTACGTTGGGAATTTATGAGTGGAGAAGCTGAAAATGCCAGTTCGCTTAACCCCTCCCTATTGGCGCTTTTTTCAGTATATTCTAAACTTTTATGAAGCCTTAGAACTTTGTGGAGCTGCTGGCCTATGGCTATGTCAATAAAGGAAGAGACATCGTTTTGTCACAGCCATTGGCAGCAGCTGTAGTCAATGATACAGATAGCTAACCCCACATCTTGGGGGCTTTTTGAGCTTTGAAGTGTTACCAATATGATTTGATATTTCATGTTGGATATTTTTTACCTCACATGTGAGAACTCGGATGAGAAGTGATAAAGCGCTGTGTATGGTTTTTGAATATTTTCAAAGATACACCTCTATGACACTTGAAGGACATTTTTTAATTCGTGCTTCAAAGCCTCACAAAAATAGAAGTACTCTTCAGATCAAAAGCAAAAACAATGATTTTGCGTACATGAATATAATTCATACTTGCTTCCTGCTTTTTTTAATATCAAAACCTCATTATAATTCTGAGGTCGTACACACAAATTAACTTATAGTGATGGTTGTTGGGGTTGATGGGCAGTTCATCTGAGTTTAACAAGTGCTTGAAATATTCTAAAATGCGTTTTTCCCAGAATTTCATTTCAAACAGGTCTAAACACTGCTGGAGATGCAAAAAATAAAAGGAAGTCAGTCAGATGAAATGTCCAAATAAAAAGATTAAAACTTGTATCAACCGGATAAAAACCAACTAAATATTTGGAAATTTTCAAATTACAGTATAAGTATATAAGCTTAGGCACGATCCAGTGCATGTACTAAAAAACTGGGATTTTTGCCGAAAAAGCTCAAAATCTCCTCGCACTCTGAGTCAAAATATATGTTATTAAAACTAAGAAAAAGGCCGGCATTGCAAAACTCAACAACTGAAATATTTACATCCGTCCAAAGTTTGACTTGATCTAAACCTAGGGTTTGGAGAAGTCATCCGTAGCCTTCCAATTTTGACCAACCTTAAATCTCGAGGGTGTCCACTGTCCACTCGGGGAAATATATATATACATATATATGTACACAAATCTAGGAAAAAAATAAAATACAAATCTTCACTCTGTAGACTGGTGCAGACAACGCGGCATAATGTCCCATACTTTGCTCGCCACTCATACAACTCACCGTCTATGTAACCCAAACTAGAAAATTCCTCAATATTGTGAATTTCAAAAGCACCTTTTTCAAGAGTACTCTTTTCTTAAACTCCCTTCTCCAGAATTGCAGGATCAATTTCTGTGAACTCTATGAGCTGCTCAATCACAAGAGCATGCTCGTATTCAATACTAGCCTGTTTCACAACCCACAGAAATCCAACCACCCTTCAATACATGAAACCAGATCAGACTGCACATCTCTGCAAATGAAAACTGAAATTTGAACTGGGATTTTCAAAATGAGATAAATGTATTCACATCATCTTTAACATCATCTTCTATAATGTCACATCCTATGTTTTCTCACTGAATTTTAGGAGATAAAAATTAAAACTCACTTTATACACTCACTATTATGTCATAAGAAGTTCCGTACAAACGAGATGAGTTTTGATACGAAGGAATAACACTCTATGGTTGTCCATTTTCTGAACTCTTACAACTTAATCCAAAATAATTCTTTGATTTCACTTCACTATTGACTGTCACGTTGTTGTAGAAACCCGCGCAAAAATTCATTGACAAGGGCATGCGTTTTGGACTACTAGGTTGTGACACTAAAGATTTTGCAAACGTAATCTCCAAATCCACAAGGAAAGATTGTGGCAGTGAATGTAGTAAAAATGATATGTGGAATGTAAAACTTAAAAGATTAGACACTCTAAGGTATTTCAAACCTTGAAGGGATTATAATTTGCAAGGTATCCTTTTACTAACTAGCACATCACTAGATAAGACTTGAAGAAAATTGGGAACACACCATTCTTACACCTAAATGTCTTGAACCCTTTCATAAACCCTTCCATAGTGGTGTTAATATTGTTGACAACCATTGAAATCAAGGTTTTTCTGCTCTAGAACCATTCATTCAACTTTCATAATCAGCTTTAACAAAAAAAATTGGATCAAACTACTACTGTATAGTAAATTGAAGTAGATGTGGTTATATATAGCCAAAAATATTGAAGAAATTTTTGTTGAAAGCCAAAAACTGTATCGTAACTTCCAGAATAAGAAAACAGCATGCAAAATTCACCAAGATTGATAGCCTCAACCAAAAAAATTCAGGCTCTTCAGGAGCCACCCCTAGCATCATAAAATGGAATATAACAAGTAGAAGTACCCGCATGTGCTGAAGCTCTTGTCGCAACATCTCGTTTTCGGTGCGCAGGGCTTCCGTGAGAGGCACGCCGGGGTACCGCTTGGACAGCTGCCGCGACAAGCGCCGCGAATCGCTTCGAGAGAGCTCCCGCTTCTGCCCCAGCGACTCCTGCACTTTTGCCTCGTCGTCCTCCAGTGTGTATGGCTTGCGGTCCTTCTCGATGGCTCTCAAATGCTTCTGCACCCCCCACCCCCGCAGCAGCCAGGATGCACTTACCTCATGTCAGTCAGTTGCAAGGATTTCTTTTCCTTTTGAACTCGTTTGTTTATCTGGCGGCCCTTGATAGCTATGAAAAATATCCTACCTTGCGGCTCTACTAAATAATTCCATGATTGGTAATGCAATTCTTAGCTAAAAATCCACAGACCTAAAACAGCGACAATAACGATGACAGTTTGTTTGTAACGATGCAGGGTGTGTTTTGGAGGACTAGTGGTGACTGTGCTCTCATCACAGACCTCTTAATCAGTTTCTCCATAGGATTTGTCATGTATGTAGGTCTCTAAAGTACAAAGTCACCTGCTACACGGACCTTAGTACATTTCTGAAAACCAAAAGGCAATGAGGTCAACCCCAAAAAGAGACAGTCTGGGGTAGAGGATACAAAAATCCTGGCTCCTGTACTGACCCGTATTAGCAGTACATTAGGATACTAAAGCCTCTTGAAAGATGATCCCATGCTTTGAATCATCCCCAGAAAACTCAACTCTTCTTAAACATACAGTTGGCCATCAAGTAGAAAGTTGGATATAACCATGAGTCCATGACTTCATTGGTTAAAAGTGTATAGACACCGATCTTTCAAAGGGAATGGGGTCGTTCGAATAGTAGCCTACAGCCTCCCACTTTGAAAACTTGCCAAAAGTCGGCCTTCAAAGCAACAAGCGACAAAATAATTTGATCGAGCGTTCTGACTCTGGTAGTACACAAAGTGAGTGACCTTTTCATGAAAGCACACTCACATGTAGGTTAAATTTTAAAACAATTGAGCAATGGTATGTTAATGGGCAAGAATCTGATTTGAAAAAAAGAAAAATGCAGAAGCAGCTTACATCTGATATCGAGAACACGAATATGGATTTAAGTATATACAAGGGAACACTGTCAATTTGGACTTTTTTTGTAGATTTGGACATGTTGATTCGGACATTTTTTTGTCATTTGGACACATTTAGTCAATTTGGACATGTCAATTTGGACAGTTTTTCTTGTAGTATATATATAGTACAAATGTACCGCACTTTGTCATTTTAAAAGGAATGTTGCATTCTTTAGTGACAGAATGCAAACGTACCCGGCTGTCTTCGACGAGGGAGATGAGGGGGATGAGCCTGAGGTACTTGTCGATGTCGTCCTGGTAGTCACGGAACTTGGTCACGTACGTCCACCCCATGGCCACGAGATACAAGTAGCTCTTGTCCCGACAGCTCTCCACCAGCACCACGGCCTTGCGCAGCGCCTGCTCCAGATGCTCCAGGGGCTCCCGCGTCTCCGAGCGCTCCGTGAGGTCCGACAGGTTCAGCTGCTCCAGCAGGTTGCTGATGAGGTGCAGGTGGCGCGCGAACTGGCGGCAGTTCTTCTTGTGCATGCGCGCGTTCGTGGCCGCGCGCACGATCATGGCGATGAGCTGCACGGCATTGATACCCGTCAGTTGGCCCACGTTGGCCACATCGCCCATCGCCAGCCACGGCACCCACCCTATCATCGCCGCCATCGCCATAGCAGACTCGCCTCGCACTTGCACACAACCACTTCAGTCTCGACCACTCCTCCTCACTTCGTGATCTTCATTGTTGCCGGAACAGACAATGCCGCCGTACGTGTAGCTAAGTTGAGCGTTGATTCCTCACTCTACCTCTGTCACACGTCCAGACTTCTGTTTCATTGTCGTCCTTCAATGGAACTTATCACTTTTTCTTTCAAGCTTGAATCTCTCACTGGTGTAGTCCTCATCAAGAATCACAATAACCATTGCACTTAGACTAGGAAAACGTCTCAAACATGAAACGTGACAGGCTGCCATAAGTTTCCTCAACAGCATTTTCAGGTGCTGATCAACGCAGCTCCTAACATGAACTAGTGGAAACCCCTATTTACTCAAAATTGAAAAAACAACACGGGAAGCCAGGCTCAAATAACATCGGGAGACTTGATATAAAGTTGAAAATAACGTTGAGAAGCTTAAGCATTGTTGAGGTACTACATGGAATGCACATTGCCATGAACGCTTAAGCTGAACATATGGACTATCATTTTCTCTATTTGTCAGAGACACACATGCATGTGAGCCTCAGATATCAATGTCAGTTTTCTTTGTAGGAATTTGCAGTAGACTATCGGAGTGTACTAACATATCGGCAATGTTGTTATAATATTTACTACAACTGTCAACCTTTCAAAGTCTTTCGAAATACTGAAAGAAAACAGTAAGTTAGCAGCCATGGTGGTAATACATGAAGCACACAAGCAGTGTCGAGCAGTAAAACTTGTAACTTTGAAGAAAAACCGAATGCGAGGGAAAACGATACTTGAAGAAATTAGATTTTCATGTGAGAAGAAACTCTGGTCTGGTCGCTACAGTGACTTCGTTCACGAATAAGAACTCATTACCACAGTTCCTCATCGACTAAACTTATAAGGTTTTTAAAACAAAACGTAACAACGACTTGGACAGAATCACCAGCAGGAGATGAAATTGAAAAGAAAAGGAAGAGTCTTGAGTCGTACATGGAATCACGACGGGAGGAAATCCTGGAGCTCAAGTAGACTCCACGCATTGCGCTCCTACTCCCACCACGAGAGAAGACAGAAAGGCCAAACACTTTGAAAAATGCATGCGAGAGGGGGCGAGAAACGGGGATACGGTAGAGGACGGAAGGTCTGGCGACCGCAGGGTGATGACGGGCGACCCCCGGACGGCGTCTTTTGGGTGTCCGCCTTTGTGGTACAATGACAGGCAGTAACGCACAATAAAGCCAGGACAGTTCTCAACAATGCAAGCCGAATCTTATTATCAGATTCTCAAGGCTTGGGGCAACTTTTTCCTTTTTTTCTTTTTTTTTCTTTTTTTTTGGGTTCCGTTTTCTGTTTTTTCGGTTGGAGTGGCCCCAAAAATATGATCGAGGCAATCAATTCTAGTCAATTTTGCATAATATATATATATTTTTTGGTGGGTAACAGGGTATAGGAAAAAACAGGGAAAATTTCATGGATACCCCTGAAGGTTGTATTATTTGCGTAGGTACCTTTGTTTTTCAGAAATTACAAAAAAATTCAGGTGTTTGTTTTGTTGTGCATGTCACTCCCCTTCTTACTTTGTGCAAAGGTTGCCTTTTTTTTCCGTTATATTCCCTTCTTCAATATTGTTCTTCAATATTGGTCATGAAGAAAGTACAAGCACAACAAATAAACATCTTACAATTTTTGGTCCAAGGATATTTGTGTAATTTCTGAAAAAAACAGGGTATCTATGTAAATATTGCAAACTTTAAGAGTATCCATGAAATTCTCTCAATAATCTACCAATTCACAACAAATTTTTGTTATAATTCAGCACTTTGGCTGCATTCTCTCCCTTGAAACTCCCACCTTGTAGCTAGATCCACATATTTTTTGAATGTGACAATATTTAATAGGAAAAAGGCTTGTTGATTTTGCTCAAGCAAAAAATAAACAAACTTTGATTCTTCTTGGAAATAGTTTACACTAAGAATTATCAAAATCCAAGAAGGCTTTGACGGGGTAAGAAATTCAAGAAATTCATCTTTTGTAAGCTAATCTATCTCCAAATGCCAATTGAACATTTGAGAATGATTCATATTATTAGATTCCCAACATGAAGTTGAATTTTTTTGGACCTTATTAGCAATTAAAAGAGGATCTTAAAGCATTTGAGTTTATGATACTTTCAACACATTGTAAATAAATTGTAAATTTTTTAGTTTCTTATAATAAGCGTGTCCAAAAACTATCATGAGCAGTTATGATTGTTCCACATGCATTTTAGATCCCTACACACTCAATATAGGAGTCAACTAAATACGGTGAGCACAGTTGCAACGAGTAATTTCTCCCTTGAGTTCCTATAACACCGTGGTATTTTTCTCTTTAGATGCATATAAAAAACACTTACGTGGGCATCTTTGAACAAGATCCAACCAACTAGTCTTGTCAGTAATACTAGAATTAAATCTTAATACAAGAATAATATCCTCACAACTCCCATTACTTACCATGTTATGTCTCATATCAAATCTCTACTTTTGGGTTGTCAAGTGACCATTTTTAGAGTACTAAATGCCACTTCATGAAGCATACCCTTGGATCTTCTCAAATCGTCCTCGGAAGAGCAGTTCTAATTTTTCATGGTCTTTTAAAGGTAGGAAGATTTTTTGTTTAATTTTCAGTTAAGAGATATAGATGTCAAATGTAACACAAAAAATACTCATATTTTTTGAAGAATTATTAAATTGTGGATGAATTTTCAAGATTTTATCCAATAAACAATTAAATATCTATTTGGGACTTGAGGTCTCTCATAAATTATTCCCTTGCAACTTGTGAAGAGATGAGGTGAAACCAAGAAGTACAATTGGCTCTTGTAATAAAATGCACATTTTTTTTATGACTTAAAAGAGACCCATTCAAGTACCACTACATTACCATTCTTGACAACCTATGGGATACTTTACGTGACAGGGATCGCAATTTGAGCATACTACTTTAGGAGTTAAGATCAAGTTATCCAATCCAAGCAAATTTCTTAAACAGCCATGACTATGTGCTTGTAAGGTCTCATGTCTAAGTTTCACACAAGCAAATCTCTTTTGAAATCACGTGAAGTCCTAGAATGGCATTTGCACATTGTTTACAAAATTACAACATGTTCAAAATCAACTAGTAGGTTTTCCACATTGAATCCAAATTTCAAGCATTATGAGGTTGAAAAATTCAACCATGTATGTTAATATGCTTTTGGACATTCTCCAACACATAAACGTTCACCATCCAAATTTATTGCAGCACACCTTTGCCCACACCTACTTTTGAATAATCCTAGACATAGATATCAAATGTGGCTAAACTCCTACCAAATTTTTTTACAACTATCTAAAAAATGTGAGTACCACCATGATAAATTTGTTATTTTTGCACAACTCAGTGATGTGTTAGTTCACCAAAATCACCACATACTACGGATGAATAATAAAAAAAGAGTTTATAATTATTGTGATTTATAATACACTCTGTCTAGTTTTACAAATCACCTTGACAACAGGACCACAAACCTCCAATGATTGCAATACGAAAAGTTTGAACATGCTTTTGAAATACTTGAAATACTGATGTTTTGAACAATTTTAACACACACTAAATTGCAAAAAGATAAGAATTAGTAATACCTATAAAAAATATTGCAATCCACTATCTATGGTGATTTTGGCGCAGTAGGTTCAACTATTTATGAAAATCACATTCAAAACCATTGATTCTATTTCTAAATTACTTTATAAAATTATACATCATCAATGAAAATTTGTACAAGTCATAAACTCTAAGAGTTGGCAATACATTGTACCACTGTACTTTACTAATTTTGATGGGTTTTGGGGATGTGACCCCTAGGTAGCCCTAAGAGGCTTTCAAGTAGAGACCTTAAGCCACATTACAACACTATGAAACATAGTGGAGCCATTTCCAAGCCAAATAAGTACCAGTCTCCACCTTTGGCTTGCTGACACGCAATACGGTTACAATCTTCAAATATACATACAATGTTGCTAAGATGTTAGAGTGGCTAGAACTTGAAAAAGGAGGAGCATTCTACCAAATTAATCACCACAAAGATCGTTGCTCCAAAGCTCGGTCATCCACCTACTTGGCTTGATCACCCCAGTACTTCAATTCCAAAAAGCGAGAAGCCAAATGTGTTGTGAAAATTGTATTGGAACATGAGGGCTTTTCCAATGTTGAGATTCATGGACCAATGGGTCCATAGCTATGCCATATAGCAGCAACAAGTTAGTTATTGGACATACCTAGTTTCAGCTTGCAATATTCACAGAGGGTTATGGCACATAATAATCCACCTGGTATCCAACTAGATTGTGCCAGTTCAATAAGATGCTTTGGATAGCAGGTTATGTTGGGGATGATTATGAGAATCCCATAAAAGTGGTGCTAGTTTGAAAATCTTCAGGGTAGGTGTTGCTTGCTCCTCCAAGTCATCTATAGCTCTCCATCTCCTGTTCCAATGGTGGAGCCTGCATTGCCCGTGCTGCAGAAAAATATCAATATTTCACGCAATCAGAGGTCAGAAGGAATGGTGTCAGGAACTTATTACTGAAAAATGCTGGGGAGTGGGGACAGAGCTGGAGGCTTTCCCGTGTCCCTCATTATGTTTCCGTCAGAGATTTACAGCAACGGGTACTATTTCCATTAGTTTGTACATTTCTAGTCAACGAACAAGTTGCATTCATACTTGGGAAAGGTAAAACATAAGCTCAGCGCAACAAATTATTTGGCAATGTCAGTAAAGTGTCTTTCAAAAGAAAGGTATCCTATTCAGAGACATGGATGACATTTAGCTCGTGACGAAAACCATATAACTTAGACTGGAGCCACTGGACAGCGTAAATGCTCCTTCATTGTAAAAAGTTCTCGCATACTTACTGCTGAACTAAGTTACATAACAATCTTGCCAGTTCACATGCTTGTTGAGTTTTAAACCTCTAACAACGACAGAAGCATTGATTCATCTTTTTTATAAGAGGGAACCATCTGGCTTGTTGAGTAATATGTGGAAGTATAGAATTTGGTTGATTTTGATTTTGATTTTGAATTTACAAGGAGAATAAACATGTATATGGTCTTTAAAGTTGAATATTGTGAACCACTAGAAAAAGTGGAATTGAGATTGCGTGGACATACCCTGCTTTTCTTGGAAACGAAGCTCGTGGTATTCTTGTAAAACTGCACAACAGCAACAGCAGACATGCGCCCAGTAGTCGCTAAGACAGTCACCCTGTACAAGTCCACGTCGTCCAAAATTAATTGCGGAGAACTTCAGGAGGAGTATTCCTATAAAATAATTAGCTGGTTTTCCTATTGAACCACAAGGGAAAAGATTGCAAAACCAGCCAGTACAAAACCTGCATGTATTACCTTGCAGATGTTTGAGCGTAGGTTATGTAATGGAAAAGAGAGGGCGGTGTGGGAGGTGTTTGTCGTTAGAGGGCAAACCAACTAATCTCATAGTTTCAGTGACACAATCTCCATAGCATAGAGAAAAACTGGGTTGAGAAACGATCCATTTTTTCTACTGAGTTGGATTTCATGGCGTTCTCTCAAATTGGTAGGTCAGAATTCAATATTTTATTTTATTTCTAAGAAGGAGGCGCCAAGCGTAGCAACTTGCTTTATACGTCCGTAATTTGCAGATCTAACCTTAACAAATAATTCATTGATGCAGTCCTTAGAACCAAAGCAATCCTTCTTCATAACTGAGTGATCCTTACCGGGATGTTAAAACGGTGGCGGACCTTTCGCCGTACACAACACGTGTAGCAACAGCATCCGCAGTAAATTGTATGGCATGCCAACTGAGCACACGCAGAATCTTGAGCTGCGCAATCATGTCAAAACTTTGTTTCAGAGGCTTCCACGCTTTTGCAATACTACTGAGCTGCCACAAACTAAGGCTTTCAAGCAAAACTCAATGACAAACTTCTAAAACATCAGGCAAACAAATATATACAGGTATCTGCTCACTTCAGTGAGTCAAACAATTGTGAGCAAACTGCATCCTTCCCAGATGAAAAACGTAGGAGAGGGCAACCTACACGTAGCACCATCGGTAACTCTGCTTGCAACGAGAGTAAATGTCTCGCAAGGGTAGCAGAAAGTGTCAATACCTGTTCCCAATCCATCAAACCAATATTCCACTTCAGGTAACACAAAGCAAAGCAGCAGGCAATCAATAAAAAAAAACATTATCTCATTGAAGCACGTATCTGCAAGTGCATTTCAAACGGCACAACTAATCCACTTTTTCCATTTTTCTACTACAACTTAATTTTCTGAGATTTGCTATCTTCACCACTGGATAACCTCTATTTGTCCAAGACTCCACACCAAAATGGCAGAAACTACAAAAACATAGTAGGCACAACATTGAAAATTTGCGAGGTAACTCAGATATAGAGCACCGTTGTGGAAAGAGAGTCTCTCACAATTTGCACAGTGGCAATATATATCGAAGGCTTCAGGAATTTGCATACAAAGTAAAAAAGATTGAAAGGTTTCACAAAAAACGTACATAAGCAAGGATCAGAGCAGCAGTCAAACAGGTCGTGGTGCCACTCTTCCGACTCGTAGCTGCTTTGCACACTGTTGACAGGCGATGACGGGTTCAAAGAATTTTTCCTGGCCGTGCCGGGGTCATATAATATAAGCTGCTGATCCTGCGGAAGTTGACCTAGCCTGCACCATTTTCAGGGAAACGTTTAGAAAGATGTCATAGTCTCAATAAGGGCTTTATTATAATCTACAAATAGCAGGTAGATTTTGAAGAAAAATAAGGATCTCAATGCTAAGTAACAACCACTTCCCTCTTCTCAATTTCTATTCCGACACTCAATATTCCAAGATTCTCTTTCTTTACATGCACATCACCAAGAGAGCATAATCTCAATGATACTGATCCAAAGTAGCAGCCACCAGCAACCCAAATTAGATCCCAATTTGGTTTAGACGTTTTGGATAGGTAATAATAGGAGTTTTTCCGGTTCGATTTCATTTATTTCTTAACCAAAGCATTGCGTATTCTTTATTGGCTTTAAAGATATGACACCTGGCTCCGTTTGGATTACGTTTCTCACTAAATAATGAGTTGAGTTGGGCTCAGGAATAATACTTGGTTCTTGACGAGTTCATTAACTGCACAGCTCGGTATTTTACTATTTTCTATGACAATGCTCCAGTTCTGAGATTGATGTAAATGAGAAGAAGCTACTAAGAGATTGTTCGAAGATTAGCACAAGAGTTTCATATCCAGTGATGTTGGACTTCGAGCATTAAGCCGTGCAATTCGGAAAGTGCACTGCTGGATGCTGTGGACCTTTTGCAATGGATACTCGAGTCCGGCGTCAATGGAAACAAATGTGTTCTGAGGTGGATTGTCACGTACAACGACGGCTTCGGATGTTGCATGTCGCGCTTGGACGACTCCTTCACCACCGTCTTAATCCTGCCAGATGACCTACGAGGTCTCTCTTCTTGCTCCTCAGGCTCAAAATCTTCAGGAATGTCCACCATCGCTTGCTCCAGGATGACAGGGTCAGCCGCAGCAGCTTCTGTGAAGTCAATAAGGTGCTCTATCACGTCGCATTTCTCTAGCTCCATGCATGCCTGCACATGGAATCACACTCCTACTAAAGCTCTGAAGGAAGAAACAGGACCAACAATTTCTTATCACCAGAATGAGGGAAGAACTTTGCATGAGTTTGTCAAAAATAAATGTAAAAAAATAGAACCTCACGAACAAAAGCTCTTCTATAAAAGTCTATTACAAAAACATATCAAGAGCCCCATTGGAACTCCTGATCGTTCAGAAGGTGAGCGACTGTAGTAGTACAGCTGTAATCGAATGTTGATGAGTACTTGTGAAGAACCTATGAATCCACATTAACCCTAAAGGACCGTTGTCCCTTCGGGGACAAATGGGATTTCAGGCAGGTACCTACGGTCTCAATTTTTGTCATGATTTTTTGAAATTTTTTTTGAAGATAGAAAAACACATTAGCTTTTGGAGAATATAATTTTTATTCCAACTAATGCCAAGGAGCAAAAGTTATGTCCAAATAAGCACAAATTTGGGGGCTAGGGACAGCAAAAAAAATTCTGAAAAAAACTTGAAAAAAAAATTTAATTTTTTTTTCTTATAGATTATAAATTTTTCTACATCTAAAGCTTTGATCCATTCCATTTGGACTAGTTATGAGAAAGTTATGGACAATCTTGTTTTTTTGGGCAACTCAAGCATCTTCTTGAAAAAATAACTTATAAACTTCATTTTTGAATGCAATTTTAACACAAAAAAAAATTGTTGGAGAGGGTGAAGTTTGCTTTCTAGAACAATCTCACCATTGGGATTATTGCATTTCAATTCCATTGCAGGGTTATTAGCAATTTAAGTTTTTGTTCAATCTCATACCTTCTTCTACCTAATGATTTTTTAAAGAATGAAAATTAAGTTTTTTTTTTTTTTTTTTTTTTTTTTGTTTCCCAAGATTCCCAACTCAACTTCCCATCATGCAAAAATAGAATTCCAAACTCTATGGTGCAAAAATTTTAAGTTAAAAATGTTCAAAGTTAAAAAATCTAATCAAGCAAGGTGCAAAAAAGCTATTTTTACACTTTAAATGCATATATCTTCCAATCTGTGCGGTCAAAGTTCTTGAGTTTTTTATGACACATTCTTATAGTAGTCTAGCACAAGATCCTATGGTCAGATATGCAAAATGCTTGATTTTCAAACTTTTTTACTCTTTGCCATAGAGGTGGCAGTTTTGAGTGTCTTTTGACAAAATAAAGGCCATGGTCCTTTAGGGGTTAATGTAGTTTGCAAGGAACTTTTATGATCCCAACATTTGAAAGAGTTGCTTGCCCCTGCACGAGATGTTGCGCAAAATGCTGGAAGGAAAGAATTAATTTACCTTCATGTGTTCCAGCTCTTTGCGGAGCTTGGTGTTCTCTTCCCTCAAGGCGATGTCCAATGGTAAACCCGGGTAGCGGCGTGAAAGCTGCCGAGACAACCGCATGGATTCTCGCCGGGTGCGCTCGGGCTTCAGCAACACCGCTTGCACTTTCACCTCCGAATCGTCCATGGTGTACTTCCGTTTGTCTTTCACTATGGCTCGCAAGCGCTCCTGCATCCACCAAACCATTGACATCCATAAACTCAGTCCTTGTCTTTCCAGTTTCTGATGCTAAGTTTTCTCACCAAGATCTGCTTTCTTGCTCACTCACGGATTTGACATGTACACCGCAGTTGCAGTGAGGAATTATAACTAATGCAATAGAGAGGACGATATATTTAGTTACTAGTTAATACCGCTCCCCTAATTCTATTGTTGACAATCATTTTCCCAAGAGCTGCCATTCTCCTTCATCATCGAAATATCCAACTGAAGGTCATAGCGTCCTCGTTGAGGATATGCTAGAAACGTAGATTAGAAGCCTGGTTGGGGACGAAGTTCAAATATATTGCTACTCAAAATACATATTTTCCCACTACTAAGCTCCAAATTTAAGTACCTAGTACATAACAAGAAAGGTTAAGACAAAATTGTTTTAAGGACAAAACTATGAGATCGGTATCCATGCTCTCCATATCCGAATGCTTGGCTGCAACATCTATAGAAAACGAAAAGCTTTGCTGAGATTATGGATGATCAATAAGAAAGGAGTAGCAGGTGATTGGAAGGGATCCCGGCGTGGAGGGATAACTTACCCGGGAATTCTCGACGAGGGAGATGAGGGGGATGAGCCTGAGGTACTTGTCGATTTCGTCCTGGTAGTCGCGGAACTTGGTCACGTACATCCAGCCCATGGCCACGAGATACAAGTAGCTCTTGTCCCGACAGCTCTCCACCAGCACCACGGCCTTGCGCAGCGCGTGCTCGAGATGCTCCAGGGGCTCGTGGCACTCCGGGCGCTCCTTGAGGTCCGTCAGGTTCAGCTGGTCCAGCAGGTTGCTGATCAGCTTCAAGTGCTGCGCGAACTGGCGGCAGTTCTTCTTGTGCATGCGCGCGTTGTTGGCCGCTTTCACGATCATGGCGATGAGCTGCACGGCGTTGATGCCCGCCAACTGGCCCACGTTCGCCACGTCGCCCATTGCCAGCCATGGCATCCAGTTGAACAAGGCCGCCATCTCCAAATCTCTGAATTCCTAACCCCCCGCCCGACCTCCTCTCCGACTAACTTACAGCAACGCCATACTCACGCTCCCTCGCTCAAGCAGTTCCACGAGCAGCGGCAGCAGCAGCGCTACTACGAGAGCGAAGAAAACGAAGCCAAAGCCGAAGACATGCACAAAATACCTCGGCTACCTGCTGCTTTAATTAGCCCAAATCATCAGGCTCCGGTACAACTTACACAACCTGATTATCTAGAAGGGTACTCTGAGAGCAGATCTGGAGCCATGCAAAATTACGCCACGGCTCTCCCGACAATGTCGACGAGGACGAGATCGACGGGGCAACGAATTCTCCCAGCAACATTCTCTAGACAGCAATAATCCAAGAAACATGAAAACGGGATGACTATCGAGTAACAAAGACTGCTGCTGCTGTTTGTTGCTTATGGCAGGTTACGAATCTTGGCTGGGGCGTTTCGTTTCGTTTCGTATCGTTTGCAACGAGGATGCTGTCACTCTCCTAACGCCTCACCCCCACCACCACCTACTCCTCGTGAGAACCGTAAAAGAGAAGCCAGTTTCCAAGCCAAACTCCAATCGGTGGTCAGCAGCAGCGCCACCACTTTCAGTCAAATCGACCGACGCATCATTCCAGCTGCCATTGATGCGTGCAAAGGATCCCAACCCCAACCCATGCCAGACCAGACCAAAGTCACATCTTGCAAACAGAGAAAGACGTAGCAGTAAAAAATCCTCCCGCACGGGCCCTGTGTGAGTGGCACGAAGACGACGACGAAGGAGGGAGTCGTGAAGACGCCATAGCCAGCCAGCTACTTGCAAGGCGTCACGAGCAAATAACCACAGGGAAAAAGGTTAGCTGCAGCAGCTCTCCAGTAACAGCGATGGCGTGGTATGATGGGCAGGTTATGGCAGAAAAGCTAGTCAGATCCACGACGAGCCAAACGAATTCAACACATCCCGTTCCGTGGGTCCTCTTCACTCTGACCAGGAATTCCTACAACAAAGTGAAAATCCACAGTGCCCCCACCTCACGCAAATCGAAGAGAAAGAGAAAAGAGAAAGAAATCGTTGTTGAATCAGTTCAGGAGGTAGATTATGAGACCAAAATCCGGAGTACAGTGAAAGCGAGACCTCTTCCTACATTCTTCGGTTTGGCGAGGTAGATTCTTCTTCACTACTACAGTGCTCTCACTTGTTAACTTACCCGTGGAGTAGTAACTTACTTAGCTTGATCTCTCCATCTTTGGTTCCCATTATTCCATGCAAGCAACAGACCAAGATTTTTTCTGTGTTTCTTTACAGAATCATAAACAAACTACACGGAATCCGTAACTCGCATTTTATTGAGTGCATCAGCAATGGAGCATGAGCGTGCCTGCTGGCATGCTGGGGTTCATGATCAGGGGCATGTGGAAAGGAGAATCATTGACCCTCGGAACTGAGGCCGGACCACCAATGATTTCACCACATCACCGCCCTTCCGTAACACTCGTCTCTTTGGAAAGAGCCAGGTTTGCTCACTCGTGTTTTCTTTCTCTCCTAGTCTCTTGGATGTAGGCCTTGAGAAGAGTGTAGCACTTATTTTATATGATCATATGGTGTTCACCAAATAGTGCATTGAGGTTGCCCCACACTAATTTCTCAACATTTCACACTATTTAAATAGTTACCAAGATCACAATAATTTTTGTCATTAGTTATTGTGATAGACAACGGAGGAAGCAAGCATAGATTGGGTGCAACAAGTAGCCAGTTAGGAAATAAGGAAGTTGGGACTTTAGTCAACTAAACCAAGAAATACTATAGCATAGAGAGAGTTGCATGTGTCTTCAAGTGGTCCAAGATGAGTCATGAGGTAACTTTGCCAAGGTAAGGCAACCTAATCGTTAAGGCAACCTAAATGCACTATTTGGTGTAGTTAACATAACATTCAATAGCGCTACCAGGCGCTGCCCTCCCTCCAAATGAAATGGTGTGGAATATTCCACACCCATCTTTAGCTATGGGGACACTTGGCTAAATTTGTCAGAGAGTTTATGAAAGAGAGGCTCAATTTAGTGCACATACATCGATGTGAGGGCCAGCCATGTCAAAAAAAATTTTAAAAAAAACAAAAAAAAACAAAACTTTTTTTTGTGTGTGTGTCAAGATGAAGTTTGTGGATGATACCTAAAGACAAGGAAAGGCATCCTCTCTTCAAGCTACTAAATGTTATGTAATGAAAAAGGGGAGTTTTGTTAGATATCCTTGAGAATTGCTAGATTTGTGTTTTCAAAAATTGCACAAATATTCTTGACATACTTTCATAATTGCATAAATACATTTCTTCACAGTTATCAAAATTACATATCATCCACTTTTGGGTAGGATCTAAGGTGGGAACACCCATAAGCATGAGTTTAAGGTTTTTGAACATGATGATTATTAATAAACATTTAGCAAATTATAAGATCCTATTAGCAACAAAATAATAATAAGTTTGCACTTTTGAATGTATTATTTGGATATTGTGAGAATATATAAGTTGTGAGTTTTTAGAGAGCAAACTATCATTGCACCCATAACAAACACTAGGGTTTCATGTTCACACGTTGTACATTCTTGTCATTACATCTATTTACTTCCACAAATTTTTTAAGATTTCAAAGGTGATGGTTAAG
The DNA here is from genome assembly GCA_963920765.1 of Ulota crispa. Lineage (NCBI taxonomy): Eukaryota > Viridiplantae > Streptophyta > Bryopsida > Orthotrichales > Orthotrichaceae > Ulota > Ulota crispa. The sequence continues at coordinate 1,745,002 of OY987245.1, forward strand.
TGGACTGTCACAAGAATGGGTGTTCCTACCTTATGTTGTGTGATTGGCCTTGCCCAAAAGTGACATTCACCTTTGATAACTATGGAGAAGGGTGTTTTTGCAATTAATAAAGCACGTCAAGAGTATTGGTGCAATTTCAGGGGAATGCTATTTCATGAGCGGGGATCCATGAGCTTTGAGCCATGAGCAAGGATTTTTTGTCAAAATAATAAAATTTACCTATAAATGTGTATATAAGACACTATTATTGTGCATTTTAAACTACTATCTCTTGAAAAAATTGTTGTGTTTTTAATTATTCCATTGATTTTGAGTTGAAACTCCATTCCTACTCAAAGAATCTTGAATCTCCGCTCACAGCTCACCATTTTATGCACACCAAATAACGTTGTCCTGCAATTTCAGAAATACCAAAGACATTTGTAAAAATATTGCAAATTTTAAAGATACTCATCAAATTTTCCCTTAATAAATCAACTCTTAAAGATCGTATCCATTTGTAGTAGTTTTATGATTACAATTATGCATCTTTATTCAAGTCTAACAAAGACCAAATGCTTGTCACCACATATGAGTTCAACTTTCTCACCGTCCTTTAGTAGTTCTTTTAATGAAATTACCTCATATAATCTTGGATTGGTGGACACTTGTGAGTGGGCATTTGCGTTCTAAGTGGGTCAAGTTAGCAATTTTAGTGTAATGTTTGAGAAGGTTAGAAAGAGGTCCATTTAACTAGCACATAATAGAAAAATAATAATAATAATAACACTTAAGAAAAGGATATTTTTTAATTTATTTCAATAAAAGCTATGATACCACATTGGAAAGTGAGTTACAAACCAGGCAAACATTCCAGGTATGGCTAAACGTGGAAAAGCACCTTCGACTTTTTTATTCAAAAAGACTATCAACAAAAATGCAAGCCTTAAGTTATGTACTTAGCCCCCTCATGTTGTCCATCTTGTAATTGCAAGTTGGACCTAGATTTTTACCTCGATGTTCTTGTACTAGGATTTATAACTCAATATCCTCATAATATCTTTTGATAACTAGTCCTCATGTCCTCATGGATGGCCATTCTACCTCTATACTTCCTTGTACACGTATTGTAATCCACATTGTAAAAAATATACCCACTATTTGTGCACTTGTACATAGGCCCTCTTCCAAATAGTCCCATATATAGCCGCCCTTTGCTTATGCCCAGTTGCCCACACACAAAAAAGTTATTTCTGTATTGTGCATCTATTCCTTCAATATGGCATTAAAAGTACACACTAAATAAACGTAAAAATGAAAAAAAAAAAAACAAAACCAATCTCTAGAGAATCATAGGTACTCTCCAGTGATTCCAAATATAATATCAATTTTGGCTCAAGTGGCTAAAACCACTTCTAAAAAGCTAAAATTTTCAAATTTTACACTTCATAGGTCACATGTTTTTTTAGCTGTATAAAAAATAAATGATAAAGTAGAAATCCTGAAATACTTAGTCAGGTACTCTCTGATGAATTGTCCATCACCATAATTTCCTACCGTAGGAATTCATTGGAACCAGCATCAAAAATCCTAACAACTTGGTTTGCAACTCAATTGGAGATGGCTACCGGATATTTCTGTTTGAAGCATCCACCGTGCTTTTTGATTTGGTACCAGTAGCAGTGACACATTTCTTTAATGCAAAACACGGTGTACCGTAGCTGTAAAAGCAGCCAAATAATAAATAAAATTTCAATATACTAGGGTTCCCCCACTTTGAAAATCTTCCACTTTGAAATCCTACAGTTTTCCTTTCTGAAAAAACTTTTTTTATTTATTCATAGTTTTCCAACGATTGGACCTCTGTTTTCTGAAAAGGAATTGACACCAAATAGTGCATTTAGGTTGCCTTACCAATTAAGTTGTCTTACCTTGGCATAGTTATCTCATGATTCACCTTGGGCTACTTGGAGGCGCATGTAACTCTAGAGTTTGTCTAAAGTTGTAGCTTCCTTGCTTCTTGACTTTGGCGCTTGTTGTTGTGCTCAAGTTTGCTTCCTTCCTCCATTGTTTATTACAATAATTAATGACAAAAGATAGTCTTGATAAATATTTAAGGAAAAATTTCATAGATACCCTAAAGTATGCTATATTTTCATAGATACCCTTGATTTATCAAAAATATCACAAATATCCTTGGCCCAAAAAATTAGGCGTTTGTTTTGTTATGTATGTCACTTCCTTCTCCCTTCGTGTGCACACTACTTCTTTCTTGTTAAAAGTGAGCACAAAGAAAGAAGGAAAGTGGCATGCACTAGTGTTTGGGGAGAAATTTTAGCTTCACCTGCTAAAATCCGGCATTTTTCAGTTTCAACTAGATATTTACTAACATGCACCAATTATTTTTTGTAAAATTTCTAAATTTCTATTGTAGTAATACTATATTTAGAATTATGGAAAAAAGGACCGGTTTTTTAGCTGGTAGTTTCATATTTCAACTAGATTTTTTATAATTTCAACCGGTTGCCACTGCGGGTTCTCCCCAAACCCTGGCATGCACAACAAAAAAATGCCTAAATTTTTTGGCCTTTTGAATATTTGTGATATTTCTGAAAAATCAAGGATATCTATGAAAATATTGCAAACTTGAAGGTATCCATGAAATTTTCCCAATATTTAAATAGTGTGAAATATCAAAAAATTAGTATAGAGCAACCCAAATGCACTATTTGGTGTAGTGAATCTGCTGAGTGTCTGGTGAGGGAACCATTTTTCATTTATGAGCTCTGACGTGATTGCATGCCCCTTGTGGTTTTTTTAAGTTTAACCCCTAACCGAGGAGGACGTCATTTTGTGACGTCTCCATGACATGACGAGGCTGGTGGTAGACGACGAAAAATAATGAATTGTCATTCAATATTTTTGGGGAAGCGTTCATTGAGTGTGAGCAACTCTTGTTGATAGAAAGCCCCTCTTGAGAACCTGCAAAATTTTCTACACAAGTGGATATTTAATACACTCATGAAAAAATTGCTTTTTTGTTGTACTTCACGACTTTTTCCTCCTAGTTTTAAATTTGAATTATACCCATGACTAGTATATTTTTTGAAATTGAGTGGAACTACAACTATATATTTTGAACTTGAGTACCAAGTCTAGTTTCCATGTTGGTTTGAAAATTTAAAAACTTCTAGAATTTGAATATTGTATTGCTATTTTGAGTTGTAGGTCCATTACCAAGGGCTATTTCATTTCTAATTATATCATTACACTAAAAAATTGGTACACTCCACAATGTTTTACAATAAAATATGCACATGTAATGAAATTTTCAGAAATTTCAAACTCATTTTGTAATTTGTATGAATCTTCTTCAAATTTTCTTTAAAAATCCACAATATTTTTAAGTTCTCATTAAAAAAAACCTGAAATTTGAATGCAAAAGATGTGATGTCACCTCAAAAAAATTACTCCATTAGTCCCTCTAAAAATGTCCAAAAAAATTCTTGGTAAAGGATTTACTGTGTTTTTAGTCTTTGTGCTAGTGACACAAGCATTCTAGAATCAATTTACCATCTATCATATGTGTGCAAAATCTCTAGCTTTGATGTTGCCTTTTAGATACACAAATATCATGCAAAAAGTAACATGTTTGTGTATATTGCTAGCTCCTCATTATTGATGATTTAAAGATTAGAAGCAACAATGGTACTTCATATGGGCAAGGCCAAGTTTGCTAGGAGAGGAATGCCCCCTAACTGCTTAACTTGCTCCCGTAAGATCATTGAACATGACAAACACTCTCTCAACGTTGAAACCAATAAAAGGGAGTTTTTTGGCAGTACAAGAAATGTGATTTGGAGGTTTTTTGGAGATCAAAGGGAGTACTAACCCCTAAGTGTCTTGCTAAGAAAGTTTAGCATACCTCCAATATGGAACCTTCAACACATTCCCTCAATTTTTAAATAGTTGAACAAGTATTCACACAATCCAAATTGGTCATTCTATACCCAACTATAAATCAAATGCTTCAAGCTAGTTTGATTTCAAATCCAACTAAATTTGCAAAATCCCCATCATTGGGAATCTCATGTTTGTTAATTTGGGTAGGAGTTCACAATATGTATTTTGGACTTTGATGTGGTTTTCTCCCCCAAAAAATAATTACCTAATGGTTGATCCCATGAGACCATGTCTAGCTATACTTGATGGAAAAAATAACTCCTCAAATGGGAAAAAACTCCAAAACTTATGGTCATTCAAAGCAAGTGGATTTAGTTGGCTCACTACTTTAAATCTACAAAAACCTTGCCCAATTGAGAGAGAAAAAAGTGACACATCACCAACCTTCTCCCCTGTACATGGGTATGTGGGCTTCCAACCCATCCCATCCAAAATTCCTCCATCCACAATGCAATGGACAATGCCTATATACACTCCCACTAATAGTTTTAATATTAAAAATAGTAAACTCAAATGTTTGGGTGCAAAATCTAGAAGCTTCAAGGAACAACAAGCCCATCCAAAAGTTATGTTGGACTTTTAGCTCCATTTGGACTTGAGTGGCAGACCAAAACTTGGGCATGCAATGCTTCTTTTGTCTACTTTTACACCTCCAAGATCCCCATTTGGCCATATTGGGCTCTTTGGTCCTTTAGGGGTTAAACCAAATTTAATTTCAATTCTGCCTAAGCTTTAAATTTTTGGAACTTATTTTTTTGTTTAAATTTAACCACTTTTTAAACAATTTCATGGGGAAACACCGGGTATGGCCACCAATATTCACAACGTGAGACAATTTATCCATGGCTATCTTACCAAAAACACAAACAGTAGTACGTGGCTAACATCAACCCTTGTAAGAAAAATGATTTGCTAAGATTACTATCCCAGCTTGGCATCTCATTGACTTAGCTCAAAGTAGCCCTACAGTTAGCTAAGATTAATGCTTTCCTAAGGTGAACTCTTTTCTGTCTGGAGAGGTTAATCTTAGTTAGGCACCATTGTAGCCAACTAAAATGCAAATACCATAGAGTTGAGATCAATGTACGAGGAGTACCGGCATTTAGTTACGAGATAGCCGTTTGATTTTAAGAATTGTCAAATTGAATTCAAAAGTTTAGGAAAATAAACAAACCATTTGAGTATATATATATATATACTTTCTTTCTTCCTATAAGTTTAACTGGGAATATACTCTAGAAAACCGGTTGGTCCAAGAGAATGTAAGATATTGGCTGGCTAAGCTAAAAAACTCCATGGATTGTGATTAAGATTGATTTTTTAAAACAGCTAAGTTAGCAGTATTTTTAGCCATTTGACTGAGGATGAAAATCACATTTGAGATCACTGATAGCCATGGATCCAAAATGGCTACCCAAATGACTTAAACAACGATGAAGGAATTTTAAAAATGAATTCTTGTTTCACCAAATAATAAACCAAAACACAAGAAAAGTAAAGAAAGGGCTGGAGAAGGAGGGATAACGGTGAGGGGAAGGAAAAACATCTTTAACCCCTAAAGGACCAAGCAAAGTTTTCACCAAAAACTCTTCAAAACTTTTTAGAGCATCAACCAAATTTGAAAACAAAAACATTTTTATGCATATCTGATTGTAGGATCTTGTAGAACAATGGTTTTAGAAGATGTGGAATTTTTTTTAGAGTTTTCCACTAGGTGGATTGGAAGTTAGAATGGTTTGAATATTCAAAAGCGTCTTGTAAAAAATCGGGCAACTATCCTTCAGAAGGTGAAATTCCTAAGGAAAAAAGGCCATGAGGGTGGTGTTTCTCTAAATTCCTTATTCCACCTAAGTAAAGTACATGTCAAAAAAGTTTCAAATCATTTGGAGTTGTATAAAATATGGAAAAAAATTAGTAAGTAAAAAGAAGTAGAGAATGATTCAAAACACTAAATCGTTAAGAATTTAATTATGGAAATGAAAAATGCCAATCCCAATGGTCATAATGTTGTCATAGTTCATTCTTTGGTTTTGTTTTTTTTCCAAAATGTTAAAAATTGAGTAAAATAATGGACCTCAAAGTTTATTTTGGAGTAGAGAATCCATAATTGCCCACAAACAAAAAATCCTCAAACTTTCACCTCGTTGATCCAAACAAATTGATTCAAAACTTCCTACATTCAGATAAATCTCCTAAACCAATTTAAAGAATTTGTTTTTGAAAAACGTGTTTTTTAAAAATCTGCCCAGGCTGCATGCCGAACGTAAAAAGCAACATATTAGGCTATAACTTTTTACTCATAATTCCAAATGTCATGAAATTTAATGCATATGAAAGATAAACCTTGCCCCCACATTTTATTAAAATTTTAGCCTAAAATATGAAAAGCTCCAATCTCAGGTACCTGCCCAAAATAGCTATGTTTCTTAAAAAAAAAGGGGTCTGCTCCTTTAGGGGTTAACCACATTCTCTTCAAATCATTCTGACTGGAAATAAATCATGTATTTAAAGGAAGCTTTTTTATTGTGGAAACTATTTGTTTTAGTTTCAAAATCATGTTTAAAGGGTTATTTCAACTTTCAATTTCAAATTTTGTTGATAAGAATCAACGTGTGCGATAGTAGATTCAATTATGTAAATATGATATATGGATCATAGTCTAAAAGTAGTGTTTGAAAGTATTATATAATTATTCTTCTAAATCGTATATCATGACTACCCATACATATTTGGAAGTCTACAATAATTCTATTGTCCTTAAGAGAATAACGATCACTACCATTAATGTTGTGGATCTTCAAAACATTTGCATACATCTTTCAATTATTAATTTTTTTAATATGTAGAGAACTTGAGGTTCCCTTCATTGTTTGAAAAAAGGTGTAAAAATTGACCATTTTTATAATAGAACTTTAACTGGCACTAAAATCCACAATTTTTATTTTTCAATTTATGCGAATGGGGTGTTTGTGATGAACAATGTAGTTGAGACAAGTGCGGCTTGCTAACCTCTATTTGTTTTTAGATTCAAAGTCATTTGCATGGTCATTTGATACCATATTCATAAAAAGGTCATAGATAATAATTTGCAAACTTAACCTCTTAATCCCTAAAGCACTAAGCTTAATTTTTCATCAAAATTGCCCCAAAACTGCCATTTCTAGTACAAGTATCAAATTTTAGAAATAACAATAAAAATCGGACATATGTAACTATAAGATCTTGTACTACACTAGTATCAAAAGGTGTCCAACAAAATTAAGAAACTCTCACCATATAGATTGTAAGACATTTGAGTTTGAATTTTCAAAAAGCCTTTTTTTTGCCCTTGCAAAAATTCATGCACCTACACTTCACAAGGTCATATTTGTATGAAAAAAACTCCAAAATGGTTGTGCTTTTTTGTATTTGTTCTTCAAAGCAAGTTGGGTACACACTTGAAAATTATCAAATTACTTGGAATTGTAAAAGATATGGAAAAACAATAGTAAGTAAAATGAAGCAGAGAATGATTCAAACCACTAAATTGTTATGAACTTAATTATGGAAATGAAAAATTCCAATCCCAATGGTTGTAATGATGCAATAAACAATCTACATCTTTTTGTTATGTTTTTTTGTAAAATATTGAAAATTGAGTAAATTAATGGACTTCAAATTTTATTTTAGCATAGAGCATCTATAACTGCCTGCAAACAAAATCTCCTCATAACTTTCATCTCATTGATAAAAATGGAATGATTCAAAGCTTCCTAAGAATATATAAATACAAAGAACCAATTTCAAAAACAAAATTCAAAAAATGAAAATTTCAAAGGAGCTTTTTGGCTGCCTGTCAAGCAAAGAAATCAACATATCATGCAATAACTTTTGAACCATGAAGTCAAAAGCTATGAAAATTGTTGGCCCTTAAAGCTACTCCTCAGACACATCATGTATGAAAATTTCAAAGAAAAAAAATGAAAACCCCATTGGTAGTGAGCTGCCCAAAATTGCTATGTTGCTATGTTGCCAAAAAGGTTGTTCACGGCTTCAGGGGTTAAAGGACAATTGTTTGTTCAATAGACAATTAAAAACTTGGATAGGTTCCTATGAAATCAATTTTAGGGAGATGTTTCTAAAATTTGGAGAAAAGGTGCATACAATGAATGTCCTTGTCTGAGAGAGAGAGGAAAAAAAAAAAACTTCAATTGGATGCTCGAGTAAAGTTGTGTTAACCCCTAAATGCCAAATCAACCATTTTCTGGTCGCTACCTTTTTTTGCGGGCTACCCAAAATGAAAATAAAATGTTTTTTGAAAAAAATAAAAGATATTTTCATATAGACAAGCAAGTCTACTTTCCAATCCAATTTGAATAATGTCAATCCAAGTTAAACTCCACCAAGGAGAATTTTTCAAAGACAAACACTTCAATACTTGCTAGTGTTACAAAATTTACTATTTTGGGAAACTAATGATGTTCTCTCCATAAAAAATATTGCATTTTTCAACTTTCAAATAGAATTTATATTTTTAACCAATCATACTAAATTTTAAACTTTGTGACTAGAATTTGTAATTTTTATGAATATTAAATGGTAAATGCTTCTAAATTCATTAAATAAGAGTACAATTTTTTTTTTTGAATGTTTGACCTTATGGATAATTACTAAACATCATGATTCTTGTTTCTCTTTTAAAATAAACTTCATTGAAGTTACAAAGTATCATTTTAGAACGCATTTATGTTTTGCCCTTACCCCTTGGGAGTTTAGGGGTTAAAATGACGTAAACTGCTTGAGAAGCTTGGTGCAAATAGTGACAACAAAAAAATGCCCAAAATTAGCTTCAATATTAATATTGGTGGGGGTTTGGGTGAAAATCTTGGCATGGGTCTTGGCAAGGATTTTGGCAAGAGATTTGGCAAAGGACTTGGTGAAATGTTTTTTTTTTTCTACTAGACATGACAATGGTGAATTAAACTATCATGTGTGTTCATGAGTGTAAGAATAGTGAAGAGCGGCCAAGACCAATGACGCATTTCCAATTCCCTTTAGAATATGCAAATTTCTTTTACATGATTGAAGATGATCAAAATTGCAACAAATCAACCCTACTAGATATTATTACCCCTCATACTCAAATTTGAATGGACGTTATGTGATTTGCAATGATGGTAAGACGTGACCTCACACGTTTGGCCAAAATTACAATGACAAATATATGTATGGCCGTAGGGGATGTTTTGAAAAATGTCATGATAATTTACCCACAAAGGGAAGAAAGTATAAATGGTTTTTTGATTTTTTGATTTTTGGTTTAGCATTTTTTGGAAGCCAATATTAGCTATTTGTAATGATTTTTTTTAGCAACTGGCAATTTGTTTAGCTCACTAAATCAAAAAAGTTTAGTATCTTATTATTGAAGCATAGGGCTAACAAAAGGTTTTTTTCTTTATTGAAAAGGATGGCATTTAGGAAGTCAATCTTCCTCACTATATCTTGCTTTATTCATGTAGGAGATTTAAAGATTATGGATAGTGGCAAAACTTGAATTAGCATAACTTTGCATGCTTTAGTAGTTTTATATATATATATATATATATATATATATATATATATACACACACACACACACACACACACATACACACACTTGTAGAAGATATGGGTGACATCATTTCACTGTTTGGATTATTATAAAACAAATTTTGACTATGTAAGAAATTTCAAAAGATTGCCTGGAGTATAGTTGTTTTCTTTCACCACATTATATTGCAGGCTCATTTAGAGTCAAGCTAGACATCTCAAGTGCATATGAAAATTTTCATGATTGAACCTAACATCATACACTTATAAATGCCTCTAATCCTTGAAATTTGTGTAGAGTAAATAAGTTTAGCTAAGAGGGCTCAAAATTTGTTGTCCCTTTTAGACAAGGCCAAAAACACTTTTTGTGGAACTATGAATGTTGTAATCTTTTAATTTGCCAGACCAAACGGGCTGAAATGTTTTCCACACGTTGCCTTACTTATATATTATACTTTCATATACTTTCATATGGTTACAACTCAGATAAAAAGTTTTTAAGTTGAATTTTGAATAAATCATCAAATAGTGGCAGTTTTGGACTTTTCTTCTTCTGCAATACCCTTCGGGCTTTAGGGGTTAATAAAGGCTAATTACTGTTTAAAGTTAACAAATGTGGAGAACATGATAACTTTCGGAGACATGGTGATATTGAAATTATCCATTGGCATAAATAAATGAGTGTTTTGCATACAAACAACTATATCCATCCAAACAAATTGGATACTTTTTTGATACAATGTTACGTCACTTTTCTACCAATTACCTTAACACCAAAAAAAAAATCAACGAAAAACGGATAAAATTGGATAAAATTGCAAAATCCTTCTCAGAAAACATAACTCCTGTCAATTTTTTGGCAAACAATAACTGCTCATATGCATGAGCACACACGTGCATGATTCTGTTCATTTTCCCTAATGTCAGATGAAATCCCAAACTTAACAAGTTATTGAGTAATTTTTTAGATTTATATGAAAGTAATATATGGTATTAATGAACTAATGATTTCCATCTCAAAGATACATGGATGTACTAATTTGTGGCTTTGCCATAATGATTGGTTTTTTTCTCCTAGCACTCTCTGAAATATGAAAAGTTAAGCACTCTCTGAAATATGAAAAGCTAAGCACTCTCTGAAATATGAAAAGTTAAGCACTCTGAGAATTTTCTTAACCCTTAAACATCCGGTAAGTGGCCGTGGCCAATCCACATTGTAGCTTCAACAGTGTTCATATTGTAGCATCAATATTGTTTTGATTGATGGGCACCAATAGTATTGCTTCTAAAAGTTTCAAAAATCAATATTGCATGATGACCTCATGAAAATTGCAATAAGGGTAACTTGGGACCTAACACCATGATTTTAAATTTTCTCACAATTTGGGTTACCTAAAAATATGAATATATTTAATAAGATTATTATTTTCCTTCTATAATGGATCATGTGTTTACAGTCACTTTGAAGAAAAAAACAGATGAAAAACAATTTTTTTCTGTTTTACCGACTGAATTTTCAGGGCCAAAAGACGATAATCGTCCTCATGGACGTTTATGAGTTAAAAACCTTTAAAAACTATTCAAAAATGACCAGCCAAGTACAGTATATGGACTTGCTGAATCATGATATGCTGGATGCCAAAGCCTGGATTTCTGGTAAGTCTAACCCGATTTCGGGCCCACTGTATGTCTGTATGTGAAGGGCACTTGGGGAAGAACGGAAAAATAAGTAAAATAGATAAAAAAATCTACTAAATTAAGAGAATATAGGAAGCTACCCTGACAAGAGCAAATATAATTATTTGAACCCAAGGTGCCCCATACTTGAACCAGTGCTTTGACTGCTTTCCAGCCCAATTATTTTATTTTACGATTCTCAATTCCCACAAACTTGTGCTCCACGTGGACTCCCTTGTGAAGAACGCCTCTTATTAAATAAGGGGCAGGTCACGCCATATGCCACGTCGTCAACAAGACAAGTCCTATTTCCACCGGCCACACCCCAATTTTATTGGATCACAAAGGAGCCAAAATAACGATTATTCAAACAGTAAATCAAACCTTTCATGCTATTTTTTTTAGACTTTGCTGAAGTTGAGTTTTATTGTTGCTAGAGCTAGACCCATTTATTCTTGAAGCAAAGCCCCAATTTCTTCGCTATAATTTTTTTTTATAAATGTTACTGAGCATGAATAAGTGAACCTGAACTTAGTCTAAGGTGTTAGTCCCAATTTTCAACCTCTTTATCAATCAATCTTCAAGATATTTTTCAATGGGACTTAACCCCTGAAGCTGTTAGTCCCCTCAAGAGACAAATGGGATTTCGGGCATGTTTCTATGGCTATACTACTTAGTGTTATTTTTTGGAGCTTTTATTGAAGGTGAGGAATTCAAAAATCTATATGGACATCTAATTTTTTCTTTATTTCGACATTCAACAAAGAAGTTAAGCAAGAATTTATCAAAATTAGGGGAGGATGAGCAATTTGGGAAGCCTGAAGAACTTTTTTTTAAATTACATTTTTTTCAAATAAAATTTTGAAATTGGTTCTATAGATTTACATATAAGTGGGAAGCTTTGAATCATTCATTTCAATAGATGAAAGTTATGAGGAGTTTAAGTTTACTGGTAGGTATGGTTTCGAGAGACTCCATACCTACCTCCAAACTAAAACTCCTCATAACTTTCATCCCATAAATTGAAATTGAATGATTCAAAGCTTCTCACTTACATATAAATGTAAAGAACCATTTTCAAATGTTTATTTCAATAAAATTTGATTTTTTAGAGAACTTTTTTGGGTTGCCCAAATTGTCTATCCTCCCCTAGTTTTGATAAATTCTTGCATAACTTCTTTGGCTAATGTTGGAATGAAGAAAAAATTAGATGTCCATATAGATTTTTTGAAATCTCCACCTTCAATAAAAGTTTCAAAAAATCTCACAAAATAGTTTAGCCATAGGGACATGCGTGAGATCCCATTTGTCCCTTGAGAGGACAACAGTCCTTCAGGGGTTAAAACCAAGGGGCAATTGATGTTGTGTCCCATGTCCCACATTGCCAATTTCCAACTTAATATGATTGTAAAGAAAAATTATACATAAAAAAAAATATTGGATATTTTTAATAAAAAATTGTTGGAACTTGATTGATAAGTTAGAGTTTTATTTATTTATAAGTCTAACTTTTTAAACAAATACAAGGAAATAGTGTCCAAATTGACTAAAATGTTCAAATAGTCAAAAACTAAACAAAAACATGTCTAAATTGACAAAAAAATGTCTAAATCAAGGTGCCCTAATTGACATAAAATGTCCAAATTGACACTGCTCCCTTATACACATTCACTTTGCATCTCATAATCCAATTTCAATTTTAGATACACACATTCATTATATTACTTTTTGAAATATTTATGTCTCACCTCTCAACCAATCAGATTTTAAGAATCCAGTGGTACTTAGGGCTTGGTGTGAACCGCCCTTATTACCATCAAATTACTTAATTCCGTGTCCGCGGTTGAAAAAACTGCCCAGAAGCTGGCCAAGTACAGTATCAAGTAAACTCCCTAGGAAAGCCTCAGTTTCAAAGTCATCAAAATAAGTCCAAGTCTTAGCTTTACATGCATTCTACTGTACACAAAAAGTTTTTCCTTTCTACTGACCCCACTTCTAATTCTTACTCAAAATCGCGTTCAAAAATCTTGTATTGGTATTAAACTTGTACCTTGTTTTATTGCAAATGACAACAAGGGTAGAATTGCACACAATGATCACTCTGCATTAAGTTATGAATTTATCTTAGCAAAATAAAGAAACAAAACATATTTGTCAGGGAGTTTTAGTGTTTACACAACTTTAGGTGCAAAAAATTAAACGACCTACGAAACCTCTATTTAATTCAAATTTGTCAGGTTATTATCAAAACCTGGAACTTGGAAGACAATCGCATGTGATTAGAGTGCTTAACACAATATACATCAATTTAGGAAAAAAACATAATTTTGGAACTTTTGGATTCTTTTGTTCTTGAAAGAGTGTTTATACTTTTTCAAAGACACAAAACTCAAAAATCCCAAAATTGCATTTTTTTTTTCCGAAAATAATGAACATTGTGTTGCTTGCAATAGTGTCTTGTTCTCATTTTAATAAAAATGGAGTTGAATAAAACTTCAAATGTAACTTAGTATAAAGTTGGTAGAAGAAGCAATGTGAGAGAATTATCAAAAAAATTGATGTAGAAAATAGCTTCAATGATTGCCTTTGGTGATGAAAATTGCAAGTGCAATAAAGAGGTGGATATGGAAGATTTGAATCATTGGGCTCTACAAGGGGCTTGTGAATTGTATGCATTTAATTGCAGGTTTAAACAAAGTTATTTCAAAAAATAGGTGGTAAATTTATTATTAAAAAAAAAAAAAAAAAAAAAAAAAAAAAAACTACTTAATGAAGATAAGATAAATAGTGTATGACAATTTAAAGGTGATGAAATTCAATACTTCTAAAGTCCCAATAATTTGTTTTGATGTAGTGAAGTTGCCAATTCACTTACCATATACAAGTCGTGGCATGCATAATTTTGAGGATTGTTTGCTACAGCCTTATACTAATTATTATTGATTTTGTTCATCCATTACCTTCCATGATAAGGATTCCTCTCATCATTGTTTTTTGCATCATTTAAAGCTTTAATACCCCTTAGTCTATCTTGAGATTGTGTATTGTCTAGTGATCTTCAAGAGATGCATTTTTAAAGTATCAAGAAGGTTCTTGTAATAATTTAACAAAATTTGGGCGATACCAATTTTCAACATTTATTTTTACCAATATTCTATACATAGCACATTGGGATTAATATATATTAATTTCAAAGGCGCATATTTTGAGATTCAGAAAAGGCACTCCAAAATTGAATTGCGGAAAACAATTTTCCAAATAGCTTACAAATTCATTGAAACTAGTTCACACTTCAAAATTTTCAAATCTTACAATACAAATAGTTTTATGGATTTCCAAAATTTATTTGTACTGTACATACGGTGAACCAATAACAAATCAACAAATCAAATCTTACAAATTTTCAAAATTATATATATGCAATAATTGTTCAAGAACTAACACCAAACATTTTGTAGGGTATTGGTGCTAGTGCATCTCTACAAAGTTTTAGAGCACAAGGAGTCAAGGTTTTTGGGGGTGATTTTCTATTTCTCTTTCCTTTGGGTTATGTATTGAGCAATTATTGCCTTGCCAAAATTGAAAGCCAAAGGAATCCTTGATGATGTGTTTTTAAAATTTGTTCTAAAGAGTACATCTTTCTCTTTCAAATTTGGAATTTTTAATTGAGGGTAAATGCATTAAATAATTTGAGTATGAGGTTGTCACTTATCAATGTAAGGTGAAGCCATATGTGACAAAAATATATAATAAGGATTTATTTTTTGTTGTCCATGGACTTAATTAATGCATAAGTTTTTGTTTTAAAATGTAGTTCAAGAGAAACATGGTATTTGTAAGAACATCACAAGTGATTGTGAAGTTTGGCTGTATAGGAGATAGATTTGGTCAATTATATGAAAATGTCCTCATTGTTTATGTCAGTGCAAAATTTCCATATGAACATGGTTTTTTGTTACTAGCTTTTCTTGAACATACAAAATTATCTCTTATGACACTTCCATATGATATGAGCATTTTTCAAAAATAGTATATTGATAATAGTTCATAAACAATTGGTGCTTTGAAAATCAATTAATGAGAGATGTACCCTTCATCACAATTTTCTTAGTGAATTTTTTGAATCTCATGTTTTGTACCAATCTAAAGAATAGAGTCATCACATTTTATTAAATTTGGATGCAAGTAATTCATTATAAGATTTAATCTATTAAAACTTTTATGTTTAGTCCACAGAAGGATATTTTTTATTATTATTATTGTTACTAATTTTATACCATAGAGTTACATGCACTTGGATGTGCAATTGATCTTTATGTAGTTTTGAATCACCCCATTTTTTTATGACAATTACTAATAATTGTACATGAAGGGATCATGATTTGTTAGAGAGGAGATCATCATAGATTACATTGTAGGCCAACAACTAATACAAGCTAAATAAGGATAGGAATACATCTATCAACACCTTACCATTCTTCTATGTACTTATAGCCATTGTTAAGATCTCAAGACTCAAGATATCAAACATGGATTGCTAGTATAAATCATGAATATTGTAAGCAATGAAATTCACTATCAATAAACCTGTAACTTTGTTATTTGATAAAAACATCTTCAAGAATTTTTGCTTGCAATTCATATACATTTAATAGAAAAATGATTTGCTATCAACTATTAACTTTTGAAGACAAATAATAAGTTCATCTAAAAAAATTTAGAAAAGCAAAAATGAATAAAATAGATGATTGTAAACCCTTAGTTTCACAATAAATAAAATAAATTATAATATTACCAAAATGTTGACAAATCCAATGTCCATGGCCAAAATAACCGAATAAGATTGCATAATGCATATATATGTATTACTTGCGCCCAATAAGCTATAATAAAATTTCAATCCATTAACAGATTACTGTTTCTAAGGTTTATCAACTCAAATTTTGTACTCGAATTAATTGTTTAACTTGGACCTGTGAAGCTGCTGTAAGGCCACGGTATTTACGAGGCACACATGGTGATCGACGAATCCTACAGTTGGAGCACGGATGACTCAAGCCACCTACAGTAAGTTACTGGTTTCTTTATACCCACAAACCAGACATGCACTTGTGTAAGCTGTAGAAAATAAAAAATTACAAACAATTTAGAGCCTTCTTTACTGGGATGGCATTCTGTGCATGACGTTGCAATGCTTTCTTTTTTGTAACTTGATGAAAATGCTCAATAAAACGAAAATGCACTTAGACAAAGTTGCATATGATGGTTACTTCGGACATTAAATATCAACCAACCAAAGCAGATCAGAAAGTACTTCCAATGTAATGTTGCAACTTTGCCACAATCCTTTGAGGCTGCTGAAACGGCTAAGTGTTCCAACTGCAGGGAAAATACAAATTTCATTAGAATGATTAGAAGTAGAAGTAAGGTAACATGCAAAGAACATAACACAAGAGAGAATGATACAAATGCGAAGCAAGACAAATGAGAACACACAACACACTGCATGACCACTATCAATATAACACAGAAAATAATTGCTTATAGCAATTTGAAGGGCTGCACCAAAAAGCAACCAACTGGGCATTCTTCAGCAGAACCAAAATCATCACTGTTCCCGTGATGGCAATTACAAGATGCAAAGTTCGTAGATTGAACTCTACACTAAATACAATATATACTACAATGAGGGAAACATTTAACCTGGGGAATAGAAATCATACTCTACAAAATCTTCATATTGAACCGTGTTCTCTATGAAAAGATATCTTTGGATGCCCAAATCAAAGGTTCAAAGTACTGTTTGGCAGCTGACTCGAACCAATACAGAAAAGCATTATTTACCGGATTCCCTCACATATCTCCGAAGTCATTCTTTTGCAAGCCCTTTTTTCACATTTTGTTGCACGTCAAAAATAACTCTCCTGTTTCGTGATCTTCTTCAACTAAGTGGTTTATTGACCTTAGATGATTATTTTCAAGCTCGTGGGCCCGGCCACCTCCTTTTCGCAGGTCTTCCTGTAAAACAAACTCAAGTTTACTAGGGTCTAAACTCTTATGCTTCTCTCTATGGCCTCTATTCTCTGATGCTCTGCTAACACTTTCAACAAAGTGAACAGATTGGTCTACAAAAGTAATGCTTTCTTCAGGGATGCACAAAACGTTAGACTTAATAAGCGATTTCTTGCCTCCTTTACTTTCGTTTTGCATCAGATTCATGCCGTCTGGAGAGCTATCCGCCACCGACTGTGAAGTACGAGGAAGGCCCAGAGCCTGAGCAAACATCCTCCCTGCTGCTACCCCGGTTCGATCCTTGCGAGGGGACCTGGTGAACATTACTCCAGTAGACCTGTCAGGAAGAACTAAAATGTTTAAGAATAGCAAAGAGCTACGATGTAGCCATCAACTGATGTCAAAAAAAGCAACTTCTATCACCCGCACCAACCAAATAGAGCCAATTAGCTAACTGGAATTAGTTACTGAACGCTTGCACTGCACAAGTTATGTCAGTTAGCAAATTGGTGTACTCTCACTAACTTGCAATGATTTTTTACATTCATTTCCACCACTTAAATTACCGATTTTTATATAAGTAAACCAATTCTGCCAACACCAATGGTTCGAAGAGCTCAATCGGTCCAAACTAACCAAGTATCAACGATAATCTAACTTGAAAGCCTAACACGTCCGTAGCTACCTCGCAAGTGCAGGTACACAACAGATTAGTCAATTTCCAACTAGCTAATGGATCTTAACTTTGCTAATTGGTGCTACTTCGTTGGTGTAGGCGGGGCTCAGTTCAACTAGTAAAGATAGGTACTCTCATTCGACACAGAACCGTGTTGTGATCAAACATTCTTGAGAATATATTGTCCTAAAAACTGACTGCAAATAATAGAGAGAATACTTACTGCTGACTGGCTCCACTGCATTCAGCGGAACGCGTATCCTTCACTGGAGCATCCCTTGGTCGCAAACTCTCCTCTGTTTCCAAAGCTTGTAAGGAAACACCTGAAGCTAAAGATGCTCCATCTGTCCCTCCATCAGAATGTCTGAGATGTGCCCTGATACTAACACTTGAATTTTGATTAATCGTGATTTTTCTATCTGAACCCCGAGAGGATGGGCTTGACACAGGAAACCCAAGAGCTTGTGTCAGCATGCGTCTAGCTGCCTTAGCAGGGGAATGTCTTGGAGCCTCCTGCGGTATCTCTGAAGGTACACCTTCCAAATTCGTGCTCTGTACCATAAGCCGTACATATGTTTAAGGGAAAGAAAATACACAAAACATGTACAAAATTACTTAAAGCGTTAAAGAATACGAAATAAGAAAGCGAAAATAGGAAAAGTGAAGCAAAGCAAAGGGTAAAAGAGATTCATACGATTTCGGTCGGTGGAGAATCGGCTGTCAAGACTTGGGGCTTTCCCAAAGCATGAGCTATCATTCGACGAGCCACTATCGGTACTGCTCTAGGACGTTGTGTTTCCCTTTGCTCGAGTGAACTCTCTGGTGAAAGTGATGCCCTTTCCGAAAAAATACGCTCCCGAGCTGCATGATAAGCTGCTTCCCGTTCTTCCAAGGAAATGGCTGGCGATCGCACAGACGGCTGGTTCGATTGGTCGCCTATCAACCAAATCGAACTTTACGACGTTGGTAAAATAGTAAACAACATCCCATACCTCTCAAAAAATTACATCCGCATAAAATATATGTATCTGGCAAAATCAGCACCCACCAAAATTTCTTACCTATATTCTAGCTCACTAAAGCGTTTCAATATTCTGGCCACAGGGAAGAGCCATAAACCTGATTCATTGGGAGCACGAAGTAGAAGTGGTCGACTGGCAGGTGCATGGTGCAATTCACCAAAGGAGCTCTCCAAGACATCGCTTACTAGCATCAAAGGTCTGGAAAACCCCACAAAAGAGCATATGTTGAGAAAATCACAAGTAGCCTCGGTAAAATGTTTCACGACCTCCTCAAGAACAAGTTTTCAATTTAGAGCGGAAAAACACGAACTCTAAGCACCATATAAACATCGATAAAAGAATCAAACTGTCTGACTGTACAGTAACTCATAAAGCACTTCGCATAGTAGTTAGAAAATGATGAAAGAATAAAATGAACCTCAGAGGATTATTTAAAATTGAACTAGCTAAGGTACTAGCGAAATAAACTACTCAAACTAGAGAATTAGAAAAGTGAGAAGGAGGTCAAGTGCTACACACGTTTTTGACTCTTTGCATCTTTCAACAGTAATATGTCGGTTGTCTCCCTCGCCTATAGATTCGTGCACTAATCTGCAAAATAAATTCCAAAATAACTTTTAGAACTCAAAGGTCGTCGAGATCTGCCACTTCGGGACATGTACTACGCATACAAGACCCTGAGATCAACAAATCTTAATCTTAAACTTACGACGCTCTCTAAATCTCACACAGCATCAGTGCATACAGGGCATAAACTCCAACGAAGCTCTTGATAAAGAGGTACACAGAGCTTCCAAAATAAATGCTTGTGTATAACTCAGGATTAAGAAATGTAAGCATTTTAACGTCTTCCGAAAGAATATAAACTTTGCAATAGTGCCCATTACTAACATGCATAAAAGAAAGTAAGAGAAGAGAACCCGAAGCAATCAGCCAGCCGATGAAGAAGCATGCGCTGATAAGAAAGCATCGGCTCCAGCTCCAAACGCGCTCCTCCTCTGCACCATCATCGCAGCAGCTTGTCTTAGAATCCTCCACAATACTGAACTTCTACAGTCTCTCAAATCATTGTGCCTGAACACAAAATTGCTATTACCTTCACTAATCGTGTTATATCATCCCATATCCATAAATTCCCTTCGGAAATTTTAAAATAGAAGGGTACATACTTCCAGACATCCTAATTATCACACTCTCATAACATCACGTTCCGTTATGTTTTGAGAACATACACGTGCGGTCGAACCAAATCCATGTCATAAAAGAAGTGCAAATGTAAATGTAAACATGGTTGGAAACAGCCAGAAAATAGGACATTTCTTACACATAGTTATGCTGTAAAAACTCCACAAAAAGCTCTTCAGCCGACAGGATTAAGTGTTTAGAATAAAGATTATCTTTCACCAACCACGCAAGCTCCTCAACCTGTCAGCAAACAAAACCCTAACACTCTGTAAGTACTACTGGTGCTAAAGCAAAGGTCTGCATATTTGGTATAAAAAAAGGAGGGTTTACCTCCGTGTCGATTCTAAGAAGTGAAATTTCACAAACACATTAAACCTTATTACAACCTTTGTGTGAGAGGCTGATTTGCTCCAATTACAGGTACACGAAATACTGGAATCTTACATATTAAACATGTGTTGTGACCAATGACTCGATTTACCTCATAAACCACAACAGTACAAATCTAGACGGACGATGAGTCAATGCTCAAAACGCCCTAAACATCTTCGATTATTACTACGACAAACAGCAACACAAACGAGGAGTTCTTCGAGTTGATTAATCTGCTTAGCATCAGACTACAGAATGAAACTTAATACACTGCATTCCGCCTCCCAAGTCGAGAGTTTTAGTTTTATGAAACACAAAGCCCTAGTTGTGCAATTAACTCAAAAGAGTGAACAGTAAACAAAATTCCAGTGCAATTTCATACCATCACCAACTCCGAATCGAATCGAATCGAAACAGAATCACTTACTTCAAAGGAATTAAAAACCTCGAAAAAAATACGCAATCCAAACATAAACCTAAAAGCTCAGACTTTTGACTCCACAGCGCCATTGCAATTCGACTCAGCACATCGATGTATTAAAAAGAGAGGGAGGGGCAGGACAAGAGAAAAGCACAAGATCGCACCTCGCTTGGGTCCACCGCGACCCGCATGGTCGGAAATGTCAGAAACGAAACCCTAATTCTCCAAATTGCTTAAAATTCCTCTTCGAGCCTCTTCTTCAGCAGCTAAAATTTCGCTTTTTTTCTTCTTGCTCAACTCCAACTCCAGAGGACAAGCTCTCCAGAAAACTCAGTGAAAAAATGAGAACAAAAATCGATCTTCAGAAAAACCACCAGCATGGATTCGACTCTGCACCAAATTCTGTGTAACAAATTCAGTGTAACTATTCTTCGTCTCAAGATGTTGCAGTACGAATCCGACAAGTAATTGCAAGCTCCTGCAAATTCGAGCCAGTGCCGGAGATCGTTCGCAGGTGAAATCATCCAAGTGGAGCTTTTTCTGAACAAAACCACCGCAGTTCGCGCTTGAGTCATGCTAGTCCATCAAAAGGCTCCACTTCGCCTTTTGCTTTTCCAGGGAACTTTTACTTTTCAATACAACTACAGAAGTGTGGCCCTTTGTCGTTGGTCCAATTTTCATCCAGATTTAATCATATATTTTCTTTTCTTTTTTTTGAATATTTTCAAACGTCACAAATCAAGCCCATGCATTTCTTCTTTCTCCTTAGTAAGAGCTTTCCAAAAATACCAAGTGCCACCAAAATAAAAGTAAAAGCAATTTTATAAATTTCTAATCCATAAAAAATTTCAAATTTCAATAACTTTCCCACAGTAGACCCAAATATCACGAAACCAAGCTTGTGCACTCCTCCTTCTTGAGAGTTTTCCAAGCAAGCAAGCCAACAAGCCAGCAACTTGATTTAACCTCTAAAGGACCACAAGGACAATTTTTGTCCCCGCTGCATACATGAGGGGCCGTGTATTCACGATGAACTCCCTCCTACCCTTTAAGGGTTAAGGTATTAATATTTTGCCTTATTGAGCTTTTGCTTTTTTGAGATTTTTTTCTTCATAGCAAATATTTCCAAGAAAGGATGGTTTTCCAATGTCATTCCCATATCCACTAAAGTTTGACACCTAAATTTTGCATTCAAATGGTGTTGACAATGCATTAAGGTAGATACACCGTTCTCCAAGCGGGTCAAAACTCTGCACCCTATAAATGTACCTTTTACCGCATAGTGGGAACGCATATCTAGAATGTCACATAAACTTGCTAATTTAGGGTTGAAAAATGCAGCTTTTGGGAGGTGAGTGGTTGGCATCAAGATTACACGGCGTGGCGGTCCTAGAAGCAAGGGATCAATAAAAAAATAAAATTGCACGGATTTGGGAATTGCAAGTGGTGGTTTAGAACTGGTTGGAGTTAGCAAACAACTATCACTATGCCCATTTAGGTGAGAATGTGCCAATTCTAGTGGATTGTAATGAAGACAAGTTGGATGTGTTTACGTCCACTTTTGGCACTGTGGGCCGCTTGGTTACTACCAAATGGTGAGAACAATGCCTAAGGTTTACAGTTTCAAGGAGCACATGCTTTGGTGTTGATTGTAGTAGAGTGGTTTGTGCACTAGTGTTACAATGATGCCAAGTTTCATAGCATGTTATTAGAATCTGGTTGAGTATAGTGAGCAAGTATAGTTGCAATGAATGCACTATGTATACACTAACGGTGGGTTCAGTCTTGGATCATGGCCATGGTTTGAAGAAGCCACTGTTACATTTGTGGTGTAGGGGTGGTTTAAGAGGGTAACATTCTCATTTGCAAGATTGTGGTATACTAGAGTGAGCACTGTGAGGTATGCAAGAGTGCTTGTATGCATCGAAGTCATAGTAATGCAACTCAAGTCATGAGAATGCACCAAACTGGCATGTCAACATGATTGCCTATACAATCATGTGAGTGCTGAGATGCATCTAGCGTACGGAGGTTCAGCCAGATCCACAGCATCGCACTGAATCAAACCAGCGAGCTGATTTGCTACATGGTCGTACACGTGGGAGTGTTTGGGTGCATCCAAAGCACAGCAGTTGAAGCCCCATCCATCTGATTCGTTAAGGTAAGTAAGCCTCTACTTTGTAGTGCATTCACATGGAGATATAACAAACTTAAGTTAGCAGTGGAATTTCTTAATTTCTATAAGTGATTAAGCTTAAAGTGGTCATCTCATGTCTGGCGCATTAGACATTCAACAAATTCAAAAGAGTTCATGACACTGCATTGAACCTGCATTCAATAGTGCTGCAACGTAAACCTTGCAATATATTAGGTGCGTTTTGAAGTTACAATAGTATTGCAATGGCACTTTACAAAAATTACAAATAATCTGTCTTGTGCATGTCTATTTCACTATTACAAATTTTGGGTTGAATGCACCCCAAGAACACATACTGCTCATGCTTTTCACATTCCTAGGATAGTTGTATTGAATGTCCTTCATAGTTTTAGATTCTAGACTATGCATTCAAGTCATGTTGTGAGGTCTAGCATGTAGACATAATGGACATGTACAAGTTCATTTGGTGAGATAAGCTGACTTGATTTATTACTGCACATTGACTGTTGCACTGGTGGCTGCCAGACATGATGACTACATCTGAGAATCTGCAAAGCTCATGTTCAGGTATAGAGGCAGAAATTTTACAAAACATCAGAATGCCAGTGGTCCGACTACTTACACGTTCTATGCAGCAATCAAGTTGAGGTTTGTCATGTCAACACACATTGAGCTCCATGCCTGCTTCAGCAACTCCGCCCTCACCATGCTTGTTGCCAAATTCAAAATTTCATATATCAAATCCTCACATGCTGCCCGTACTACGTGCCTCCAACAATGATATGATGAGCCCACATGAGCTTCGGCAACTACATCAGAGAGAAGTTAGAAACCAACAAGGTTCATGGTCAACATTGATGCTAAAGTTGGCTTTCAAGGCTCTTGAACAAGGAAAGCCTCTCCGCACCGTCGCTAGACATTTTGGAATCTCTCCAACATCTATACGGGATCATTTTCATGGAAAGACGCTTACAAGAAAGCAAGGCAGGAAAGGCATGCTGACCATAGAAGAAGAGAACGATTTGGTGAAGTACATGCTGCAGATGCAAGAGCTTGGGCATCCCCTCAACATTCTACAACTTTGACTTAAAGTGATGGAGATGGTGCAAACTCAAGTTAATCCATTCAAGGATGGGGTTCCAGGCGGCGGATGGCTAAGATGGTTTTGGCAAGAGCATCAGAATATTGTATTTAGGTCTTGTCACGGACTAGATTCTAACAGAGGGAGAGGGTTATGTGCAAAAAATTTACATTCTTTGTATGACAATCTGAGTACAATATACACAAAGCATCAATATGACAGTACACATATATGGAATTGCAATGAATCGGGTGCGCAAGTAGGTAGAAAAGGTGGAGGTTCCTTAGTGTTTGCGGAGAATGGCTCACGAACCGTTCACAACGTCATGCCTAGCGAACGGGAATGGCTCAGCGTCCTCGCATGCATGAGTGCTGCCGATGAGTGTATTCCTCACCTTTACATCTTTCAAAGAAAGAGCATGTGTAGAAATTATATAGAAGATGTGATGCTAATAATACAATGGCTACGCAAGCCAAGGCATGGATGATGGGAAGCTTGTTTCTAGCATGGCTTTCACATTTTGTGAAAGATATAGACAACCATGGAGGTATTTCACCGACCAATAGACATTTGTTGATTCTCGATGGACATAGGTCCTATGTCACTTTTGAGAGGTTGTAACCAAGGCATTTGCCATTGGTCTAGACCTCATTAATCTTCCCTCTCATACAAATCATAGACTTCAGCCTTTAGATGTGAGTTGTTTTGGATCTCTCAAGCGTACATTTCACGGTTACAGGGATACATGGACATTGAAAAACAAAGGAAAAGCTGCAAAGAAGGAGGATCTAGCCTAATGGGTACATTTAGGGTTGAGAAGTGGTCTTACTGCTTTGAATATCCAGAAAGGATTCTAGAGCACCGGAATTTGGCCATACAACCCTCAAGCTTTAGAAAATAAAATGGGACCCAGTTGACTATTCCAATCAAATTCGAGCATTTCTATGACTGAAGAAATGCAACAGGCTGTGGATCTCTCCACAACTGCAGACATCAATAACCGGCAGTACCATCCATTTAACAATGACTTCCCCACTGGTGAGGACCATGTTGAAGACACTCTCTCCAATATTTACGCAACCTTTGACTCTGACATTGACAGCAATAGTGAGTTTGAAGACAAAGACATACATGATGACAATGCAGGCATGAGAGAGCTGCTACGCGACCACGTTCTGGAGTCTTAGCCATTGCAGCACCATTTTTTTGTTTCCAATGTTGATGTAGCCAATGATCCCAGCAACGTTTCAAAGCCTAACTTTTATTCCGGCCCTGCATAAGAAGCCTGTATTGTGGCAACGCGTTGCATTGCTCCTTCCGTCCATGTTTTGCATCTTGTTCATGACAGAGCAGTACCTCCAAGCATTGAAGCAACTCCCAAACACTGTTCTGGAGCCTCTGCTGACTTTGGCAAAACCAGCATCAACCCCATAGGAGCCACCATCCATTGCTCAGGAGCTTCTGGCCATTGCGGATTAGCCATCGTCAACAGAACCCGAGCCCTTCATGCCGTCCAAGTCAGCGCAACATCTATTTATGTGGTAATCATGGCCTGTCCTGCACCACATGCAGTATCCGTCACTTCTCCAACGCTGGATTATCTTTGCGAGAGGGCACAAATTTTTTTCATGTTACCAGAGGTAGCTAGACCTGTATAAAGAAGGCGCAGAGCAGAATCCATTATTGATTACTTAAAATCAATTATAATGACAAGTGAAGAGTATATAAGAGCAATGGAGTAGAAATCATGCATGAAAGAAGAAACTGACCAAGTAAAGGAGCTCAAGCGTAAAGAATTGGAATTTACAAAGTAACAACAAATTCAAGACAAGAAGACAAAAAAAGCAAATAAGCTTCAGCGGCAAGAGGAGGCAGCAGTCTAGAAGGCCTTCAACAAAAAATGGTTGCCGTTAGCTATAGCAAAAGCAAGTGAGGACCTTCACAGGCTAATCAAATTGACTAGACCTCCACTTCTTGGACAATACGATGGCAGATTCCTTACGTATTGCCCACCCATCTGTCGCCGCAATCAACAAATAGCAATTGCTTGTTTACGTGCAAGATGGGAAGGCTGAATGTTCAATCCCATGCTGCGCACAACTCCTCCGCCATGGATTCATCGGAATACTACTCCATGGGTGAACAAAGCTCATGACGTCAAGAACAGCATAGGTTCTTGAATAGGCAATAGTAACTTAGAAGTCGACAATGTCAATGAGGAGTTCAGAAGCCAACATCAACAATGACACAGTACTGACAAAAAAAACAACATGAACAAAGAGCCATAATAGCGCAGAAGCTGACAAGGCGGAGTTAAGACTCCACAAAGAAGCGGCAATTGACAAAGTGGGGCGGTCCATGGGACAATTGCAGCTAGCATTTGTTTAGGGCCTCAGCGGTCATCAAAGGGAATAGGGCAAACGCAGTTTTGTGCTCTTTGCGACTGGATATGATTCTCTATGTGACAATGCTTAGCTTAGTATCGGTTGCTAACACGGCAGGCTAGCCTTGAGAATAGGATAAGACAAAGGCAGATCACTATGACTCTATGTTTACAGCTAGGATTATTGGAACTCACACTTTGAGCATTTTTTGAAAATATCTTAGCATACCATTTCTTGCAAAACTTACATGCACATAATCTCTATTGAAAGGCTAACCATTTGAACATTTTTTCCAAAGTTTTTGAATTTTCCTTCATTTTAACTCCCTTAAAGGGTTGGTTATGGGTATGTTGACCTTAGGTTGGTATTAAACCCTAAAATTCCTTTGTGTTTACATGCTCAAATGGCTCAAATTTGACCTCCCTCAATAAAATGATCAATGGATCAAATTTTGAAACTTTTTCAATAATTTAATAGATTCATTTTGTCAATTACTCACGTACATCCTTTCAAAACTTCAAACTTTATAAGGACATATTTCATTAGAATATAACACTCAAAGTAGGGCAATTTTTTTTTGAAGTTTGTCTAAGGTATCAAAAAAAAATTGGTCATCTAAAATAATGTCCTCTACTTTCTGAATTTCTTGTGTAGTTTAAATTTCTTGTAGAGCATGAAGCTATTATATGCCTTACAAATTGCATGACCAACCAATGCTTAACCCCTAAAGGACCAAGCCCCTTTTTCTGCCACAATCACCAAAAACTGTCACTTCTAGGAGGTTTGCAAAAAAGGGATTTTCTATTTTATTTTCAAGAAATCCAACCATAGGATCTTGCCCTAGACTAGAAGAGGTACTTGTGGGAAAAAAATCAGCTTATTTTACTTGGAGAGGAGTGAGATATATACATCTAAAGTGAAAAAAAAAGTTTTTTCCATGTTGCCCAAAAATTTCAAAAGCCTTTGACCACTCTTATAACAAAAAAATTGCTCTACCCAAAGTTGCGCTTTATTTTTTCCATATAGGAGATCAAGTTAGGTATGTGTGGGAGAATTTTCAAATCAATTGGAACTTCACAAGACATGGGAATAAATAGTAAGTAAAAAGAAGTAGAGAATGAGTCAAAACACTAAATTGTTAAGAATTTAATAATGCAAATGAAAAATACAAATCCCAATAGTAATAATGTTGTGATAAACAATCTACTTCCTTTGGTTTAATTTTTTTTCCAAAATAATGAAAATTGAGTAAAATAAAGGACTTCAAAGTTTATTTTAGAGTAGAGATTCCATAAGTGCCTGCAAACAAAAACTCCTCATAACTTTGATCTTATTGATTGAGATTGAATGATTCAAAGCTCCTCATAAATAAAAAAGTCTAAAGAATCAATTTCAATTTTGAGTTTTTTATAAAAAAGTAATTTTTAAAGAAGTTTTTGGGTTGCCCATATGGGCAGTCCTCCCCAAATTTTCTGAAATTCATGCATAACTTCTTTGTCAAATGTTGGAATGAAGAAGAAATTAGATGCCCACATAGATCTTTGAATTCCCCACCTTCAATAAAAGTTTCAAAAAATCACACAAAGTAGTTAGCCATAAGTACATGCCCAAAGTCCAACCTGTCCCCCAAAGGGACAATGGTCCTTTAGGGGTTAAATAACTTCTTACCAAAGAGGATCACAAAGTTTGTAAGAATAAGACAAAACTGCATCTTTGGCACCTTCTTGTGATGTAAGATACTTTCATACATTTTTTGAATTGAATATAGAATTTTCTTTTTATTCCAACTCTAATTGTACCTATGGCTTTCTATTTGACACTTTTTTGTTAGCTTAAAAGATGTTTAGTGATGTTCACTTGCTTAAAATGTTTGTGATGCTTTTGTTGATGGAGATTTCAAGAGTGATAGCAGCAATGGATGAAGCAACATGTATTTATGAAGAGTAGACACTACCCAAAGATAGAATTCTAAGGGTCTTCTAAGAGGGCATGTTGGATGCTACAAATGCAAAAGTGAAGTTTCTATGCATGAAATTTGACAAGTTAAGTGCAATCAGCTAGCATTCTACCAAGACTTATGATAGTGGTTTATATTAATTCAAGTAAGATGAGTTGTGTAGCTTTTTGTTTAATTGTTCCACTAACAACAAAATAGAAAGTTGAAAGCATGGTTGCCAAAGGCTATGTAAGGTATAATTTTGATCTTCAAACCTCCATTTTTGTGTTTTAATTTTATGCATAAGTCATAGTAAAATTTATCACATAAGCACGTTATAATGTTCATATTTATTTTGGTTTTTTGTCATAATTTTAAAAAGAAGCCTCTATAGGGATGAAATTGTAAAAGGCAATTTTAAAAGTAGAACATATTGTAGTAAATTGGAAAGAAAATAATGGACAAAGTTGCCTACTATGTAGAGCAATATCATATCAACCATTAAGATTTTTTTTTTTTTTTTTTTTTTTTCCACTTATAAAAAAATGGAAAACATTCATGTATTATACTTGTTTTTGGCCATGTGACAAACATCCAACATCCAAACAAACATCCAAATTTAAGGTATTGATAAGAATCAATACAAAAAAAACAAGCATCCCCTACTTTAAGAGATACAACAATGTAATCATAAATATTGTTTTGAACTGATTGTAGATGGATGCATGATAAGGATGATAAGTGGATTATGGATGATAGATGATAATGATGGATGATACTTATGGATGATAACTATGGATGATGGATGTTGGATGGATGGCCTAAATTAGAATTTCTACAAGTTTTGGGGTCAATTTTTTTCCATAGATCTAAAATTTCTATTTTTGAATTTGATAACTATGTTATTATTCCAACATGTTTTTTTTAATAAGTAAATTGTTAATGGCTGCTCAAATCTAATTGCTCATTGCTCAATGCTCAGTGCTCATAGTTCACACTCTAGTGTTGTTGCTCCATATAGAAGCCTTGAAATTCAAGAATCTATGGTTACAATTTTGTTTTGATATTTAATAATAATCTAACAACAACAATTCAAACTTTCAAAATTGCCTTCCAAAAACAAGAAAATACCTTTGGGCATTTAGGGGTTTATGAGTTTAAATTTGATCACAATGTTTGCATTAAGTCAAATAATATAAAGATTGAAGTTTACAACGATATTTTTAATGAAGGG
This sequence comes from Ulota crispa, assembly GCA_963920765.1. NCBI lineage: Eukaryota > Viridiplantae > Streptophyta > Bryopsida > Orthotrichales > Orthotrichaceae > Ulota > Ulota crispa. The sequence continues at coordinate 1,774,670 of OY987245.1, forward strand.
TGCTCAGCCTATGATAATATGTTTAGTATTGCCAACACAAAATTATAAAATCGTCCCTAGTCACTGAATTATAATGTAAAATTTGTTTACTTACATCTATGATGAACATAAATATCTTTGCAAAGTTTTCAAAAACATGAAATCAAGCTAACTTAAGAATGTATACATAGATACAAGTGTAACTATGGTTAGTTTCAGCTATTCATTGGTGCACAATTGTATATTTCTTGAAATAAAGAGTCATTACTCCACTGTTTGTCATCTTCAATAACCTATAGATTGGCAATCTCATTAGAGATCAATTGATGCAAAGTAATAGTTTTGTAAAAAATGATTTTCAATGCATGCTTTGGATTCAGTTAACAAATGTGAGCACTACACGTAAGGAAACCATAACTTCAAAAACAATGAATAAAATATATTTATATTTAAATACATACTTGTTGCATTGGAATGTATACTGGTATGAGAGCTCGTAAGTCGATGTTTCTATCCTGGTCAATGACGATTGAAAGGAATACGTAGGTGAATAATTATTAATCATTTATTCACTATGTTACAAAAATAAACAAATTGCAACTTGAGTTACTTCAAAGTGAATGAGAACATGTTTTCAAATTGGATTTGATAGAGAGGATTACAGTGAAATTAAGTAAAGCAGTGACCTATTTTTAGAGTATCTGTTTTCCTATGTAGATACTTTTCATTATGCTTTTTTAGAGCTCTAAAAAAAGGAGTGATTTCAAGCTCCCAGATTCAAGCTATCACGTAATATGCAACCTGCCTTTTTTTTCTAATAGCAGTTGAATGGATAAAACCCTAGCTGCTTAAAATTTGAATTTTTGGGTTCTAGTTTGAGGGGTTTTTTTTTTTTTTTACTTATTTATCTAATTGCTTATGAAAGATATCAAGCTCCGCATATATGGGGTTTCATATTTCTTTTTGGCAGATATGCTCAATTAATGTTTATAACTTAAGACGCTACCAAAATAACTGCTGAAATAATCAATAGTAAAAATTTCACAATTAAATAAAATTCGATTCAAAGGTGTTACTTCAAAAAAAAAAACTAGTATATTTTTCAATCAACCTTAGTATTTCATACTAGTCAGTTTAATCCCTAAATGCCCGAGGTACCAAATTCTACTGTAAAAATCAAGAGAATTTGGTGCCTCAAGCATTTAGGGGTTAAGTTTACTTCAATCTATCGTTGAGAAAATTGTGAGTAAAAAGGATACATATACTCATATTGCTATGATTTGTAGGTTTCTTGGATTTTTCAGTAATTCTACATTATATTTCATTTGTTGTACATCACAGACTTTGTTAAGTCTAACTCATTTTAAATGATGCATTCTTTTCCTTGTCTTTGTAAAAGTAAACAAACGAAATATAAACTGGATAATATTGTAACTATTTTAATGAGTGGAAATCTTCTAAATTTAAATGATTTGATTAATTTAAAGATTTTAGGTCTAGAAGAATTTCATTGCTTAACCTCTAACGCCCGAAGGGTGTTGCAAAGAAATTTAGAGACCAAAACTGCCATATTTTAATGATTTATTTAAAGTTTTTTAATAATAATTTAAAATAATTTAATTGTATAGTTTAATCATACAGAAGTGTAATATATAAGTAAGGCAATGTGTAAAAAGAAAATTCCATTCACTTGACCACATAGATTGTAGGATTATAATGTTTGAAGTGGGACAAATAACTTTTGTTCACTCCTGCAAAACAAGGTTAGTAGATTTTGAGCCCTCCTGAGAGCCCTCCTAAAGTAAAATTTTTGCTCTACACAAAAATAAGATTTTAAACCATTTCTAAGTATATGATATTAGGTTCATTCATGCAAAATTTCAGAAGCAAATATAATATCTAGCTTATTCTAAATCACCCTCCAATGCAAGAAGGTTAAGTGAATTGGCAATACACTAGTCATTTTTTCATGATTTCTTGTGCAATGAAGAAGTTTTTTATTTGAAATCTAAATGGTGAAAAGTTAGAGGCAAACTTTGAAATATGTGAAAAGCATTTCAAGAACTTTGAATTCATGGAATGCAAGATAATATGGCTTGAAGTTAGAAGAAACTACATTTTCTTGTAACCACCTGGACATAGTTAACAAAGTTTGTCTCCTCTTCAAATGTGATTTGTGAGCTCTTTTATTTTAATAAATGTATATGATAGTTTATTAGATACATAAATGCAAATTTTAGAAGTTGATGAGAGTTTTAGCATAAGATTCTCCAAAAATGCCCAAGGTGCCCAAATTCTTTTGGACAACATAATTTTTTACTTGAGCATCCAATTGGAGTTTTTTTTTTTTTACACACAAAGGCATCATTGTGTGCACCTTGTCTCCTAATTTCAAAAACACCCAACAAAATTTGACTTCATAGGAACCTACCCAAACTTTCAACCAAGTATTGAATGAACTTTTGTGGTTTAGGGATTTAGCTACATGAATTTGATATCAACTTATAAACGTCTATATTATTTACTCCAAAATCTTGATTGGTAAGGCAAATTGGTTAATGTTCCATCAAATATAGAAGTGCAAGCACAAGTGCAAGATACATGTCACTAAAAGAACAAAGCATATATCTATTAATAATTTCATGAGTATGTTATATTTAAAGAATCTATGTGATTTTTTTTGTATGCAAATGATTCATTTCAGTTTCATAACTATACACTATGGTCACCCAAAAAGTATCAAAAATTGGTATAAAATGTACATTTGGTACAAAATTTTCACACTTTGGACCTAAATGGAGCCAAAATGTCAATTTAAACCAAAATGCAATGGTGGCCCATCTGAATCAAAAGGCCTTCTTGTAGATTTTCAAATTAAAAAATAAATAAAAGCACTTTAAAGCCACTTTTAGGCCTTGTACTCAAATCAATCATTAATAAGGAAGTTTCTTATGAAGATTTAAAACCCTAATTAAATGCTAGGTCATAGTACGTAAACTTTAGGACATTAAATTTAGCTCTTTGAATTGCAAAAACCAAATCCAAACTTGACCACAAAAGTACAAACAAGGTACAACTAAATTTGTGACAATATAAACATTTCATGTTTGTATTTTGTGCATTAAATTTATAAATGCAAGTCAAATTTTGTTTTGCAATTTGCAATATACACAAGATATAAGATTTTGCATAATTTGTTTTTTCTTTAAAAAGTGATCACAACTATAGTAAAATTCACTCCAAACTTCTATCCTATGCATAAATTATGCCTTGACTACAAATTTGTACAACCCTAGTGTGCTTTCACCCATATGATATATTTTATTATAAGCTAACAAAAAAAACTTAAAACAATATGTATCCACACTCTTGTGAAACAAAGGACCTTTTTTTAATAGTGATAAATGCAAGACAAGACATATTTCATCTCAATGAATTTGGACAAGAACTGCAAAATAGAGATCTTAAAACAGAAAAAGAAAATTAACAGATTATTACAATAAGTACAAAAACAAGCTGGAACTCAAAAGACGTGTTGTCAAGCATGATGTTTTTCATACTTGACTTTACTATAACTCACGCTATAACTCCTAACTTTGAAGTATCATTGGCATTTAATGATGTGTTGTGTTTATGTCATGTGTTATCAATACATAGAAACAAAATATTTAACATCAAAATCATGGTCTTTTTGTATTTACTTTCTAACCTTTTTCATATCAAACTCCTTCCCTATTAACAAATATATGCTACATACAATATGAAACCACTTTGCCCCTTGTTTCTAAACATTTTTGACATTAATGCATTAAATACTTACAGTGATCGATGAAAGAAGATGCGAAAAGTTTTTTTCCAAATATTTTATTGGTGGCACTCTTTGCAATGGATCTTTTGGAGGAATAAAAACCTGTTTGAACATAAGGTTTTCAAGTCATTTCGCAAACTACAAATCAAGAATTACTCTTAATAAATTAATATTCCCAGAAAAATAGGAAACAAAAATTGGGAGGAGTGACATTTTGATGAACGTATCCAGTGATTCCTGCATAATATTAATCAAGATCTTGGATAAGTTCAAAGCATGTATTTTAACTATATCAGATAATTCTGATTGGTATAGCAACATGATCTGAAACATGAAGACCTTTGTGCAAAATAAAGCAGGATAAATAGAAATGAAATTTTCTACTTACAAAACGTTCCTGATGCATGTAGGAATTATTAAACAAATTTTTGTTCATGTGCAATTTTGTAGGTTCTAAAATTACAAAACTTGAGATACCAGTTTTTTCTTTATTTTTAAATCCATCACTACGACATTCGAAGACAGATATTGGATACACAGGTTTCTATAGCAGGCAACAATGGCTCAAAGATTATTTTATGCCCGGCAACCACGATTGGGAAAGGGCTGGCCCGGGAGGGTATGAAGCAATTATAAGAGAACAAACCTATATAAACAGGCTGGCGGGCAACCTGGGATCGGCAACGATGTAAAATTTTATCCCGAAGATGGCTGCGGAGGACCAGCAGAGGTTCGCATTACAGATGATATTACCTTAATAATTTTTGATAGCCAGTGGTGGATACATCCCTACAATAAACCAGGTATAGATTCGGATTGCCCTTATAAAACAAAAACAGAAATACTTTCGCAGTTAGAAGATATTCTTACAAGGCATTCAAAAGTCTTGTAATTCTTGCCTGCCATCACCGTTTAAAAGCTATGGGCCGCATGGCGGAAATTACGGCTTAAGCAACATATTTTTCCTATCACAGAAATGTTTCCGAAAGCATGGTTCTCCTATATACCCTTGCCTGTCATCGGTTCAATTTACCCGATAGCAAGAGGAGTTTTCGGCACACCGCAAGACCTTCGCCACCCTGCTTATGCAAATATGATTAAAGAAGTTTCAGCGTTGCAAAGCGCCATCCTAATTAATTTTTGTATCGGGCCACGAGCATAATCTTGAGTTTATAAAAGACAGCAGCTCTAATTACATCATTAGCGGCAGCGGCACAAAAAGCACGAGGGTTACAAAAGGCAATAAGAAAAAGCTTCCGTTTGCAACTTCAGAAAATGGCTATGCATTGCTGGAGGTTTCTAAAAATAAAAATGTTGATCTTTCTTTTTTTACAGTGGGCAGAGATACGGCTGCTTACCATACTCATCTTCTTAATTTTTCAAAATTGCCTAAGTCGGCGCTTGATACCGTTAACCCTAAAGCTGAGCCAACCATTGCTTTTAAAGACAGTGTATTGGTGGCGGCTAATCTTAAATTTGGTAAGGCATCAGGTTTAAGCGTATAGTGTTGGGCAATAACTATCGCAAAGAGTGGACAACGCCTGTTCATTTAAAAGTGTTCAATCTTAAAAAAGAAAATGGTGGCTTTACTATAGAAAGCTTAGGCGGGGGGCAAACAAACAAAATCACTTCATCTTGTTGATAAAAGGGTAAGTCGTGGACGTTGCGTACCATTAATAAAGATCCTGATAAAGCCATACCCGAAAACCTGCGTGGGGCACAGTGGCCGAAGAAGTAGTGCAGGATGATATCTGCAGCAAACCCCTATGCACCGCTGATTATTCCGCCATTAGCAAAAGCAACCGGCGTGGCTGCCCATCGCCGCGATTTTTTTAGTGCCTGATGATCCTGCTTTTGGTTTTACAGGCCCATGTTTGCCCAACCAGGTTTGCCTGTTAGAGGAGCGTGAGCCTTCGCTTGATGGAAGTGAAACCAAAAGTACGCCAAGATAATTAGTAAGCTGATTGAGGATTAACGATAACCACGTAGATCAAAAGAAAGTTTTGTATGCAAGATTGTTAGATATGCTGATCGCTGACTGGGGACAGGCATTTCGATCAATGGAGGTTTGGTACATCGGATACAGGAAAAGGGAAATTATATTACCCCATACCACGAGACAGGGACCAGGCATTATTTAATTCTGACGGCATTCTTGTGCAACAGATCTCTCAAATGTATTGCCCTTTTTAAAGGGCTTTAAAAAGAATATTCCTAAAGTAGAATGGCTTCGTGGGAAGCAAGAGATTTTGATCGCCTATTCATGAACAACCTCGATGCAAAAGAATGGAAGGAAATTTTAGAAGACTTCCATTCAAAAATTACAGATGCGTTTATTACCGAAGCAGTAAAAAAAACTGCCACCCGAAATTTTTGCCATTCGCGGCCAGGAAATAATTGAAAAGCTAAAAAGCCGCCGCGATCTTTTGTACAAAAAAGAAGGGATGAAGTACTATCGCTTTCTTGCTAAGGAAGTGAACATAGTAGGCAGCAATAAAAAGAATATTTTAAATTAACTAATACAGATGATGGCGTGCATGTAACTGTTTACAAAAGAAAAACCAACAACGATACATCTTCCATAATGTTTAATAGAAGCTTTAAGGGCGGCGAACCAAACAGATATTTTTATACGGCTTATCTGGTGATGATTATTTTGATATTGATGCACAGGTACATTCAAAAATTAAAGTGAGGCTGATAGGCGGTAAGTTTAAGGATACATTTAATGTAAGAGGTAAGATTGAAAATAACCTGTACGATTTTAAAGGCGAGAAAAATTACGTGGTACACCCGACAAGTCGAAAAGCGAATTGTCGGATAATCCATTGGTGAACCAGTTTGATATTACGGGTTATAAATATAACATCTACCGGTTTCCGCGTGTAAATATTGGCTTTAACCCCGAGGATAAATTATTGTTTGGACTGGGATGGATGAGAAAAAACATTCGCCTTCAGGAACGAGCCTTTGCCACGCAGCAAAAGTAGCAAGCTGTACTCAGTAAACGGCGGATCGTACCAGGTAAAATATAATGGCGAATTCAACCATGTTTTTAGGAAACCGTGACATTGTAGTGAATGCAGAGATCGTACATCCCGCACTTAATAATTTTTACGGCCTTGGTAATGAAACTAAAAATACGTTTGGGCAGGAGTTTTACAGGGTGAGGTATAATTATGTTGAAGCAGACCTGCTGTACGAAAGCGCATAGGCAGCCTTGTGCAGTTTTTAGCAGGTCCCACCGTTTATAATTACTGGATAGATCCTCAAAGAATACCGGCAAAATATTAAACCATCCCCAACGAATCGGGCTTGATTCTGCAAGTGTATATGCTACCAAAACCTATGTAGGCGGCCAAGCTGGGCCTTGTAATAAATAACCTTAACAGCGATCTTTTACCTACACGCGGCGTTTATTGGAATACAGAATTTTCATCAACCTATGGTATTAGAAAAATCTGCGAAAAGCTTAAACAGGTTTACCACCGATCTTACTTTATACTCAAGCCTTACTGACCCTGCAAAAGTGGTGGCTGTAATACGTGCCGGCCGGCGGTCATATATTCAGTAATAATTACGAATACTTCCAGGCGCTTAATCTTGGTGCAAATAATTTTTTACGGGGCTATAGAAAAAACAGGTTCTCCGGCTCATCGCTGTTATACCAAAGCACAGAATTACGGGTGAAGTTGTTTGAATCGCAATCGTATATATTACCCGGTGCTGTAGGGTTAATTGGCTTCAACGATTTGGGCAAAGTATGGGTAAAAAATGTTCCCTTCTAAAAAATGGCATCATTCTTATGGAGGAGGGTTTTATTATTCACCCTATAACCTTATACTTGTTTCTGCCACGCTTGGTGTTTCTGATGAAAAGCGTACTTTTTAATTTTTCTGTGGGAACTAAATTCAATTTAACTTTTTAGCGCATCAATAAAAGCTTGAATAAAATTTTTGATTTTATAAAACAAAACGATCTTATAAATTAAAGGCATGGATACAAATGTTATATATAAAAAAGCAGAGCATTACGTGGTAGGGTTGTTGAAAAATCTTTGAACCCCGGCCTCATTTATCATAACCTGCAGCATACAAAAAGTGTAGTTAGTTAAGCCAAGGAAATAGCTGGCCATTACGAGCTTACCGATCGTGATATGCTGGTAATTTATGTTGCGGCATGGTTTCATGATGTAGG